>OX328124.1:119337554-119355054 GCA_946811695.1 Gonocerus acuteangulatus | reverse complement strand
TCGCCACTACCAGCCGTGATTTTTGGTATATTTGGACGAAACTCGGTATTCGTAGTGCTAATCCACAGGTAAATATGTGTTGTAAAAATAAACGAAATCGGTTCATTAGGAGGGGGGGGGGGGTTTACTCCGGACCCACAATACCAATTCGGCACTACCAGCCGTGATTTTTGGTATATTTCGACGAAACTCGGTATTCGTAGTGGTAATCTACCGGTAAATATGTGTTGTAAAAAGAAACTAAATCGGTTCATCAGAAGGGGGGGTTTACTCCGGACCCAAATTCCTAATATACTCATACCGGTCGTAATTTCTGCTGTATTGTAACGAAACGCTGTATACGTCGTGGGTAACTCATGAGAAAGAAGTGTTGTAAAAATGAGCTGAATCGGTCAATCGGAAAGCGGGGGTTTAATTTGTAATATATTTGAATAGAAAAGCCGGCAGACGTAGGTTCACAAAGCCGCCGCAAGGAGCGCTTTCTACCACTAGTGTGACTGTATCCTGTTTCTGCGTTAGATCAAAATACGATAATATGAGGATTTTTGTATTTATTACGTATTGTAGTAGGTACCATGTGTAAACATAACTCTGGATGCAAATTAATAATTGATCAGTTACTCATTACAAAATGAGAACTATTCACGTTTTTATTTTATTTATGTAGGATATTTTAAGCAAATTGTTCTGGAAAGCAGTCTATACTACCCAAATTCTGAGGAAAGTGCTTAGTTATGCAGCTCCTGCGTGACGGACTTTTTTTTCATCAAGGGGATTACCCCAATTCCCTATGTCATAAGTAAGTGCCAATTTATTTGCTGCTTTCAGATTCTTCCGCTGAAGCTGCTGCAGAATCTAATATTGATTATTTTCCCGAGACTTGGACAGACTCTTCTGTGGACTTCGCTGCTTTTCTAGAAGGTCTCACGCTGCGAGAAGTTACCCCTCCGACTAAGGGGGTAGAACAATTAATGGTCCGCCTTTACACGAGGTAAGAAACGGACATTCTTTTTTAGAGTTCAATTCGTTGAATTCGTTGCTAGAATGGATGTATTCTATCAAATCAGTTTAGATTGAAAGGAAAAGGATTTTTTTTTTTTTTTTTTTAGGATAGGGGAAAAATCTATTTTTAGACGAAGCGAACGAAGCCACAACAGTGTGGGATTCCTACTAACTAAAAAACCACCTCCCTCTTCACCTCAACCACCTTACGTAACCGCCCGTGGGGGATTTGGCCCTAAGCCTTCTTCATTAGTGGACTACAATATTCTGAGCCGCAGTCAGGCCTTTTCTCTCTGGTTCTTCAGTCCGAAGCTTCTTACCGATGAGAGCAGCGGTCTCTGACACAAATTTCCAGTTCTCGGTACTAGCCAGAATGAGGATGACCAGATTTTCGTGTTTCAAGGTCTTATCTAGTTCCCTGTCCAATTTGGCCCTTTCGATGCAAACTCTCTGGCATTTGAAGAACACTTGTTCTGCGATCTCATCTTTTGGGGCATATGTAGGGCATGACGACTCATGAAGAAATGAGGTGTGTTTGGGTTTATATATATATATTTATATATATATATATATATATATATATTATATGTTATATATATATTATTATTATATGTTATATTTATTATATTATATATATATATGTGTATTATATTATATATATATATATATATGTATATATATATATATGTATATATATATATATATATATATATATATATATATATATATTATATGGCGTGCCATGCTAAACCTACTAAATAAGTAATTTTAATATCTAATAACTCAAATGTGTAACTGTTCGGGTTCACAGTTTCGAACCCGTAAACTTCGAACTCTGAGTCGTAGACAATTTGACCTAGCCTGTGACACTCCACGGATCAAGACCTACCTGTGTGCTATGGTTATAAATGTATATTTTTAAGAAAACGGTTGGGAAATTGTGGCAAGTGGAAGGTGACCATTCGAAAGATTGTAAGCTAAATTCTCTACGAGAAAGGTTCTAAAGCAATTTTCGATGGGCGATGTCAATCTGAGAAATGAATGCTCAAAACGTCTAAAGTTTTAGTTTTGTTCTTTAGAACGGTGTTTGTGTTTGTTTAAGTCACTTTTGAACTGGTTGTCTCCGGTTTACAATCCGTTTATCAGTAAAATTAGTATTTTACTAAAAGAAGATAAGAAAACGAGGTAATAGTGCTTTCCTAGAGCGAATATTGAGATGGCGGGGAGTCATTTCCGCTAAGAATACTGTTAGTTTGTTGTTTTGGTGCCTTAAACTTCCTTTTCTTTGAGATTTGATTTTATATTTTTAACGAAAGATCTACCAATAACTGCTTCTATTTCTTTACTAATGGTCCTAGGGACATGAGCGGAACCGCACTAAGATGCCGCAGTTCCTGAGAGTCGGCCATTTTTTTTTAGCGCGATTCCTCCCTCCCCCACAGGGAGAAACCCCGCTTATAAGGTTGATACAATGAAACAATCCGAAATTGCTGACTAGAAAATTTCGCGTTTCAGAACCCCTAGAGACCGAAAATAACGGTGGTTCAAATTTGTATATATATATATATATATATATATATATATATATATATATATATATATATTTAGATGGAACGGCATTTTTCTCCAGCGGTGGTACTCCTTCTCACTTCTTCCCGGAATATTTCGATGGATTCATATCCATCTTCATCAGCCAGGTACTTGTTTCTTCCTCGGTGGTAGCCAAGGGAATGACATTTTTCTCGATCTGGGCTCCTTTTCTCCCCTCTAGCCACAGTATCGGCGGACGAATGGTGTTGAAGCTCCCTGGTGTAGTTGGGATTCTGTCCGTTGGCAGCGCTGATGGTATTGCGTCTTTTTTTTTTTTTTTTTTTTTTTTTTTTTTTTTTTTTTTTTTTTTTTTTTTTTTTTTTTTTTTTTGTCTCCTCCTGCTTCTATTTTCCTCGCCGTAAGGTTTTATATGTTTGATGTTATTTTTCGTCGCTGGGATAGTATTTTTAGATGGAACGGCATTTTTCTCCAGCGGTGGTACTCCTCCTCAGTTCTTCCCGGAATATTTCGATGGATTCATCTCCATCTTCTTCAGCCAGGTACTTGTTTCTTCCCATAAGGAATTATGGGATACAGTTGAAACATTTTCTGCATGTTCGAGTTTCATCAACACTAATATGTTGAAATTTTTGTTACGTTTAGAGTAATGGAAGGGTTAGAATAAAATATTTTATTAACAGACAAAAAAAGTTTTGGTAACTTTGTATAATTTCGTTAGTATCTCAAAAACCGTTGACAAGCTTGTGAAGCGGAAGATTACCATTCGGAAGCTTACTAAATGCTTTACAAAAAAGGTTCTGAAGAAAGTTTTAATTAGGCGATGTCAATCGGAGAAAAAAGTGCTTAAAGCTTTAAATTAATTGATTTCGTTTATTCCAATGGTTCTTTTTGTCTGTTTTATTTCTTGTTATTTTTTAATTGCTTATAGTTGGATAATGTATTTGACAATAAAACTGGTTAAGTAAAATAACAGAAACAATTTATTGTTAGAAATATAGATTTCCAAGACCTTGTCACTAGCGGGTCCGTTTCTAGTGTAGCAGACGCTTCCAGGTAAGATTGTAAATCAAGACCTTTCAAGACTTTACTACTCACAGGAATGGCGTTAGTGACCTTAAGGGTTGACACGCCATTATAATAATTAATTAAAAAAAAAAAAGACTGGTGGAACCAAAATAATAACTGCTTCTATTTTAATCTTTCCAAATTAGACTAGGGATATGAACGGAACCGCGCTAAGATGATGCAGTCCTGCGAGACGGACTTTTATTATTACTGTGTCCAACAAATCTATTTATTTAATCTTTGAATTCTCGTCATTCCATAACAATTAATGCCTTGAATCGCACAATTTTTTTTTTTATTCTGTTATTTTTCATTTAGAGGAAGCTCCCTGAACGGTCCTGCAGAAATCTGTGGCGGTAACTGTGAAAGCATCACATTTCGTAAGCTACTTCCTAGTAGACGTACCAAAATACTTATACATGGCTGGCACGGACACGAGAAAACTGGTCTTTTCTTGGCACTTGTTGAAGGTGATCATTCTGAATATTTTTGAATATTTTTTCTCTTTTTTGGTTTAAACATGTAGCTAAGGTATTTTTCTGACAAAAGGATTATTTTTAAAATCAGATTTGACTTAATATTTTTTGGATCGTTATCGCGAAATTCTGAGGGAAATATTCCCCACTGATTCGCCATTTGCATTACCATTTTAATGAACAACACGCTCTGTGAAACTCATTAAAAAATTCAAATTTTAATGTTAGGCGGAAGGTCAAATAATAAAAACCTTCATTACACAGTTACACCAACTTTATTATGCCTTAGATGTTTCACACCTATCTGGTGCCTCTTCAGAGGAACGAGTTACGAATATAAAACTTACAGCCTCAATTTGAGGACTACCTTCCACTAGTAGAGCCACGCCTAGGCTGAGTCTAGACGTAATCCTATTATTGGAAAGCTGAAGAATTTCCATATCGTTCCATATACCACCTTCAATATCCTTCCAAATACCACCTTCAATATCCTTACAAATGCCATCATCCATATCCTTCCTAATATCGGTCTTAATATCCTTCCTCATACCACCTTCAATATCTTTCCTAATAACACCTTCAATATCTTTCCTAATACCACCTTCTATATCCTTCTTAATACCACCTCCTATATCCTTCCTAGTACTACCTTCAATGAGTTCCAATCACCACCTTCTATATCCTTCCTTATACCACCTTCTATATCCTTCCTAGTACTACCTTCAATATCCTTCCAAATACCACCTTCCATATCCTTCCTAATATCGGCCTTAATATCCTTTCTACTATCGGCTTTAATATCCTTCCTAATCCCACCTTCAATAACTTTCCTAATACCATCTTCTATATCCTTCCTAATACCACCTCCTATATCTTTCCTAATATCACCTTTAATAGCCTTCCAAATACCGCCTTCTATATCCTTTTAAATACTCTTTTCTATATCCTTCCTAATACAACATTCTATATCCTTTCTAATGCCACCTTAAAAAAAAAATAAATATGAGTTTATCAAGTATGTCCTTGGTTCAGTGTCTACCCCCCCCCCCCTAGATTCACTAGTGGGAGATGCATTTTCTATTCCCGCTTGCGATTGGTTTAGTTCTTCATTGGCGCATTTTCTTCCTTCGTCTTCCACGTGGCAGGAAGGGTGGAAACCTATAGATTGACCGGTACTAAATGTCTCGATGGAGATAACACCATAATATTAGATCGGTTATTATTAGAGAGAAATTTTATTATAAATAAATAAAATGGGCTGCCCATTTACATTGAGTCGCTAGATACACAGCGTGCTTATCATCCATTCGGAAATAGGGTTAATTTATAGGCTGAAGATGTAAGGAGTTCAAAAAGAGAAAGTGCGAATAAAGAAGATGAAGACTAAGGAAGGCTATAGTGATATAAGAGAAGGAATTTATGATAATTGAGGAGGAATTTCGGTCTCCCTGCCGCATTTGCGACAGAGGGTTCCTAAATCAGCTGCTCCTGCCAGACCAGGAACACCACGAAGTGGCGCATAGTTCACGTTTAGTTTTATCGTCCATTCGGAGCACGAGAGAATTTTTTTTTCGCAGATGAATCTGTTGGCGTTAGGAAACTCCTTAAATCCCCGGGTTTTATTTTATTTTCAGAACATGAACAATTAATTCGCAAACAATTACTTTATTATATCTGATAAATTATTTATGTATAAATAATTCTGATTATTATTTATGTATTATTACATTTTTTTCTTTGTTATTCTTATGAGCAAATCACCCTTGATGTGGAGCTCTCCAAATGAATACATAAATAAATAATACAATTCAATGAGATTAGGTAATGTAACTACTCAGTAAACAAATTAACAATTGTATAACATTGTATTATTATTATGTTCATCCTCTGCTAAAGTACCATATTTTTGAAGCTATTGACTCTTTTAAAACAAACAATTTCTGTCGCCAATTTGCTTATACTCATATTGATTTTCTCACAGCATTCCTGAAAGTTGGCAACTTCAACGTCATAACCATTGACTGGTCTTCGTTGGGCGCCAGCAGCATGCTGTATCCAAATGCACGTGACAAGGTGCCTTCAGCAGCGATTGCTGTCGCCAAATTCCTCAACGCCCTCAAAAACCAGCGTCGAATCCCATTGAAAAATTTGCACGTCATCGGCCACAGTTTGGGTGCGCACGTTGCCGGAGTCGCCGGTTATCACGTCCAAGGAAGAATAGGGCGAATTACAGGTAAAAACTTGTTTCATTTAGTCTATCATGAAATCGGTAGAAATTGCCTAAATTTCAACCGCCGTTTTTTCGTGAGCTATGAAGAGCGAAACTTGGACATTTCCTATCAGCACCTCCCATCGGGTTTCCTACCTATGGGGGAGGGAGGAAATGCGCTGAATATGTATGTGTATGTATATATATATATATATATATATATATATATATAAATTATAAACGGTGTCTGCTAGATAGGATCGAAATAGATTTGAAGAATGTTTTCAAAAATTTCGTCTTGAGTCCAACCTCAATAACTACTTTCCTTCGGAAGAAAGTGCCAAAAAGGGAGACCCGGTTATCCTTCCTTTAGAGAGTTTATTAATTATAAACGGACATAATCAGGATTGCAGATTTTCATATACTTTCTTAAAAATCACGAAAACGATTGGGAAATCATGGTATGTAGAATTTAACCATTCGAAAGCTAACTAAATGTTGACCAAAATGACTGAGCAATCTCAGTCGGAGAAATCTGCTATAGAAAGTATTGGTTTCGCTCCTTTAAATGTTTTTTTTTCTCTATTTTTTCCTCAGCTTTTAATGGTTCATTGTTGTTTTATTTGAATTTAATGTTGAAATGAATATTTTTAGTAAAACTAGTTAATGAAATGAGAAACGTGTTTTCATGGAGTTTTCCTTAAGAATGAGCGAGGAAAGAGAGTGAGTAATATCCGCTGATAGTTGGGTACTGTCAGTTTTCTGTGCATTGAGGCGCCTAAAAATCTCGCTTTTTTTTTTCAAGAAGTATTTGAAGTCGATTTTAATTTTTAACGAATGTTCCTGCGTGTCGGTCTTTTAGCGCGGTTCCTCCCTCCCTTCATAGGGAGGAACCCCGCTTATAAGGTTGATCACATGAAACAATCCGGAAGTGCCGACTAGAAAATTTCGCGTTTCAGAACCCCTAGAGACCGAAAATAACGGTGGTTAAAATTTGTATGTATGTATATATATATATATATATATATATATATATATATATATATATATATATATATATATATATTTGTCAGTTCGCTCAATTCTGGCTTCCTTAATGGTCCGATTTTGATGAAATTTGGTAAAAAAAATCCGTCGTCCTATTTAAAAGGTCAGGTTCGTTAACCAGCAAAATCCGCCCACTGGAAGATGGCGTTTGGGGCGAAATGCGCGCAAAAAAATCGTAACGCTTACGTTTTTGAGTTCATGTGCTTGTAAAAACTTGTTTTATAGGCTTCTTGGCCTAGGAAAACGAATGAAACCATTTTCAAGGCGATAGCTGTAACCGTTTGCGAGAAAATTGGAAAAATAGTTTTTGAATACCGTTTTTGGTTTGGGTACTTAGAATCATGGGATTCAGTTGAAACATTTTCTGCATCTTCTACTATCATTAAAACTAATATGTTGAAATTTTGGTTACGTTTGGAGTTAAAGAAGGGTTAGAATAAAATATTTTATTAACAGACATAAAAAGTTTTGGTAACTTTGTATACTTTTCTTAATTTCTCGAAAAAGGTTGAGAATCTTGGTAAAACAAAGAATACCATTAGAAACCTTACTAAATGCTCTACAAAAAAGGTTCTGATGAAAGTTTTGATTAGGCGATGTCAATCGGAGAAATAAGTGCTTAAAACTTTAAAGTAATTGATTTCGCTTATTCGAACTGTTCTTTTTGTCTGTTTTTATTCCTTGTCATTTTTTAATTGTTTATAGTTGGATAATGTATTTGAAAATAAAACAGGTTAAGAAAAATAAGAAAAACAATTTAATGTTAGAGATATGGATTTCCAAGATACAGCTTTTCAACTGCCTGGTCCTTCCTAGGGAGGGTTGGCCGACCCATCCAGGTAAGATCGTAAATCATGACCTTTCTAGAAATGTGGACCCAAAATAATAACATCATCTATTTTAATCACTAGCTGAATACCCGTGCTTCACCACGGCCGAAAAGTATTTTTTATATTGAGTTAAATAAGATATGATCAAAATTAACGCTACGTCATAATTTTGTACAGATTATTATTGCACGGACTTTAAAGTTACCATAAAAAAAAAAAAAAAAAAAAAAAAAAAAAAAAAAATACAAAACCGATTAAAAAGTTAGATAAACAGAGACAAATACACTTTGAAAAGCATAAAACTAACAAATTTGAAGTTTTAAGCACTTATCTTTTCTATTGACATCGCCCCACCGAACATTACAACAGAATCTTACTTTAGAGAATTTAGTAACCTTTCGAATAGCCGCCTTCCACTTACTACGAGTTCCCAACCGTTTTCGAGATATTTTAGAAAATAGGGGTCTCCCGTGGTCTAATGGCTAGCGCCTTGGATTCATAAGCGGGAGATGGTGGGTTCGATTCTCAACCTCCGGCAGGAATTTTATCATCCCACGGCTCGCTGGTAAAATTCCTCGCTACACCCTGGATGTCGGCGCTAATGACCTAGATGTAGATGTGCCGTAAAAAAAAAAAAAAAAAAAAAAAAAAAAAAAAAAATTTTGAAAATATACTGAGATCCGAAAACTTTGTATCACCATTCATACAATGTTTTTCCATAGACTTCGTTTCTGAATACCCAAACAGAAAATTAGTTCTGAAATGTATTTCTATCAATTTTTCTGGTAAATGGCTACGGAACTCGCTTAAAAAATGGTTTCATTCGTTTTCCTACGTTAAGGAATCTTTCGCACAAATTTCGCTCCAAAAACCACGTTCCAGTAAACGGATTCAACTGGTTAATGAACTTGACCTTTTAAATGAGAAGAAAGATTTTTATACCAAATGTTATCAAAATCGATCCATTTTTGATCCGACGAGGAACTTCTTAATAATTCACCCCCCCCCTAAAAGTACTTAAACATTTGAATATCAAAAGAAACCTTTCTTAACGAGTGCTTACACTCTAAACGTATTGTCCGTGCAAAATTTCAAATTTTTGTTTCAAGTGGTTCGGGATATTATTACATCGGATTGGCCATCACCAGGGCGTAAACTCTATGAGGGACAAAATCACATTTTATTTCTAATAATTCAAGGACTCCCATCATAGTGGAAATTAACCTCAATTAAAAATAATACTATGAAATAGATAATATACGGCAACAGCTGTTCTGTTATCGTCCTAGCAACGCTTGCTGTCTAGGCTTGCCTGCTCTAACCAACTAAAACTCTAAACCCCTCTAAAAATACTTAAAAATTCGAATATCAAAAAATCCTTTCTTAGTGGGTGCCTACGTTATATAGGGAGTGCCTACGTTATATAGGGAGAGTCTATGCAAAATGATAGGTCAGTGAGTGAGTGAGTGGTATTTGACAAATATATAGTAGATTCTAAATGAGTCTAGGGATAAGAACGGAACCGCGCTAAGATGATGCAGTTCCTGCGAGTCGGACTTTTTACCTGGAGCGTCGGAGAAAATCTCATGAAGGAAGTTCCTCAGGGTTAGCATATATACTAATAACAGTAATTATATAATCGTTTTGCAACATATTACAACAATTATTTGGTTAAAAAGACAGTTTCCAGCCCTCCAAATCGATTTCTTTCAAATTGTGCACAATAACGTATTTTGATGCACTAAACACGAATGCGATAAAAAAAAACGTCGGATTTAACTAGGAAAGAAGTTATTAAGCACTTAAGTTCACTGTTATGCAGGTTATGAGAGCTAATGTAAACAACTAAATTTGTGACGACTTTAAGGCATACATGCTATGCGTTTCCGCTCGCTACGCTCGCTCAAGAAGATAACAAAACCCCAGTCAATCCAACTCGCTAATATTAATAAGCACTAAAGTTAGGAAGGTTATAAAACTAGGCGTCATCAGCGTATTTGAAAACACGCGCATGCGCAGATATGTAATATTGGGAAAAAGAGAACTGTCATTTGAAATGTTCAGAAACCATTTATTCAAAGATATTGTTAAATTTTAAGGGCATCCTCACCCGTCGTCACCTGTCGCTTAAGGGCATACGTGCTATGCGTTTCCGCTCGCTCAAGAAAATAACAAAACCCCAGTCAGTCCAACTCGCTAAAATTAATAGAATTCTATTAATTTTAGCGAGTTGGATTGACTGGGGTTTTGTTATCTTCTTGAGCGAGCGGAGTGAGCGGAAACGCATAGCATGTATGCCCTTAAAGTCGTCCAAGACATTCTTTTAATCCTCCAAGACATCTCTCTTAGCTTTCTTCTTCTTCTTCTTGAGACTGGATGTTCGGTGGATACAAATCCCCAATCGCACTATTTTAATTTTATGTTCAAATAAAAATTTGAGTAATTCTTCTCTATTATCGACAAGAATTATAAATTTGTGCAATTTCATACTTATTGTTTTTTTGTTTTTTTTTATAAAATAACAGTAGACAATTGAAGTTCGGTAGGCGCGAATTAGAACGATAATTATAAAGGCATTAGCTAATTATTAAGGGATTTCTGATATATAATACTTTTCATGAACGAAACAAGAAATGTGAAGAGTGTTTCATTATTTAAAAAAATTATTGTAAATAAATAACTGCTGATGAATTTCGATAATTTATGGTAAATTTCAATTAAACTTCCTTATTACGAACTTTTCCATACACGCGCATGCGTATGTTGACAAATTTAGTTGTTTACATTAGCTCTCATAACCTGCACAACAGTGAACTTAAGTGCTTAATAACTTCTTTCCTAGTTAAATCCGACGTTTTTTTTTATCGTATTCGTGTTTAGTACATCAAAATACGTTATTGTGCAAAGTTTGAAAGAAATCGGTTTGGAGGACTGGAAACTGCATTTTTACCCAACAATTATTTGTTTTTCAGGTTTAGATCCAGCAGGCCCTTTGTTCTCCGAGGAAGATGTTCGCGGAAGGCTATCCAAAGACTCTGCAAATTTCGTGGATGTCATACATACTTCTCCCAACTTCTTGGGATACGGGAAACCAATAGGCCATGCGGACTTCTATCCAAACGGGGAGAACATGATTCAACCAGGCTGCGGTCTCGATGTCATTGGTATTTAATATAATACTTTATTTTTATTACAATATATGACTTACAAACTTGCTTTATGGGAGTAATAATAATGTAGCAGAGAGCCTGACACACATTGGGTAAAACATTTTCTGAATCCTTGCACAGAGAGGTATTTCCGGCAAAAAGCGGTCTATCCGGCAATAATGCAATCACCTTCGGTACAAATTTATGAACAAGAAGAAGTCAAAACTTGGCTCAGAAGGAATTTCACTAAAAATTGTTTCATTCGTTTTTCTATCTTAAGGAACCTATATGAGTACCTGCAAGCATATGAACTTGAAAACGTAAACGCTAAGATTTTTTTTTTTTTTTGCGAAATTTTCGTTCCAAAAATCATGCTCCGGTTGACGGATTTTTCTGGTTTACGAACATGACCTTTCGAATGAGACAATAGATTTTTTTTTACCAAATTTCATCAAAATCGGACCATTTTGAGGCCTGTGAGAGAGGGAACAGACAAATTATATAATATATATCTATATATCTATATATATATATATATATATATATATATATATATATATATATATATATATAAAATTTGAACCGCCGTTATTTTCGAGATCTTTGGGTTCTGAAACGTTAAATGTTCTAGTCTGCACTTCTGGATTACGTCATGTGGTCAACCTCATAAGCGGGTTTCCTCCAAACGGAGGAGAGTTCCTCCAACATTTGAACACACTCACTGCAACTCACCCTTATGTATACACAGGTTTTTGTATTCGAATAGTGTGCAATTTTATTTGAAATTAAATATATACTAGTCTATAGTCTACATTTCGTTTAATTTTCATGTCTATCCATCCGATAATCCTAGTCAGTTTCAAGCCCCCGACGTGAGAGCATCGGTCCGAAGGATTAGCTGAGCTTCCCTCGACAGGCAGGAGACAGGCATTCAGATTTTTTATTCTCAAATTCTTATTCTTTTACACTAACAATGTAAAAGAAAGTAAGGTACTGTTTATTTTTTCTTTATTTTTTGATGCCTTTCGTTCTTCTCGAGTATTTCTCCGAGAAATAACATCAATTTATTTATTTTTTTTTTTTCTATTCTCGATAACAAACTACATTCTTTCTTGTTTTTTGTCTGTTTTTCTTGTTTTTTCACGCAGTATTGGGTAAAATTACAAGTATAGTTATTCATTCGCATTATTCCTCCAGTTAAAATGCGAAAACCGCCCGACAAACGGCCTAGGGTAGATACCCCGCCGTCGCTATCCCCCCCCTCGACGGCGGATTCAGAAAATGCCCCAACCATGGAAAATATTCCAAAATTCCTAATTATTAAACGGAAGGGAGAAGGGAATTTTAATAAAATTAGCCCCTTCTTTATTAATAAAGCAGTGATTGGGTTCGTCGGTAAAGTTAAGACAATTAAAAAACTGAAGGAAGGTACCCTACTTGTAGAGGTTACTAATGAAGCGCAATCCAAGAAACTAATTAGTTGTAGTAAATTATGTAATGACATGGAAGTTGAAGTTACCCCACATTCTAAACTAAATAGTAGCCAGGGAGTGATTCGCTGCTACGATTTGGACGTGGTAGATATAGAAGAAGCAAAAATGGAATTAAAATCCCAAAATGTGACGGATATTCACCGTTTCTCTATTAAAAGGAACAATGAGGTAATAAACACCCATAGTTACCTCCTCACCTTTGGAATTCCCGACCTACCGCGAAACATTAAAGTTGGTTACCTCAACATACCTGTAAAACCTTATTACCCGAACCCAACTAGGTGTACGAGGTGCTTACAATTCGGGCATGTAAAATTTTTTTGTACAAAACCATTCATGTGCAGCACTTGTAGCAACCCAAAACACGAGGGAGCCTGCAGTGGCCCGGTGATGTGTGCGGTTTGCAAAGGAGCACACAATAGTTTCGACAAAAACTGCCCGCATTTCATAGTTGAAAAAGAAATTAAAAAAATACAAATAAATGAGAAAATAACCTACGGATCAGCTAAAAAGAAATTTTTTAATAACGTACCCCAAAATTCATTACTAAAAACGCCCAAATATTCCGAAATTCTATTAAAAACAAATACCAAAAAGACAGCAACAGCAGAAATAGGAATACAAACAGATTTATTTGAACAAAAAATTAATAATAATTCTCATAAAACTTCCCTAGTCGGAAGCGAAAGGAAGACTGGAGCCCACCCCTCTCCCCTCCCCTCTCATCCCTACCCCTCACTCCCTCTCTCTCATCCCCTCATACCCTCTCACTCCCTCCTGTACTCTCTCCTTCCCCACCTACCCCTCCACCTCCTACCACCACTATCCCCTCCCTCCTAGCTATCTCTACTTCCCCACCTCTCCCTAGTGGTTCCGCTGCCTCTACTCCTCACAGCAAGGCAGACGATAAGAAGCCAGAGTCCAAGGCTACAATAGCCACTATCAGTACTAAACTCCCTAATAAGAAAACTCCACCCGTACTCGCAAATAAACAATCCCGACCTAGCTCGGCCAACACACCCAAACCACAGAGAAAGAAAGGAAATGATAAAATGGATGTAGATTCCACACAATAGAATGTATATTATATACAAACAATTCAAAACAATGTGTATGAAACCAAATTTTCTATCAATAAATATCCACTCAACACACAACAAAAAATATACTTGCATAAACCAAAACAATATTGAAACATATCACTCCACGCATTACACTCAACTAATACTCGTAAAATATATGCTCATGCTAATGGTTACAAATATTTATGCAAGTTCCAAGAAATTTAGTTATATGTACTCATGCATGTTTACTTCTATTATATTATTATTGATATCTATATTTATTTATGTCTGTAGGCGTATGTCTGAGAGTATGCATGTGTATGTGTGTGTATATACATATATATGTATGTGTGTGTGTGTGTGTATGTATTTGTATGTGTGTGCGTGTTTATATATACATATATAAATAAAACAAATCACACCCTAAATGTATAGAAACCACGGAAATAACTTTAAATTAATTCAGTGGAATTGTAACGGCATAAAAACACACCTAAGCGACCTGCAACTAATAGTACAGGACTACTCGCCAGATTTCATCTGTCTACAAGAAACCAACCTAAAGGAATCTGACAACTTCACACTTAAGGGCTATAACATTCACCGCTATGACTACCTCCTCGGGGGGAAAGCATGCAACGGGGTACTTATCGCCATATCAAACAAAATACCATTCAAAATAGTCGACATTCAAACCAACCTTCAAGCAATAGCAATCCAAACCCAAACAGACATTCCCATTACAATAGCAAATATTTACCTACCACCCAACAACACTTTGAATAACCAGGACATAGACCAACTAATCCAGCAACTCCAGAAACCACTGATTTTCTTGGGGGATATGAATGCCCATTCAAAATATTGGGGATCGAAGACCGATAACAATAGAGGGAACATTATCGAAAAGGCTATTTATGACAACAACTTACATATCCTCAACACTGGAGAACCCACCTTCCTCAGTAATACATATCAAACCCTATCAGCAATAGATGTTTCAACCTGCTGCAGCCACATAATAAAACATGCCACATGGAATGTACTCCCAGACCAATACTCCAGCGATCATTTTCCCATACTTATAACAAGCTACGCCGACTTGCCAAATCCAACCAAGAAAGTAAGATGGAAAATGAATAATGCAGACTGGGATTTGTTCCAACAACTTGCAGTAATACGTGGGCCTCTCCCTAATGACACAGAAGAAGCAAACCAAAAAATCACCCAAACCATCATTGACGCAGCAAGCCAAGCCATCCCAAAAACAAATTCGGAATCTAGACACCGAACCTCACCTTGGTTTAACCAAGAATGCAAGGATGCTATTAAAAGCAGACGAAGGGCATATAGGAAATTCATCCGAAATATGTCCGAAGAAAACCTCATAAGTTACAAAAAGGAAAAAGCAAAATGCAAGAGGATCATAAATACAACCAAGGCCAATTCCTGGAAAAATTATGTATCCACCATAAACTCATCTACCCCTTCAGCAACAATATGGAACAAAGTCCGCGCAATAACCGGGAAAAACCAGAGACCTCCAATCTACATAAATGTAAACGGAAAGCTCAACACAAACGAACTGGATATAGTAGAAGAATTTGCTACGGTTTTCAGCAACCAGAACCACAGATACGAACCAAAGTTTACAGAATACAAAACTGAACAAGAATCCGAACCGATACACTTCCATGAAGATGATGAAAATACTATGCCATACAACTCCCCCCTTACTATGTCCGAATTCAGATACGCAATAGCCAGACTCACAGGAAAATCCCCCGGCCCAGACGAAGTGACATACGAAATGATCCAAAAACTACCAGAACCATTCAAATTCAAAATCCTTCAACTTTATAACTTAATCTGGCAGACTGGCAACATACCGAAGACGTGGAAACACGCAATCATTATACCAATTCCCAAACTTGGAAAAAACTCAAGTGAAGCCACAAACTACAGACCAGTGTCACTCACCAACTGCTTGTGTAAAATACTGGAAAGAATTGTAAATAGAAGACTTGGCTGGGTTCTGGAAAACTACAAGCTCCTGAATGGCCTCCAATGCGGCTTCACTAGAGGACGATCCACAATCGATAATCTGGTGAAACTGGACACATACCTACAAGAAACGTTTATTAACAATCAACATGCTATAGGGATATTCTTCGACATACATAAAGCTTTTGATACAGCATGGAGATATGGGATATTGAAGAAAATACACTCCTGGGGATTGCGAGGAAACCTGCCTACCTTCATCCAAAGATTTCTAGAAGACAGATCATTCCAAGTACAGGTTGGCAACACGCTCTCTAGTTTTCACTTTCAAGATACAGGAGTCCCCCAGGGAAGCGTCCTGAGCACCACATTATTTGCCATAGCGATAGACGAAATTACCAACTGCATAACGTCTAGAGTTCAAGGGCTATTATTTGTCGATGATTTTGCCATAATTTGTAGGTCAGCAAGCCTACCATTTATTCAAAAACATCTTCAGGTAGCCGTAACAAAGCTACAGAGATGGTCGGAAAGGACAGGCTTCAAATTCTCTCCCGATAAAACGAAATGTATGCTATTTTCCAGACGAAGAACCACCTTAAACCAACCCACCATAAATCTGTATAATTCACCCATTATATACGCTGAGAGCATCAGGTTCCTAGGACTTACCTTTGATACAAAACTAAAATGGACTGAACATATAAATGATCTGAAAAAACGTTCAGCGGACAGACTTAAGCTTCTTAGAGTATTGGCAAACACAACTTGGGGTGCCGATCGAAAATCCCTGTTGACCATCTACAAAGCGGTAATACTGGCCAAGATCGACTACGGAAGCATGATATATGGCTCGGCCAGACTTACTGTGTTGAACAAACTAGATGCCATTCACCACGCAGGGATCAGAACAGCAATAGGAGCCTTCCGTTCCAGTCCAATTCTCAGCATGTGCGTAGATGCAGGAATACCCCCCCTGCTATTCAGAAGACAACAGTTAGCTGCCCGATATATGTCCAAACTAGCAATTCAACCAACACATCCAACTTACCCATATGTATTCAATAGAAGATACAGCCGAAAATTTGAGAGCAAACCTACATCCACAAAACCAATAGGAATCAGACTAAATAACATAACAGAATTCCTACTGCAACACAACATAAATCCACCGCCATCCCCTGTCTACCCACCCTGGACCATAGAGCTACCGAAAATAAACACCCAACTCACAAGACTCATCAAGAAAAGCTCAGGGACTATGCCAGTCCATGAAGCAAAGTACAAGTTCAAGGAAATCTTAAAACAAAAACAAGGAGCCAAAGTAATATTCACCGATGGCTCAAAAATAAATGAATCCACGTCTTGTGCCACATACAACGGAGAAACAATAACCAAGTGTAAACTAAACAAGCTCTGCAACATTCATTCTGCTGAACTCACTGCAATTGGACTAGCTCTGTATCAAAACCTCCAGACAACCCAGACAAATATACTGATATGCACGGACTCCTTAAGTTCTATACTCAGCCTACAAGATATGTACTCAAAAAATGCAATAGTTCAAAAAATACAAACCTACTTCCATACACACAAACTGCAAGGAAACT
>OX328124.1:118980054-119332554 GCA_946811695.1 Gonocerus acuteangulatus | reverse complement strand
CGACCTTTATTGTAGGAAATCTTCCACTTATCTCGATGTGAGTATGCTTTTTTTGAAGCCCGGTGGACTTGATTACCGACTACTACTAAAATATCAGTTATTCATAAGTGGACGTTAAAATTCAAATACTAATATTTCTTCTAGCTACCGTAGCTATAACTAGCTACCGAGAGGTAGCTAGCCTTTCGGCTACCCTCTTGGCTACCCTCTCGGCTGCCCTCTTGGCTACCCTCTCGACTACCCTCTTGGCTACCCTCTTGGCTACCCTCTCGGCTACCCTCTTGGCTACCCTCTCGGCTACCCTTTTGGCTACCCTCTCGGCTACCCTCTACCCTCACTAGCTCCACTATCACCCTTACTTTCTGTAATATTTATGTCCATTATCAAATTTGTTCTATAATTTGGTCACAGCTGCTCAATAATTGTTTAATCTTATTTTATTCATTCACAAAAAATTCTAATTAAGCTGCTCCCGTTCTTTAAAGAAAGAAAACAGGAGAATAAACTTTGTTGATATAGTCAATGATTAAAATATTTTTTTATTATTACATGAACTGGCTTGTTTCAAAATAATTTGTATGTCATTCTTAGAATTAATTTTTTGTAACTTATTTTGAGTTTTAATTACGTTTATTATGTATTTGTTTAATTATAACTGGAATATATGGGTATAATCGTGCTGAGCGAATCGCTGTAGTTGGGGATATGGCTATAATCGTACTGAGCGAATCGCTGTAGTTGGGGATATGGGTATAATCGTACTGAGCGAATCGCTGTAGTTGGGGATAGTGATAAATAAATTAATAGAAATATTACACTTGCCCAAGCATGCGACGGTAATTCATAACTTTTTAACCACTTTTAAGTTTTTCCATTTTATTTAATGATCGTAGAATTTGAAAGAACCGTTGTTAGTGACTGTTCGCATCTTGAATCTCACAGTTCAATTAGATACTATTTACAATGGCTTATACAAAATGTCTCCAGATCACATATTCTAAGGATGAAAACTAGTGTGTGTGTGTGTTTGTCGATAATACATTAATTTGTCTGTGTGTATCTATTACAGGGCTCGTGGAGTGTATTATCTGGCAACAAACAAAAAGCCTCCTTTTGGACTAGGTCGTCATAAGTAAAGAATTCAGTATCAAACGCTTACAATTTAAGGTTTCCGATTGTCAATAGTTTTACATTTAACCATTTACTAGTGATTATAAATACTGCTTATATTTTTATTATTTCCCTCATTTCCTGGTACTTCAGTATAACTAATTTCATGTTACGTTTATATTCATATTTTACAAGATATATATTTGTCTGTTCGTGCACAAGTTACTCAAAAAAGATACGATTTTGATGAAATTTGGTGGCATAGTAAAACTTTTTTTCAAAATCACAATCAGCCTGATATACTATTTTTCTGCGAAATGGTTATGCGACTTTTTGTGAATGATATGGGAATATTTAATAGAAAGGAAACGTATTCTTGGAACATATTAAATTTAAACCTTCGAGTTCGTGGGCTCTCGAGCGGAAACATTTAAATTTTGTCTTCAAACTCGAGGGCTCCACTTTACGATTGCAAAGGGTTAATGATTACAGACAGACTTAACACGAGCGACATGAGATAGTAGATTGTTGAAGGAGTGGAACTGGCAAAAGCCTACATCATCAAAAACATGGCAGACCAAATAATTAAATAAACCAAATAAAATGCCAAACAACATTTTTAATAAAACTGAACTCTAGCTGCTATATGTTGGATATTATGTGGGACTCTCAGTTGAAATGGTTAGGGGCAACAAGATGAAGTAGCATACAGAGCTTGTAGTCATATTTCAGTAGCATTTGTATCATAGACTGATAGTCCCACATAATTTCAAACTTATAGCAGCATCCCATTTCCTCCGGAGTACCACAGGGAAGTATTCTTGGTCCCCTCCTTTACCTTTTGTACACCGCAGACATCCCCACCCACCCCAGCACCCACTTAACCACCTATGCTGACGATACGGCCATTTTTCCTCCTCTCCTAATCCTGTAATTGCTTCCTGTCATCTACAAGAACACCTGGAGTTTATCGAGCACTGGTGCAATAAGTGGAAAATTAAGGTGAATCCTCTGAAATGCTGCCAAATTACATTCACCCACAATAAGAGTGCCTGCCCACCAGTCGTCATATTTAGCCAAGAACTCCCCATATCCAACGAGGTGCGCTACCTGGGATTATTACTAGACAGTAGACTCACTTGGAACCCACACACCCGACCGAAAAGACAGGAACTGAACTGGAGATACGGACTCTTACGACGACTACTGGGACCTTCATCAAAACTGACAATAAACAATAAACTCATTGTATACAAAACCATTATTCGACCTATTTGGACTTACGGACTTGAACTCTGGGAAACAACTAAACCTTCTATCATACAGAGAATACAGGCATTCCAATCCATAGTCCTCCGCAAAATAGTCAATGCTCCTTTTAGCGCGGTTCCTCCCTCCCCCATAGGGAGGAACCCCGCTTATAAGGTTGATACAATGAAACAATCCGGAAGTGCCGACTAGAAAATTTTGCGTTTCAGAACCCCTAGAAACCGAAAATAACGGTGGTTCAAATTTGTATATATATATGTATATATTTATTTATATATATATATATATATATATATATATATATATATATATATATATATATATATATATATTTGTCTGTTCGCTCTCTAAATAGAAGACGAATGGTCCGATTGTGATGAAATTTGGTACAAAAATCCGTCGTCTAATTTGAAAGGTCAAGTTCGTTAGCCAGCAGAATCCGCCCACTGGAAGATGGCGTTTGGGGCGAAATTCGCGTAAAAAAAATCGTAACGCTTACGTTTTTGAGTTCATAAGCTTGTAAGTACTCGTTTTATAGGCTTCTTGGGCTAGGAAAACGAATGAAACCATTTTCAAGGCGATAGCTTTAACCGTTTTCGAGAAAATTGGAAAAATAGTTTTTGAATACCGTTTTTGGTTTGGGTACTTAGAATCATGGGATTCAGTTGAAACATTTTCTGCATGTTCTACTTTCATTAAAACTAATATGCTGAAATTTTTGTTACGTTTGGAGTTTAGGAAGGGTTAGAATAAAATATTTTATTAACAGACATAAAACGTTTTGGTAACTTTGTATACTTTCCTTAATATCTCGAAAATGGTTGAGAATCATTGGAAACGGAAGATGACCATTAGAAAGCTCACTTAATGCTCTTCAAAAATGGTTCTGATGAAAGTTTTGATTAGGCGATGTAAATCGGAGAAATAAGTGCTTAAAACTTTAAAGTAATTGATTCCGCTATTTCGAACTGTTCTTTTTGTCTTCGATTTTGGTACTTAGAATTATGGGATTCAGTTGAAACATTTTCTGCATGTTCGAATTGTATCAACACTAATATGTTGAAATTTTAGTTACGTTTGGAGTAAAGGAAGGGTTAGAATAAAATATTTTATTAACAGACAAGAAAAGTTTTGGTAACCTTTTATACTTTCGTTAGTATCTCGAAAACCGTTGAGAATCTTGGTAAACGGATGGTTTCCATTCGAAAGCTTACTAAATGCTCTAGAAAACAGGTTCTGAAGAAAGTTTTGATTAGGCGATGTCAAACGGAGAAATAAGTACATATAACTTAGAAGTTTGATAAACGATAATTGATTTCGGTAATTTATACGGTTCTTTTTGTCTGTTTTTATTTCTTGTTATTTTGTTATTGCTTCTAGGAGGAGGATGTATTTCTCAATAAAACAGGGGAATAAATACAAATTCTTTGAACCTGTAACAGAACTGAAAACGTAAATATTCTCTGTGTAGAGTCAGTCCGGGTCGAGGTAGTAGGCCGGTTCAGGTAGGCTGGTATTGCACTTCATAAATCAAGATTCATTGTTCTCATCAAGCATTCTAGGACAGCTGACAGTTACCTTTACCTGTAGGAAGTCATGCAGCCAAATTCTGTACTAGAAATATAATTATATTTTGTGGTTGAATGTGGCCGTAGTTCAATAAAAAATAACACTACTTTCTCATTTTCATGTACAATTTTATTTTGTTTAATTGCATTTAAAAGTAAAATGGATATGTTTGCACTGCAAGTTAAGTAAATTAGAAATATATTCGTAGAAGAGTCTTCTTAGACCGAAACTTGGGACGGCAGAAAGAGTAATTTCTGCTTAGGATAGTTTCATCCCTAGCCGAAAGTCATGTTTTTTTTTGTTTTTTTTTTTTTTCATATTTGTTTACATTAGGAATGATGCAAACAAAGTAATAACTGTTTCTATTCTAAGTCTACAAAATAACACTAGGGATATGAATGGAACCGCGCTAAGATGACGCAGTTCCTGCGAGTCGGACTTTTTACGTTTACAATAAAACTCTTCATAATGACCTCAACATCCCTTTCGTCCAAGAACTAGCAAAACCCGTTTCCTAACCTTTCATTCCAAATTGTCTTTCCATCCCAATCCCAGAGCACAAACTCTATCCTCCGAATCCCACCCAAAAAAACCGCCTAGAAGGCTCAAGAGACAATGGCCTCGTGATCAATTAACTGACTAAGGACAAAAAAGTATTCCAAAGTTGGAAGTACCAATATTGATTGGCTCCTTCCAAAAGTGTTATATCATTATTTCTTATTCAATTGTTTCTTTTTGTTTACTTGTTCTTATTTAGTTATTTTTATTTTATTTTATTTATTTTTTTATTTTTTACTTATTTTGTCAGTTTTATTAATCAATTTCTGCATATACTATAATTTAAATTGTGAGCAAACTTAACTAATGTACTTTAAATTGTACTGATGTTAAATAAAGAGGAGAGGAGTTATGGCAATTTAAATGTTTTGGCAAAGCGAGATTTTGACAGCTTTTAAAAACATTAAATGGCCGTATTTTGGAAACCCTTTTATATAAAAATTTGAAATTTGGTATTTTTTTTTGTGCCAACACCTACTTTGGGTGTACCAATTTTCATTAATATCTGAAAGGGTGAGGTAAAAAGGTGTGTTGATTTGACATGGCACGGACCCACTATGGCACGGACCCACTATGGCACGGTATTCAAATTATAACATTTCCATTCCCTAAAATAACAACCATATTCAAAAGGAAAATAACGTGTAATTAGTGTTTTTTTGTAATATTTGTTATTTGTGAAGATGAAACAACCTGTGGATTAACTGTTTTTTAGAAACCTAAGGTTTATAGATACTTTATTTTCTATAGTACATGAAGTTTTGATCGTTTTAATGTTCTTTATATTTTTTAATTTCTGATGTTTCCAAGGTACCCTATTTTGGCAAAATTAGTAAACGTTCAAATGTACTTGTTTTATTCTCTTCTAAGTCATTTTATTATTCATCGTTTTGTATTAATTTTAAATGTTTATTATATTTTGTTAATTATTATTATATTGATGTTCGAGTATTATTGTTTTTTTAAATTTTGTTATCCCTAACAAATTTCGTCTAGTTATCAAGAGTAAGTTTTTTATTCTTCGCGCTTTAGCGATGAACTCGAGCGTAGAGATTAAAGGGTAATGCTACCTTTTGCGATCAAAATCAAAGTCATTTTCATGAAATTTATAAATAACAAATATATCAATATTTTTCAAACCTTTATATTTGACGTTTTATACGGGATGTTAAGGTATCCCCCCCCCCCAAAAAAAACAAAAAGAATTCAGTTTCAAAAAATGGAAGCGCTTTGACAGGAAAACGGAAACCCTCTTATTTCACGGGCGATAGTCTGCAGTCGGTAATTTATAATCTAGAACAAAAAAAGTAAAATTATTTTGAAAGAAGAACCTAAAATCCAGTGAGGTACGAAGGATATAACTTTTGATTAGTTAAGGATGCATTTAAGCCGATAAAATACCAAGTAGTATTACCCCTTAAGAGAAATCAGTGCATAAACGATAGAAAGTGTAGGTTTCGTTCCCTCAAACGCCTGTAATTTTGTTGTAGCGTGCTTCGTCACTCCTTCCGTAGGCAAGGAACCCGCTTAAGTCATGGACACGATGACGTAATTAAAAACTTCCAAATAGAAAATTTCATAAGTCAGGGCATTTAAAAAGTGTTCAACCAAGTATCGAGCTTAATCTGGCGCCCAACGTAAGGAATATGGAGCACCAGTGAGATTTGAGTGTTTCTGTAACTCGACAGAAAACAGCAGTTAGTGAGGATTCCAAATCGGTGTTAAGGTTCATCGATTCCAGCCTTAGCATATTCCAGCCTTTACGTATCCACACCGAAGATACACCCACGACTTAAAAAAATATGATGAAAGTTAACAGGTCAGACACTTGTAATATCAAAATGTTTATGTAGATTACATTCTTCTGTTGATGAACATTAACTGAATTAATTATATAAAAATGAAGCAATCATGTTATAAAGAGGATTAACACTAATATTAATAGTAACATTAATTATGATGAAGCAATCATGTTATAAAGAGGATTAACACTAATATTAATAGTAACATTAATTATGACGAGAAAATAATTACTAATTGCATTGAAAATGAAAGAAATAACGATAAGGTAATTAATAAAATTAATAAAGAATTAGTTAATAAAAATAATTAATAAAAGTAATTAAAAAATTAAATATATTGAATTAATAAATAATGGTGATAGGGATGAAGAATATATTATTATATTCCATTAATGATATAATTAATAAAATAAATAACAATAGAATGAATAACAATGATTTGTAGTGCCTCAGCGCTCCACACGCGGGCGTGAAAAATAGTGGGCCCAGCCGTTTAGACGCATATGTGCGGTCTGGGTTCTGCCTTCGCCGCGATTGGCTGGACTCTTAGTTTTTACTAAGTTTAGTACTTATTCCCTCCCAAAACCGTCAATGATAGAAAGGGCACATAAAGAGAGGAAAAATGTATTTTTAAACTACTGTAAAATAGAAAAAAATGATTTAGAAGGAATGTTGAAGTCTGCCGCAATTTTATCTCACAGTTACAGTGTAAGTAGACCCAGCCCACCCTTCACATCTGTAGAAATGCTCGTCCAGCACGACAGTTAGTGGTTATAAGGATAATTGGCGCTGGCCAAACTACACCAGGGAAACTCCACACCATTGGTCCGCTGAACCTGAGTACGTAGGGAGCCCTGATCGAAACAAAATGGCACTATTCCTCTGCGTTAGCAGACACACTAATTCCTCAGGTCCCAACTAGCTGCCTAGAGCTTCCGGCGGAACAGGGTTCTGCTCCGAGCCGAGCAGCACACAAGCCTTCGAAGGACGACGATCTGATGCAGCCCTCGGTTCAACGCTGGCGTACCTACTTCCGGTAATGTGAGGGATCCGACATCACCTCCTCTGCCCCAGAACTCGCAGGGCAGTACCAAGAGGATCCTGGAACTAGGTAAAGACACAGCTTAGTGAGCATATAGTATATATTAATGCAAGTTACGATAGGTTACTTCCTTAGTCCCTCCCTATACAACTTTGCACACTTTGTAGTCTCTTCTAGTTTGTAGCATTAGGTTTAGATATAAGCCCAACCTCTAGTTCCAACCCGTTGGGCCTGGAATGTTGATGGAAAAAATGGCATTATATATACATAAAATGTCGCAGGAAGAAGCTGGAGAGAAGAAACACCACTGGAGAGAGAAGCCGTCAAAAAATATGATACCCAGCCAAATAAACCACCATCATAACTGACACACATAAATATACATATACACACAATCTCTTAATTGTAGTTATATGCATATGTGTAGGTAAGAATAAAATTAGTTAATCACTGACAGAAACACTTGAGCAATAATAAATTAATAACTATGCAAACCATTCTTCAGGCAGCATTATGTATTATGCATAAATAAAAAAAAAAAAATCTCTTTTTTTGTCTCTGTTATGTACTCAGGTGTTGCTATCTGCAGGTGCATATGTCAGTGAATACGCTCATATTGTTCGGCCTAATTTTCTTATAACCTATATATTAAAGTTCTAAAAGTCACTGTGTAAAATTGTTCGACTTGCCGACAGTTCAACTTATAAAGTACGCCCAAAAAATTCAAGGGATCAGAACGGGAACGCGAATATCACGCACTTGGAATTTTGCAACCTGTCGGTGTTGGGGGTGGTTGGCGTTTTCTATATGAGCGTCCTCGTATCGGCGTTGCCATTGGGGCGACTGTTTAGTTCGGAGAGTTCCGGGTAGGCTCAGCGAAGGGCTGCTTTATTTTCAGGAACTGTGAGCAGAAGGATACGTGATACAAGGGAGGCACTGATCAGGCAGGGCTTGAGCGAAGAAGCATGGTGCCCGCTGAACAGAAAGCATTGGTGGTCTGAGTGGAGCTATAAGTTTAATGATGGAGCTGGGCTGAGAGAGTTTAATGCAAGTAAAGCCTCTTCCTATTGGCTGCATAAGGGAACGGAATTTTATACTATCTGTCATTTCGTCTAGTTTGTCCGAACTCACATCAATGCCCTACCGACAACTGTTAGGTGCAAAAGGGCCTTTCGTTGCAGGAATGCTTGTTTGGAGAATGAAACCGGTAATCATACAGTCCAAAAGTGCGATGTGTCACGTGGAGGCAGATGCTTGAGACGTGATTCTGTGGTAGGATTACTGGGGGAACCCCATGCCATGAAAGTGTGCGAGGTCCACATTGAGACAATGCAGAGTTGGGCAAACGTTAGCGCGCGCTAAAAGCTGATACCTCTCCGCTAATTTAGCGAAACTGTAGAAAGCCAGCGCTAATAATTAGCGGTTAGCGGCGGCAGTGCGCTAACCGCTAATCTATTTATGAAATATCGTAATTGCTATAGTTACAAGTTGTAACTATAGCTTAAGCTATTAGCAATTACGATATTTCATAAATAGATTAGCGGTTAGCGCACTGCCGCCGCTAACCGCTAATTATTAGCGCTGGCTTTCTACAGTTTCGCTAAATTAGCGGAGAGGTATCAGCTTTTAGCGCGCGCTAACGTTTGCCCAACTCTGAGACAATGTTGAGAGCTGGAGGTATATGCCCGACAGTGTTGAGGATAAGGCTGGTACAGTGACAATTGTGGATGCACAAGTAGTTAATGCTACTCCTGACCTAGGCACCGCACATCGTGAGGAATGCAGGCAATGTGGTGATCTTGATGTCCGCTTAGCTGCAGGTCATAAGTTTGGTGTGCCGCGGCTTTTGTGCAAAGAATCGTCCAGATTATATTACATAGAAGTGATACCAATTATATGTACATATTTACTTATATTTCATTTTATTATTTAAGGCGTCATACATGATATTTGTATTAGTTTTTTTTTTATGTATACTTTTGTTTTTTCTTTATTTATATTTATATTTTTAGGTTAAATTTCTTTATTGTTTATTTTGTATTTATTTTTATTCTTATGGGACGAAGTCCCAGAATAAAGTTTTTTTTTTCATTTTTTCATTCAGATCCAACAAAAAATAAACGAGTTACGATTTTTTCCACCATACGGCCTGGATTGGGACTACTGTGTGCCGGTCGCTCAGGTGGATGTTACATCCTTTACATTCAACTGGAGAAGTGATGGAAAGTTGATATTCAAGGGATCGTGAAAAAAATGTTTAACTTACCACAGTAAAACATAGGTTATAATTCGTCCAAATTCGAAAGGTATGAGAAGGGAAACACGAAGATCAGTCAGTTCTTTTGAGTCGGTCTTTTTAGCGCGGTTCCTCCCTCCCCCATAGGGAGGAACCCCGCTTATAAGGTTGATACAATGTAACAATCCGAAAGTGCCGACTAGAAAATTTCGCGTTTCAGAACCCCTAGAGACCGAAAATAACGGTGGTTCAAATTTGTATATATATATATATATATATATATATATATATATATATATATATTTGTCTGTTCGCTCATTTCTGGCTTCCCTAATGGTCCGATTGTGATGAAATTTGGTACAAAAATCCGTCGTCCAATTTAAAAGGTCAAGTTCGTTAACCAGCAGAATCCGCCCACTGTAAGATGGCGTTTGGGGCGAAATTCGCACAAACAAAAAATCGTAACGCTTACGTTTTTGAGTTTATATGCTTTCAGGTACTTGTTCTATAGGTTTCTTAACAGAAGAAAACGAATGAACCCATTTTCAATGCGATAGCTTTAACCGTTTTTGAGAAAATTGGAAAAATAGTTTTTGAATACCGTTTTTGGTTTGGGTACTTAGAATCATGGGATTCAGTTGAAACATTTTCTGCATGTTTGAATTTCATCAACACTAATATGTTAAAATTTTGGTTACGTTTGGAGCTAAGGAAGGATTAGAATAAAATATTTCATTAACAGACATGAAATGTTTTGGTAACTTTGTATACTTTCCTTAATATCTCGAAAAAGGTTGAGAATCTTGGTAAACGGAAGAATACCATTAGAAAGCTTATTAAATGCCCTAAAAAAAAGGTTCTAATGAAAGTTTTGATTAGGCGTTGTCAATCGGAGAAATAAGAGCTTAAAACTTTAAAGTAATTGATTTCGCTTATTCGAACTGTTCTTTTTGTCTGTTTTATATTCCTTGTTATTGTTTAATTGCTTATTGTTGGATAATGTATTTGAAAATAAAACAGGTTAAGAAAAATAAGAAAAACAATTTAATGTTAGAGATATGGATTTCCAAGATTCCAAGACCTTGTCACTAGCGGGTCCGTTTCTAGTGTAGCAGACCCTTCCAGGTAAGATTGTAAATCAACCTGCCAAGACTTTACTACTCACAGGAATGGCGTTAGTGACCTTAAGGGTTGAAACGCCATTATAATAATTAATTAAAAAAAAAAAAAGACTGGTGGAACGAAAATAATAACTGCTTCTATTTTAATCTTTCCAAATTAGACTAGGGATATGAACGGAACCGCGCTAAGATGATGCAGTCCTGCGAGACGGACTTTTTCTCTCTTATTCCTTGGGTAGGAACTTCGCTCATGAGGTGACGTCATGACGCAATCTGCCGACAAGAAAATTTCATGGATCAATAAAATAAAGGTGATTCCAATTTGTATATATACTTATGTACATATTTAAAATATATATATATGTGTGTGTGTGTGTGTGTGTACGTGTGTGTGCGTGTGTGTCTGTAATGAAATTTGGAATAGAAATTAAGTTTGTCTAATTTAAATAATCTAGTTCGTTTACCAGCAGAAAAAGCATAACGCAACACTGTTTCAAGGGCAAAAACATTGTTCCGCAACGGCTTTTCGTTTGTTGGTACGTTTTTAAAAGGTTCTTTAACACAAAGAAACGAATGACACCTGTTATGTTTGCTGTAATTGTTTACATTGCTAATTGGTTGAATATGCAATCTAGTATATAAGAGGAATGTAAAATAAAGATTAAACTAACTCCTGTTTATTCCTAAGCGAGCCATGAATTGTCTACATCTCATTTCTTTTCTTCTTGCAGCTTACAATTTATTTTCTAGTGTAAACGCAGGTATTTGCTACAATTATTTTTTAAATAAATTTAATATTGCTATATTTTAATTGATTTTCATGATCCATAATTTCTTCACACAAGACATTTGAAAGTAGCAAAACTCCATTCCACATTTTTTGACAAAAGGGAGTCAATCGTTCAACCTATCCCTCACTTAACTTCCTCTTCATTTGCAGATATTTAATGCTTACCAAATGTACACGTTTTCCTGTAAGTAGTGAATCTGTAGTCCGTTAGGGGGCTCAGGAAAAAATTCGCGAGAAACCCCTTATTCATCGAGAAAAACAGAAGTGCGTTATTGAACGCCCAGAAAGTATATCAAGGGGTTGAGTGAATTAAATCACAGTTTTTCACTGAAGGACATTTTTCCATTTTCTGATGGCATAATTAGAATTTAATTATCTTAAACGGATTTAGAGCAATCTTTTCTTATTCAATAGAAAATATTCGGAATCGGGCCCTACTTTTTTGTTGGAAATTAAGTGCGGAATTACCTCCTAGTGTTAGGCTTCTTAGACCTGAATCCCCCTGTTTATACGCATACAATTACGTATAGTTATTGCAAAAAAAGTTTTTTAAGTAGAACAAATTCCTAATTGCTTTTTCAAAATTTTCATTATTGCTTAATAAATTATTTAGTAATTAACTTTAGTGGCCGTTAACTTATTTTTCTCCGCAATAAATAAAAAAGAATTTAATAATATCATGTACATGAGTCTGCAATATTTTATGCTAATGTCCCCCTAGATCTGCCAAAAGGCCCATTGTACAACGAAGAAATATAGCGGGAAATCTTCTGCTGGACTTTGTGACGAAGATATGAACCTATAAAACTCTTTTGCCAGATTTTAAAAATCATCAACCCCGAAAAAAATCAAAATCTTAAACAAAAATCTATGTCAACTATAAATTACATTTGGATTTGCACAACCTGACGTTCATATCTATTGGCAAAACTCGTAACTTAATTACTGCTAACGGAATATACAAAAAAAAAAAAAAAAAAGGTTGGCATATGTCAAAAGTCATAAATCTTCGCGCTTCCGTTCTTATCCCTGATGCCATTAACAAAGCGATAGAAGCAGTTATTGGTAGCGTTTGATCTCTCATTAATAATATAAATTAAATCTTAAAGAGAAGGAAGTTTAAGGTGCCACAACAGGAAACTGACAGTATCCTAAGCGGAAACGACTCACCCGCCATCTCAACGTTTGCTCTAGGAAACCACTATTGCCAATAAGTTTCTCATTTTCTTGCCTTTTTTTACTGAAATACTAATTTTACTGAGCCTAGTCGGCACTTCCGGATTGCTTAGACCTCATAACCGGGTTTCATCTATATGGAGGGAGGACCCGCGTTAAAAACGATACAAATATTAATTTTAAATTAACACAATTAGTCTCTTCTTCCATGTATTTAATGTAAGTTTTCCTTTAAGATACTTACTAGGAGCTGCTCATGTTATTTGTAAGGGACAATACATTTTATGTTTTCAGACTCTTCCATTCTATCTGCTAATAATTCATATATCCAATATTCTCCTGAGACAATCACAGACTCTTCTGTGGATTTTGCTGGTTTTCTGCAGGTTCTTCTAGCTCAAGCAGACGTGGCTCCAAGTAAAAGCCTAGAACAATTGGTAGTCCGCCTTTACACGAGGTAAGGAATCGATATATTTTTTTTTTAAATCAATAACTCTACAGTTATAGATACAATACAGGCTGTATTGTATCTAAAGAGCCCACATTGCAAGAAAAAGACAGAATGCTTGTAAAGTATGAAAATGATGTATATATATATATATATATATATATATTCGTTCATTAACATGTTTTTCAGCCCATGAAGGACTAAGGCCTTTGTCTTAAGCCTGTCCAACTCTTAGACTTAGAGGAGAAGATATTATGTGTGCTTGTGTATATGCTCACACACACATATATATATATATATATATATATATATATATATATATATATATATATGTTTGTGTAAAACATATTTTCAAAATCTTAATAAATGTGCAACAAAAACTATTCTTATGTAATTTTTGATAAAACGATATCTTATGGAAACGGTGCCTAAAATTCGAAATGTTGGTCAAATGCAATTAAAAATGACAAAAAACAATTAAAACGTTAGGCAAACAGATACATAACCCGATCAAAATATCAAAACTTACAATTTCGAAGTAGCAAGCACTAATTTCTCTTCTTGACATTGCCCCATCGAAAACTACATCTGAACCTTTATTTGTAGAGAAAAGAAACTTTTCGTTAACCACGATTTCCCAACCCTGTGTCGATGTCTTTTGAAAGGTTTATTGTTTCTTTAGTAAACAATAAACCTTTTTTCTGGACTAAGTTATCTTATTTAATTTTTTTTTATTACACATTTTTTCCCAATTTCGGGGAGGGGGCTGCAGCCCCCCTTTATATACACCCATCATTTCATTCTTTCCTTAAACTATACTCTAACAAATGTTTTAACCGTAGAGGAAGCTCCTTGAACGCACCAACGGAAACCTGTGCCGGTAACTGTGAAAGCATCACATTTCGTCAACTAGCTCCCAAAAGACCCACCAAAGTCCTCATACATGGCTGGCACGGACACGAGAAAGGTGGTCTATTCTTGACACTTGTCGAAGGTGAATGTAACAGTTGAATATATATTTTTTTTTTTTTAGTTGTAGCATGTAGCTAAGATATGTTTTAGCAAATGGATTATTCTTAAAAAAAGATTTGACATAAACTTGTTTCGTTGTGATCGACACACAGTGTTAGTGTGAAAATTATTAACCAATACAATAAAACTGCTATCCTTTTAAATATGTTATGGTTTATACAAAACATTGACTCCATTAATTTACTCGGGGACGCTAAAAAACGGAAACTGTTTATGTTTTATTCTACATAACAGCTAATTACAACGACATTCACTTGGTCAATAATAAAGCTACAAAATTAAATCCGCCCAAATCTTTTATTCCTTGCTCTACATGTTTCACGCCCTCTGGTGCCTCTTCAGAAGCTTACAACTAAAACTATTTCTGGCCCTATGATTAAATTGAATTCGTTATTTGGCGGGAATTGATTCCTAATCAATGGTGATTATTACTGATACGAAAGAGAAATGAGCATATGCTTTTTCGTTTACTTCTCAAATGACGTTTTCATGAGCAAATTTACATCAATCAATGCTACTAAACAAGATATGATAGTAAACATTTTATTTCTGCCCTTTGATATTACAACTGATTTTCCCACAGCGTTCCTGAAAGTTGGCGACTTCAACGTCATAACCATTGACTGGTCTTCGTTGGGCGCCAGCAGCCCGCTGTATCCTAACGCACGAGGCAAGGTACCGTCAGTAGCGATAGCAGTCTCAAAATTCCTCAACGCCCTCAAAAACCAGCGACGCATACCATTGAAAAAGCTGCACGTCCTCGGTCACAGTTTGGGTGCGCATATTGCCGGCGTTGCCGGATATAATGTCCAAGGAAAAATAGGACGAATTACTGGTAAAAACTTGTTGTCATTTAGTAGTGTTTTTTATTAACTCCGAAGAACTTGCTAGAAATCGTAAGATGATCGAACACGCTCTCTCGATTTTCCAGGTTTAGATCCAGCAGGCCCTTTGTTCTCCGAAGAAGATGTTCGTGGAAGGTTATCCAAAGACTCTGCTAACTTCGTGGATGTCATACATACTTCTCCCAACTTCTTGGGATACGGGAAACCAATAGGCCATGCAGACTTCTATCCTAACGGGCAGAACATGCTTCAACCTGGCTGTGGTCTTGATATCATTGGTATTTACAGCAATATTTACTTTTTAGTTTTAAAAAATTACTTCAAACAAGTAATACTGACGTGTCTACTTGCGGATTGGTCCATCGCAGGTAACAGGTATGCCAAAGAAGCAACGGCAAAATTTACTGTTGGCATTGAGGGACAGACAGAATAGGACTTAAAACGAATTTTGAAACACACTAATTAGCTAGAAAAGGGTGGTCACCTTTAGATTAACCGTCCAATCTGAAATGAAAGGAAATTAAATGTTATTCTTCTTCCGGTTCATGTCCTTTAGGAATATTTGGGGGTCCTTTATGTGATTTTTGGGGTTGACAGTATCAGGGTAAAACCATTTGAAATATGAAATGACTACCATTTGAGATCAACTAAATTAGAATAGGATAAATGAACGATTAGGAACATGACTAGAGGTTAAATGAAACTTGCAGGGATAATGAGTTGGTTGAAAAGTCGAGATTTGAGGTTTCTAGGTTGTTAGCATGGTGGACAAAGAGAAATAAGGAATTCCGCAGCGAGGTGGTACGGGTGACAAATGATTATTGGAATAAAGCTGTACGGTGGGGAGGGATATAAAGATAGGAAGGACGAGATCAGGTGTTACGAGAGTGATTAGAGGATTTAAATTTAAGGACTTATAAGTTATAAGATATAAGAAGGTCTTTGGGATTGAATTACTTGATCCAGGAATGAGCTGAGGGAGTACTGGCGAGGATTTTTTTAATGGCGCACACTGAGCCATTAGCACCGACATCCATGGTGTGACAAGAAACATTCCCAACGGGCCCTGAGACGAGAAAAATTCCTGCCACCGGAGGAATCGCACTTCTACCAGGAGTTGAATTCCTGCCGCCGGAGGAATCGCACTTCTACCAGGAGTTGAATCCTGCCGCCGGAGGAATCGCACTTCTACCAGGAGTTGAATTCCTGCCGCCGGAGGAATCGCACTTCTACCCGGAGTTGAATTCCTGCCGCCGGAGGAATCGCACTTCTACCAGGAGTTGAATTCCTGCCGCCGGAGGAATCGCACTTCTACCAGGAGTTGAATTCCTGCCGCCGGAGGAATCGCACTTCTACCAGGAGTTGAATTCCTGCCGCCGGAGGAATCGCACTTCTACCAGGAGTTGAATCCTGCCGCCGGAGGAATCGCACTTCTACCAGGAGTTGAATTCCTGCCGCCGGAGGAATCGCACTTCTACCAGGAGTTGAATTCCTGCCGCCGGAGGAATCGCACTTCTACCAGGAGTTGAATTCCTGCCGCCGGAGGAATCGCACTTCTACCAGGAGTTGAATTCCTGCCGCCGGAGGAATCGCACTTCTACCAGGAGGTGAATTCCTGCCGCCGGAGGAATCGCACTTCTACCAGGAGTTGAATTCCTGCCGCCGGAGGAATCGCACTTCTACCAGGAGTTGAATTCCTGCCGCCGGAGGAATCGCACTTCTACCAGGAGTTGAATTCCTGCCGCCGGAGGAATCGCACTTCTACCAGGAGTTGAATTCCTGCCGCCGGAGGAATCGCACTTCTACCAGGAGTTGAATTCCTGCCGCCGGAGGAATCGCACTTCTACCAGGAGGTGAATTCCTGCCGCCGGAGGAATCGCACTTCTACCAGGAGTTGAATTCCTGCCGCCGGAGGAATCGCACTTCTACCAGGAGTTGAATTCCTGCCGCCGGAGGAATCGCACTTCTACCAGGAGTTGAATTCCTGCCGCCGGAGGAATCGCACTTCTACCAGGAGTTGAATTGGCTATTCCTTATTTATTGTCGTACAGGCGATCTGGAGATCCCGAGCATTAAACAATTCATGAGACATTTGAGTTTTGCCAGGAAGTCCACCGTACACCATCATTGGCGAACCGGGAGAACTAGAGTCATCGTGGGGTCTTTGTTGGCAGGAGATGAGGGGAGAGTTTGAGCCATCTGAGGATAAATATGGATTCAGGCCAGGACTAACATCTCAGAAGATGTTGCATTGTGCCATGATTTTTAAACCATATTTGTACTCATTTATTGTAAAGAACGGGATTATTTAGACATACCACACGATCTATAATGGTTGTATAACTGACTGAAGCTAGCCAATATACAGACATTAGTAGTAAAAAATTTCTAAAAAAAGTACTGTAAAACATTAAAAAAATTAAATTTTCTTGAAAGCGTATATAAATTCTTATTTTCATATCACAAGTTACATCTCTAATCAAAATTCACATAACTAATTTTACTATATTTCTTTTGATTGACTTGAGTATTTGAAAGGGTATGTGTTAATTTCTGCACTTATGTTTAAATATAAATATGCCTAAACCTGATATCTATGACATGGAGTGTGTTTATCTGGATAATTATAGAATGTTCTGTTTCTTCTATGTGTTTTATAATTATATATAAATATAATTATATGTATTTTATAATTATTATATTCTATTTATATATATATATATATATAGAGGAAGGTGTTGTAGTACCTTTGACGCCTTTGCAAAATTTAATTTTTCTTAGCTTGAATATTAACGCTAAAGACATTTTTTTTATTTCATTGTAATTAGTGTTCTATTGCTTATTATATTTAGTTTCTTCAAGGTTCTAGCTTTACATTTAATATTTTTTAAGCAAAAAATTAACAGTACAGTGGTCAAAGGTACAACATGTAGTAGTACCTTTGACCATGGGGTGTTGTACCTCTGACCACGTAAAAACAACACAGCAGTACAGAAAAAAAATTGTATTCAGTAGTACTGTAAATAATTCTATGTCTAATATTTAGAGGGCAAGGATTTAAGCATAATAAAAAGCTATTATTGATATTATGTTATGCAGCATAACATAATATCAATAATAGCTTTTTTAAGTATAACTTATGCTTAATATTCTGAAAAATCCAGTCTTAATTATTTTTTAAATTCTTTGAACAATTGAAGCAACCAGTATTAATTATTTTTTAAAAAGTTGTAGCAGAAGAACATAAAAGTTGAATTATGAAAAAATTACTCATACCTTTGACCTGGTCAAAGGAACAATAACTAGTCGTGCTCAGAAGTACAACACTCTGGTAGTGCAAATTAAAAAGCATCCTAACAATTTTAGGGTTAAGATAAATCAATTTCAGAAGCTACACCATGTTTCTTATTGTAATAGCTACATTGTCAAATGATTTCCAGCTAAAAATACATAATACAAAAAATATTATGAGGCAAACGACATCAATAAATAGACATTTTTATGATAGAAATGAATAAGTATTTTTTCTAGAATCCTCTTTGACTTGAATAATCCAAAGTAGGTTACACAAGCCCTCTAGTGAAGGAGCTAAGCAGTAATTACACCAAAATTTATAAAATGTTACTACATGCCGCCACAGCCTCGGTGGTCAAAGGTACAATATGGTCAGAGGTACAACACCTTCCCCTATATATATATATATATATATATATATATATATATATATATATAGGGGAAGGTATTGTACCTCTGACCATATTGTGTATATATATATATATATATATATATATATATATAACATGAAACAACATTGTTACTTCCATGCTCTTGATCCAAATTTATCAATACGTAATTGCCAACTAGAATAGAAATAGCAAACAAATCCATTGAAGACTTTTAAAACTAATAAATGTATAAATAGATATCATCTTAATGTATTTCAGGAAAATGCAGTCACAAACGGAGTTACCTAATGTACGCAGAAAGTCTATTTAGACCTCAAGGATTTTTTGGAGCGCCTTGTCTGGATTGGGTGCATTTCCAAAGAAAAGAATGTAATTTTGCAAGATCAGTTCCTATGGGTGAATACACAGCTCTAGGGTATGTATTTTATTTTTTTAAATATGTGGAAAAAAATAACTCATAATATCGCAAAATTAATTCAACAAAGCTCTAAAAAATACACTTAATTCAGCATATTTCAATTAATAACTCAATATTATATTATTAATAAGCTTAATAAGCATTGTCAATTAGAATTATCTAAACAAAATAAATACACTTATAATATCATAAAATAAACTCGACAAAACTATAAAAATACATTTATGGCATAGTAATTTAAATCCAGCATAACTCAATAAATAGCTTTTAGTATTGTTAAATAGAAATGTTTAAATACAATGAATATATTTTCTAAAAAAAAAGAAAAGTCAGTAACAAGCCACAAGAGGGCCAGATACTGTGTCTGATTCTCGATCATAAGGCACACTAGGTAAAAATTGTGGTCAGTACTCCATTAATTAAAGGCTAGACAGACCTAGGGATGGTCTTGGAGCCAACCCTTCGAATAACAACACTAGAAGATGAAATCGTTAGTGCGCGTCCGAGTTTTGAACTCAGGCCCTCTAGAACATTACTTGCTCTAGAATTGAGCAAACCTAAATATTCTTATAGTAGAAAGAAATAGAATCATCTAAATACACTTACTTAACCATCCTAACACAATAGGAACTAAAAATGGAACTTTAGTGGGAATGATATAACTTGTCACTCGGGGAAAGCGCAGAGGGGCTCGTCATTACCAGTTCGACAAACCGTCCAAGCCCCCGCTCTGCCTAGGCGCTGGACTAGGAGAGGGAGAAGTGGCAACCCCGCAAGACCGACATTGACTAGAGGTGCCTCTCCTATGTAGGCACAGCCAAGTGACAAGGTATATCTCTCCCACTACGATTCTCGTAATAAAATAAAAGCTTTTGCAATTTTTTCTTTAGTAATCCATAGAATTATAGTATTGCAGAAGAGAATAATGTGAACAAAATATATTTGTGGTGCTCGTAAAAGAAATACTTTTCTTGACGAAGGGCTCTACAAACTAACTAGGGCCTGCAGGCACATCTAGCCCACTACAGCTTTTTTTTTACGGGTTTTAAAGCTGGGCTATTAGCATCGGTTCTCACCCTTTCATATTGACAACAGCACGTGGACGGTCAGCCATTCAGGTATTGGCCACGCCTGACATTGCTTAACCTCGGAGATCAACAAGGCAGTGTATTCAGCATGGCTGAGGCCGTTGTCTCTAATTTCTTATGGTTGTTATTGTTTTATTAATTGAGCTAGGAAAGTCAGCAAGCCTGTGCTCTCTCAGGATATGACTCGATGGCTGGTCTAGAACTTATAGATAAAGACAGGAAAATTAAACCTGTTTTGGTCCTTGAGGCTAACTAGTGTCACCAGTATGGTCCTAAGGCCATAAAGTCTGGGGACTCTTGTTCTAGTTAAATATTAAAAAACATTTCACAAAGAAAAAGAAAAATTAGTTTTTCAGACAATGAGAATCAGGACGTTATTGCCCTAAAAACAAATAAAGAAACCAACTACTGTTTGTGTGTTTGTTGATAAAACATTATTTTGACTTTTTGTTTCTATTACAGGGCTCGTGGAGTGTACTATCTGGCCACTAACAAAATTCCTCCTTTTGGACTAGGACGTCCTAATTAAATAACTCTGTATCAAATATTTATGATTTAAGGATATCGCTTTAACTATTTACTTGTCATTTAAATACTGCTCATTTCAAATTTAGGTTTTCATTATTTCCTGGCGTCCTAATTTATTTATTCAATTTTATATTGTTAATTTCATATTTATAAGTTACATATTAGTATGGTGGCAGCCAGCAAGGTAAATTGCCTATTCAGCCTGTTACAAATCATTTTCATTGTAATGGAAGCAATGAACTCTGCCTTTACGATGATAAAAGAAGATGTTACCAGTGACATTTGTGTACAAAGGCGGTCCCTACATTCTGGTAACCTTGAACAGAATTTAATCAGGAGATAGATAGATATATCTTGCAAAACAATTTAAAAAAACTTTATATTTAGAATTTTACATGCACTTGGCTATGACAATATTAACCCATTCGAAACTAATAGCCACTTCAGTGACAACGGGCTTGCATGTCCCATGGAAGAATTATTTCGTTTAGAGCCTTCTGCTCAAATTCAGGAACATAAATATGCTTTAGGTCCACCCGACAAACCTATGTAATGTAGTGTACAACATATAGTCTTATTTTTCGTAAATGGCCAACGCGCATGCGCGAACGCCAGCAGACACATTTTCGTGACACTTTTTTGTAACGCTTCGATACACCCGACAAACCTATGTAACTCTATAACATACAGTCATATTTTTCGTACATTGCCACTGCACATGCGCTAACGCCACTGCGAATGCGCAATACCAACGGACACTTTTTTGTGACGCATACAGTCTTATTTTTCGTACATGACCACTGCACATGCGCGAAAGCAGCGGACACCTTTTTGTGACAGTTTTCCCAGTTTAGTCACCGCTAAAGGATATTTATGCTAAACGTTTTTTATGTCTTGCCTTGTCCTAGCAACGCTTGCTGCCTTGGCTTGCCTGCTCTCTAACCAAATAAAAATTCAAACCCTTCTAAAAAATTGAATATCAAAAAATCCTTTTTTAGCAAGTGTTTACGTTCTAAAGGGAGTGACCATGCAAAATGTTTCCGTCAAGTGGTTTGGGCTGGGCGATGATAGATCAGTGAGTGAGTAGCATTTGACAAATATATTTAGTAGATTATACATTGAAATGATAAATACTATTTTCCATTGATTAAAAATCACCATCTACTCACCATGATTCCGATTCAATCTTGTTGAATGGTCCACAGGCCTATTGTGAAGGAGTGAAAGTAACCTCTTTATTTCTCCTCCGACTCGTCGACAGGTAGTTGGTACACCTGCCTAAATCCGGACATGTTCTCCTCGCTCGTATTTCTCCTGCTCATTTCAGGAAGATATTCATATGGTAAGTACTTATCAATATAAACATTTCAAAACAATAATTACTCCAGCCAATCAGAAGATTTATTTTATAGACTTTAAGTCCTGGAAAAAACAATTTTCTGGGATATGGTAAGAATTCTACAGAATTGTAAATATATATATATATATATATATATATATATATATATATATATATATATATATATATATATATATATATATATGTTTGTTACAATGTGAATCATACCTCCATGGTGGGACCTCTATGGCAGAGCTAGAGCCAGACCGGATGTGATCCGGTTGGCAGTGAATTCAGAGACTCCATGAGGGAGAAGTGTATTTAAAAAACTCCAAGAGATGAGCAGTGTTTGTGCGTGTGTCCGTTAGACTCGTAAGAGCAGTGTGCGGGCAGAAAGTATTAATATTTGAGAGAACTGTGTCTCTAAGTTGAGACGTCCAAGTGAAGAGTGGCGCTCCATCTCATACTTGTGGACTAATAGTGATGAACTGAATACATGACTCAGAATTGGTGAGTACAATAAAGCTTTTGATTACATTAGTACCAGTATACCGCTACTATCATTCAGTGAACATAAACAAAATACAGTCCACTTAATAGAGGAACAAACATATGTGGTCCTCCGGGCCGGATGTGAACCAGAAACCTATGGATCTACAGCCCACTTAATAGAGGAACAAACAATATATATATATATATATATATATATATATATATATATATATATATATATACATATATATATATATATATATATATATATATATATATACATATATATATATATATATATATATATATATATATATATATATACATATATACATACATATATATATATATATATATATATATATATATATATATATACACATACACAGACATTGGGTCCACTCAGAATTAGATCATATATTTATTGGACCTCATATGGTAGAGTATGAAAAGAATAGAGTATGTTGTGTTTTACTCAAAATACCCTCTTAACCCCTTCAGTTCCATTGTCCAGCCGGCTGGACATAAATTCTTTACTTCGCACCACGCTGCCTATGGTCGTTTACTACCACTTTGGTTTGAAGCTCTATGCATTTTTCTTCGACCTGTCATCTAATATAAATTGATTCCATTCGATTTTGAAAGATTATGTGTAAAATCTTCTCTGCTCCACCACTTCTCTGCTCTCTGAATTTTTTTTTTTTTTTTTTTTTTTTAGTACCATAATGATCAATAACATTTTCTGAATGGTATGGGCTAGAAGGCGCCTAAACCATTCAAAAATATCATCAGTCCGTTCACATGATTTTCAAAAAATATATTCTTATTAGTTTTATGTTTTTTTTTTTTTTTTTTTTAAATAATCAAATATTTCTTTTTTAGACTAAATATTTCTTCATGTCTAAAATTCTAATCTATTTTTACAATACCTTATTATATTTGAGCTTTTACAATAATATTTACTAATAATTTTTTTAACTTATTTTTTCTGAATTAATTTCTTTTAAATTGTTAATAAATTACTGCTTTAATTATATATTTTTTTAATACTTCGAAATTTTGAATTTTCGTTTTCATCCACAAATCGCATTACTTGAGAACCAATGTCCAGTATACTGGACATTACAAAACTCATGTCAGGTAAACCATAAAATTCTGAAAAAAAATCAGGAATCTTCACAAGAGCAATACACAACTATGGCAGGAAAATAAAAAAAAATTATCCAGAAATAAAAATTCGGACCTGAAGGGGTTAACTTATTTCAATATAAATTGTTCAAATTTGGTTTCACTATTTATATTGGCATGAATAACTCCTGGACTAATAAACGGAGACACGATTAGAAAGTGCATTGGATTATAAACAGTGAGAGGATCAACATCATGGCGAACAGTTTTTAAAGATTTGTTAACAGCATTACATTTATTCAAAATTTATTATGAATAAAGCTCAAAAATTATATCATATATTTGACCGCAAAGCCTGTAAGTAGAAAACTATTTTAAATGTTAAGAAATTCATCTTCCGCCTGCCTACTCCAAGAAACAGGAAGATTTAATGTAATAAGTCTTTACACACAAAAATTACTGCAGGTATGGATAAATTAATTATATGAGTCCGAGTAAGGGGTCTCCCGTGGTCTAATGGCTAGCGCCTTGGACTCATAAGCGGGAGATGGTGGGTTCGATTCCCAACCTCCGGCAGGAATTTTATCATCCCACGGTTCGCTGGTAAAATTCCTCGCTGCACCCTGGATGTCGGCGCTAATGACCTAGATGTAGATGCGCCGTAAAAAAAAAAAATAAAAAAAAAAAAAATAAAAAAAAAAAAATAAAAAAATAAATATGAGTCCGAGTACCCCTCCCCCCGTACTAATGAATGAATTTTGATTTTAACATTTACCCATCCTCATCTTTAGAATTATCATTACTCCTGACTATGGAACGGATTCTTAGGTTTTCACCTTTCTCCTGAACACACATGTTCAGGAGAAAGGTGAAACAAATTTGAACCACCGTTATTTTCGTGTACTATGGATTCGCGCTAATAAGCGAAAATGTTGGAGCGCCGTTTGTAAATAATAAACGAAAGTCGTCGTGAAAGTGAGTCCATTCATTATATTTAGTATCGAAAGTTTTCTCTGCCATTGAATCGAGTTGAATAGATTCACGGCCAGTTCGATTCTTTGTCTCCGAGTAACAGTAACACAGAGAACAGTTAGTTGGAACAATTGGATTTCTCTAATGATTCGACAGAATTAATATCTTCATCAAATGAACATATAATTGACAAAAACAAGTTAAGACAGCTTAAAAACACGACAAGGGCCTGGTTGAACGAAAACCTCACAAGAAGGGAACAAGTAGTATTAACCAGGCTTAGAATTGGACACTGCTTACTGACTCATGGATATCTCGTGCAAAAAACATACAGACAAAGATGCATACATTGCGACGAGGATCTTACAATGAAACACATACTGTTAGACTGTAGACTGAGAGACAACTTGCAAATACCACGTAAATTAATTGACATATTATCATCAGGTAGCCCTTACATCTACACAATACTCCAACATTTAAAGACTAATAACATTTACTCACAAATTTAAAAAACCTCCAAAATTTAAATATAATAGAATCTCAATTTAAGTCTTAAATTCAACAACAAGCTTTAAATTAACATTTGTCCTGAACAAAAGTAAAATTTGTATTTATATTATTTATTTTTAGGCACTTATTTTTTAACTTTTTTTATATTATCTTATTGTTTTATCTCATTTTTTTAATATTTATATTCTTGATTATTTTTTTATTTTTTTTCTCCGGCTGGTACTGATTTTTAATATTATAAACCTATAAAAAGAGACCATCGCCAGCGGGGGGGAAGTTACGGGTCTGAAACAAATACATAATAAAAATGAACATGAACGCAGCATTCCTGCGTTATAGTATTATAATACTGTACTTCAAAAAGTCGGCATCGAAGTGCATTTCCATGATGTTCTTATTTCTAGTGTCACTTGAAAAGCTTGAAATAAAATAGTTTATATTTTTTGGAAAATATAAACCCCAGTGCCGCTCGGGAAGTTATATATATATATATTTTTTTAAATACGTGTATGTGTGTATATATATTTATGAGCATCCGATATTATAGTAATTTTCTCAGAACAATCATCTATTATATATTTGTCAAATATGTCTATTTTGCAAAAAAATAATTTTGACTGCAGATTTTTTTTTTTTTTTTTTGCAAAATAGACATCTTTGTCCTTGAAATGAACTTGATTTTGCGCCGACGGGGTGAAACAGACCTCAGATTCGAATTCAGTGACCCTCAAAACCATGGAAGCTGTAGTTATTTCTTCTTTAACGACTTCATACGAAATTTGACCTTCAAACGCCCGTAAACCTGACGTGCTAGAGTGAAACGGACTCTGGATTCGGATTCAGCGTGTCAAAATCCATAAGAATATATGATGGTGTCTTTTGAAAAGATCACCTTTTTTTTTTGTGTTATTATCGTTTTAAATTGTAGCACTTAATGAAAAATTCATGAATAAATTAACTTTTTCCCTAGTCTATTACCTTTGTACATTATTAGTATGCATGTCCTATTATAGAAGAATAGTCTTTTCTTCTTTATTTCTCAGCTAATGTTTGTGTGCAGAACTCTGAAACAAAGTTGACAGATTGGAATTTTAAGAAGCTATTTCTTCTTCTTCTCAACGTCGAGAGAAATGTACACTTCTGGCTTCATACAAGGTAATATATCTCATTATTAGAATAGAATAGAATTTAAGAAGTCATTGAATATTTGTTTGTCCGTTAGGAAAAAGAATATATATTTTTAGAAAAGTAGCACTTTTTGGTTTTTGTCAATTATTCAGTCTGCATTGAAAATATTAATATTTTTCCTTTTTAGTAAGATGATACAAAACTATTTTGAATCATACCTAGGGCTGGATGATCTGTAACAACCTTTGATCTGGAGCTGGAGCTACTGCATAGTCCTAATTCTCACTCCCCTGGCCTGTCATACTACTCGGGTTTGTACAGGCCAGGGGAGTGAGAATTAGGTCTTTGCAGTAGCTCCAGCTCCAGATCAAAGGTTGTTACACTACTCGGGTTTGTAACTTTCGTTGGGGCGAAACGCTGTCAATGCGGGGTGCTCATAAATAAATTATAAAAAACTTTCGTTGTTTTTTTTTTAGGCTTACAGTAACTTGCAGGAAGTTTTATGTTGGAGTATTTTTTTCATTTTGACCTCACGAATGTAGCTGAAAGAGAAAAAACTGAAAAATATTATCCTAAAGGATGACAAAAGCTTCCCTAATGTCTGTCACACAACATTTTATCACTCCCCTGTCACAATGAAAACACAACATTTGTGAAGCGTAAACGCGGCTTTTTTATTTTTCATTCAGCTAATTTAGAATCTCAATGTACACAAAAACAAATGATTTCAGCTTGATTTTGATTTCTGGAAAGAGAGGATCTGTTTTGAAAGTTTTTTTTTCGAGTAAAATGACGAGTTGTAAAAATTGTTTATCACTCCCCTGCTCTTCATAAAAAATCAGTTGATTTTTATCCTTGTGATTTGATAACATTGTTTGATAAGTGCCCCAAAACACTTTATTTAGTTGTCATTAAAAGCTTTTCATTATGAACAGTGTGTGCTACAGGTGATCCAAACCTCAAAATTATCCCTGCCCTGTTTCTCACTCCCCTGTCAATTATAGTACAACACTGAGGCACTTGACGAAATTATCCCTGCCCTGTTTCTCACTCCCCTGTCAATTATAGTACAACACTGAGGCACACGACGAAATTTATTTTCAAAAGCAAGACTTTGTTTGGCAATTTATACTAAAACCTTTGGCCTAGTATTATTAGCTTTTGTTCTACTAATTTATTACATAAAAATAATTGACACAAATGTGCTTTTTTTTCACGTTTTCTCAACAGGGAAGTGAGGATTAAATTGTTTTCACTTCCCTGTCAGTACGAAAAATATTGTTTAGTTATATTTTCCCAAGAAGTGTTTTTGTCAAGGCTTTTGCCATTTCCCCGGTTTAATATACCATGCTGTCTGTATCTTCAGAATGGCAGTTATAATCATATATTGCTAAGAAACATTTTTTTTTTACTCTTACGCTCACTCCCCTGCGACCCAAAAAACAAAATGGCTGCTTCTTGGCCACTTAGGCCATGAAAACTAATTGACCAATGCTTTGATAATATTAAGTTAGACATGCTTTATCTCTGAAGTAAAAATCAAACAAAGAAAATGAAAAAAAAAAAAAAAAGAAAACAATTTTCACCAAAAGTGTTACTTTTCTGTGGAATCACCCATATAGTATATTATATTACTGTTAAAAAAATAATATGGTTTTATTCATGGCAAAGATGGTTGATTTAAATAGTTATGACAGTATTTCTTTATAAAACTAATTTTATACATATCGTCGTTACAAATACAAAGTATCGAATGTGAATATCACCACTTTTCAGAGTGGAAACGCATTAATTCATAACTTTTTTTTGGACAGTCAAATATTCGGCAGATTTGACCTTTTAATAGTGGAATACCCTCTCTTTAAGTGAGAATCTTAGAGTGATCTAAGATTCAAGAATTTGCCGTACATAAGTCTAGCAGAAATTAGTAAAGATTGAAAATGAAAGATCCCTTTCTTCACATTCTTTAGTTTGCATATATATATCGAATATATAGCCGCTCAAATTTCTTAGGGAGAGTATTAAAACTGAATTAAAATAAAACTATAATTATCTCTAGCTTGCAACTTACAAGTATACAATAATTACCTTAGACATTTACATAGACTTTAGACATATTCTAGCTTGCAACTTACAAGTATACAATAATTACCTTAGACATTTACATAAATTTTAGACATATTCTAGCTTGCAACTTACAAGTATACAATAATTACCTTAGACATTTACATAGACTTTAGACATATTCTAGCTTGCAACTTACAAGTATACAATAATTACCTTAGACATTTACATAAATTTTAGACATATTCTAGCTTGCAACTTAGAAGTATACAATAATTACCTTAGACATTTACATAAATTTTAGACATATTCTAGCTTGCAACTTACAAGTATACAATAATTACCTTAGACATTTACATAAATTTTAGACATATTCTAGCTTGCAACTTAGAAGTATACAATAATTACCTTAGACATTTACATAAATTTTAGACATATTCTAGCTTGCAACTTAGAAGTATACAATAATTACCTTAGACATTTACATAGACTTTAGACATATTCTAGCTTGCAACTTACAAGTATACAATAATTACCTTAGACATTTACATAAATTTTAGACATATTCTAGCTTGCAACTTAGAAGTATACAATAATTACCTTAGACATTTACATAGACTTTAGACATATTCTAGCTTGCAACTTAGAAGTATACAATAATTACCTTAGACATTTACATAGACTTTAGACATATTCTAGCTTGCACCTTACAAGTATACAATAATTACCTTAGACATTTACATAGACTTTAGACATATTCTAGCTTGCAACTTACAAGTATACAATAATTACCTTAGACATTTACATAAATTTTAGACATATTCTAGCTTGCAACTTAGAAGTATACAATAATTACCTTAGACATTTACATAGACTTTAGACATATTCTAGCTTGCAACTTAGAAGTATACAATAATTACCTTAGACATTTACATAGACTTTAGACATATTCTAGCTTGCAACTTACAAGTATACAATAATTACCTTAGACATTTACATAGACTTTAGACATATTCTAGCTTGCAACTTACAAGTATACAATAATTACCTTAGACATTTACATAGACTTTAGACATATTTTCGGTAACGTTTAAAGGGAAAAACTTGCCTGAATGGCCTAAAATAGATGAAAAATACGTGGTTGTGCTGGAAGTTTTGTTTTACACGGACTTAATAGAGTGAATTTTAGCGCGCTTTATTGATTGAAAAAATCTAAGGGTTCTTTTAACTTTAATAATATTTCTTTATTGATTATTACATGCTGTATGTAAATACATCTGGTAATATGATGAATGATACAATATGGAGGTTCTGCGCTCAAGGCCTTCCAACTTCATCCTCGATTAACGCCAGAAAGACGCTCAGATGACGTTGAGAGGTGCCTACACAAGCTCCCTTCTGCTCCGACCAGTGGCTGGAGTCGAAGAGAGATCGGTGAGCCACAGAAAATTGTCGCACTTGAATAAAGAGAAAGCCATTGCTAACACTTCACTTGGTCGCTGCAGCAGATCTCTAGGCCAATGTCTTTTGAGTCGCCTCGGTGGATAGAGTGGGTGGGTGTCACTTGATAGGGAGAGGACTTCAGGATTTTGATGAGCGGAAAGTTTAGGATGGAAACGTTGGAATCTGGATAATACAACATCATTAACGAGTGGGATATTGAGGAATTTATGGAGGTTGAGTTCCATAAGGACCATAAGGGTTTTAAGGATGCGTTTACACCTGATAGTTATTGCAGGATATTTTAGTCAGACAGAAATTGCGACTACATTATGGGAATAATTTATGTCTGACATATATATTTCTAACACGAGCTGTGAGTGTCGATGTTACGGCGAAAGAGCGAAATTGGAGAATGTTGACATTCTCCGGTGAATGTGAACAAACACCACATACGTCGGCGAAAGATGGACTATTTCATTAGATTCTTGTAGATTCGGCCCCTCACCGGTGTATGTGGACAATCACAGCAATGTTCTGGTGAATGTTTAAAAGAGAGGAGTCGATTAGGAGGCAAGTTTCCCCGCCAAATCCTTATCACTGCTTGGATTCAGTCAGCTTTGTCAGTTTTATGCAAGATTTCATGGTGACAGCAATGTTTTGTTAATTTTTTCCAGTATAGAAAGGAAAGAAGACGGTTACTAGAAATAGAACAACAAATAGAATTGCCCATAGGAACCAATAGAAATGGTAATGAGTTATGCGCCTGCTCCAGATCTCAGCGCAGGCGCATTATATATTATAAACATGAGCATATAAAATTATATTCTATTTTCTATTATGAAAATAACAGTGTTTCCATGACATGAGATCTGTGTGTACAGGAGAACAACTGTTGTTGAAGAGTTGAAACCAGGGAATTATCAAAGTGTCATATACTCCACCTTTGATTCGTCCAAGAAAACCAAGGTGATCATCCATGGCTGGCTCAACACAGGCAACAACTACTTCTCATGGCAAATCAAGAATGGTATAACAATATAAAGATAAATAGGAATAAAATATTTGTTTAAAAATTAATCAAAAAGTCTGACTCACAAGAGAAGTTTCATCTTACACTTTTTTTTTTTTTTTTTTTTTTTTTTTCAATATTTACTAAAGAAGAATACTTTTGGTTTTTCTTTTAGCATACTTAGACACACATGACTACAACATTGTTTCGGTTGATTGGTCTGCATACTCAAAAAGCCTCTATACTATAGCCAGATGGTCAGTCAATGCAATTGGTAAGAACATTATATAGGTATCTGTAATTTTTTTTTTCCTTGGTGTTTAAAGGCCATTCAACCACTATTGGGTCATTTATGCCTCTTGGCCGGTCCGTTGGTAGCATCGAAAGCAGAGACAGAGCCAGCGGGAGGCGGACCCAGCCAAGGTCGAGTAGAGTCCCCCGTGCCAGTTCTACCTTAGTGGCCCGCATCTGGTGACTGGCTGCCAGGTCTATGATAGAAGGTGTGCTTGCTGGTGCCAGGGCAACCAAACCTTCACAGACCGCATGGGGGGGGGCTCGTCCTCAACCCTAACCAAGCCCATCGCTCCCGCCGACACACGCGCCCCACCTCCGTTCCGAACGCCACCAACGGTAAAAAAAGTAATTGTAACAAAATTTTAGTTAGTGAACGTCTTAATAATTTAAATTATATCAATTAATAATGGTTATACATTTTTTAAAAGGGACTAATATGTTTTACGTTTGCTGTTAAATAAGTTTAGATGAAATTTTTGTCGAAATATATTCTAGAGGCCTTATTGCTTATAATAGGTGATAATTGGAAAAGATTTTAATTTACAATGAAGAATCAGCGCTAAATTTTGTTTTTTAAATTGGTTTTAGCCAGGAAAGAAAAAATATTAGAAAGATGAACTGAATTATTTCCTAGCAGCTCTCTAAGATGTATCGGGAGACTCAGTCGAACTCGCTCATCTTCATATGCCCTACATTCCGTCAGGAATGTATCTGTAATTGTATGTATAATTATTATTTTTTATATGTCGCACTAATATTTCTAAAGAGACGCAACTCAAAAAGAAAATCCACTGAAAATGTGTCACTCTTGCCTATAAAGGTGGCATAGCATTAAGACGGGAAGTGCCTTCTGGTGTATAATCTCTGAAGCTAGGTACATAAAGTTTTGATGGTTGATAAAGAGATATTTACCATTCATAGACATAACTGAGTAATTTAATACATAAATTTCTAAGATAATTGTGAGTATATTTTATTCGAGCATCATTACTAGATTTTTGACGATAATACTATATTTCAGCATTATTCCAGTGATATTTTTTCTTTGTAATTTTTATTTTACTCTTTGCAGGGCCGTATGTAAGCAAAATGCTCGACTTCCTGATTGGCGAATTCGGCGTGTCTCCTGCTGATATTCACCTGGTGGGGCATAGCCTAGGTGCTCATATTGCAGGACTAGCTGGAGAACATGTAGTCACAGGGAACATTTCAAGAATAACAGGTTTGTAAGCGTCAACACAACTGCGCTTTTGCTTACACCAACAGCTGCAACTATAAGACTTTCTGACAATATTGGCCCACCTAATATTAGTGATTTGATTTCAATAAGCTCTCTGTAGATATAAAAGTAATATTTTCATAGAATGAAACATAATATGATTTTCTTCAGTACATGTCCCATCCTAGCAGTACTGTTTACTAGTCCTAGTCACAACCCCTAAGCAGAAAATAGCGGGGTCATCGCCATTAATGAAAAGCCCTTAAATAAATATATGACAGAAACTTTATCATGTAATGGCTACTTAGGCAAGAAGACCTCAGTTCAGGCAACGAATGCTTAAAAACAGCTATAGGTGTAAATTTTTGGAACACAATTTTTGACTTCGCAACTTTGTTTGGGCTGGATAGGAGGAAAACATATCAAAAGTCCTCGCCCGTACCCTTGGTGCCAGGGGGGGGGTTAGAAGGTTCCAGTCAATGTATAGTCCAAAATATGCTCCATTATGTAAATACAGTGAGTACATACGTCCAGTATATATATAATATAGCACAACATATATAATTTTGGGCCCATTGACCAGTTATTCAAACTCAATTAGATAAGATCTTGTCCATGGTTTTGCTAAGACCATGTGAGTTTATTTTTTGGGTTTATCGTTGAAGAGATATCCGGCCGAGAATAGAAAAAAAGTGTTTTTTCCCCCCCCAAAATGACAGACTTTCAAGAGCGGATATTTCGAAAACTGGAGATATCTCGGAAAACTTTATTGAATAGAACATGTAGGAAATTGAATCAGTTTTCATTTGTTACAGATTGGTCTTGTCGCTAGGACGCAGGGTTTCCGAGATATAAGTGAAAACCCGAAAAATGAGACCTTCTAAACCCCCCTCCCCCCCTCACCCCGGCACAAAGGCTACGGGCGAGGACCTTTGATATGCTGACCTCCTAACTAGCCGAAACAAAGTTATGAATTTAAAAATTGTGTTCCAAACATTTCCATTTATAAATCTTAGTTTCCTGGACTATTAGTCGCTAAATTTCGGATATCACGATGAACACTGAAATTATTTTTACGTTTGAGCAAAATACATAAAATAGCAAAGTAATATATATTATTGAAGGGAATGCAATACTCTAAAACCCTATAACCGTTATTTATTATTATGGTACATCGTTGAAGAGTTATCCCGTCAAAAAGGGGAAAAGATATGGGGCGAAAGTGTTTTTTTGCCAAAATGACCGACTTTCAAGAGCGGATATTTCGAAAACTAAAGATATCTCGAAAGAAAAACTTTATTGAATAGAACTTGTAGGAAATTTAATCAGCTTTTATTTGTTATAGAATAGGGACCTTCTAACCCCCCCCCCCGGCACAATGGCTACGGGCGAGGACTTTTGATATGTTCACCTCCTATCCAGCCCAAACAAAGTGACGAAGTCAAAAATTGTGTTCCAAAAATTTCCATCTATAACTGTTCGTTGACTGGACTGCTGAGGAAAATGTTGATTGCTGATCATCGTGCCAAAAATGCACTAAAACATGTACAATAATTTGTAACATACAATAAATAACTAACAACGACTTGACGAAACAGCAAATCTGATAGTTTCCAATAAACGCCAAAAATTAAAAAATATAGTTGAGGAATGGATATATAGTTATCATGAAAACTAACGCAAAGAATTAGTTCTCACTCAACAACAGATTGGACATGCTCTGTAAACACACAAATTTCTAAACACAAGACAACGTAGATCATTATGCAGTAAGTGTAACACAGAACTTAATATCAAACATTTACTGACAGACTGCCAGAAACCATGCGATTTTAACCTCCAAAACGATATGCAGGAATTCTTACACGATAATAGCCAGTACATACACACTGTTCTCCCCTACCTCAAGAACACAGGATGGTAATTATGATGTTTAGGGGCCTCCTCACCGATTTTATTTACTGGTCGTTCTGTGAAGTATTTTGATGCACTAAACAGGAATCAAACAAAAGAAGAAAAAAAGTGTCGAGAAATTAGAGTTAAATAGAAATAATCTTTCTTTAAGACATTTTTCGGTGTCATTGAGGAGTTGAATCTACCGAACATCGCTTCTGAAGATGACTAGGAGGCTAAAGAAAAATGAAGTATTTTTATTATTATATTAAGTATTTATATTTTATATACAAGTATTTCACATTATGGGCATACGTGCGATGCGTTTCCGGTCGCTTCGCTCGCTCAAGAAGATATCAAAACTCTAGTAACTCGCTAAAATTAATAGAGTTCTATTAATTTTAGCGAGTTGATTCTTCATGAGCGAGCGGAAACCCATAGCACGTGTGTATATAATGCGACAGGTTACGACGGTTGAGGATGCCCCTAACATTTACAATTATTTTTCAATAAATAATTTAGCAACATTTCAAATGACCACAAGATCCATGCAATATTTGTAACCTCCAGACCAATGAAACCCTTCAACATTTCTATTGCTGTTGCCCAATCTATTCACCCTACAGGACATACTATCTTCCCAACTTTATCAATAAATCAACAGAAAAGTTTTATCAGATTCTCAATACCATGGATATGTCAACCATCACGGCTCTTCTCCAGTACACTATCAGGAGTCATAATCTCAGAAAATGTATGCTGGAAGAGTAAATCCCACTAGTGTTTGAACAAACAAATATTAATATATATTTATATATATCATAAATTTATGTATATATATATATATATATATATATATATATATATATATATATATATATATATATTGTTTATTAATTTATATGTTTGTAAAGTTTTTTTGTTTTTTTTCCTCAATGTTAAATATTGAAACATGTCAATAGTAATGAATTATAAAATGCGGTGTATATATATTGTATATTTATGAGTAGTATACACTCTATTTGTATGGGATACATTCCCAAAAACAAATAAAATATTTGATTTGATTGATTTCAAATGAGAGTTCTTTATTTCCTAATTTTAGCACTTTCCTCCGAAGGAAAGTAGCTATTGAGGTTGCACTCATGACGGAATTTTTGAAAAATTTCTTTGAATCTTTATCGATCCTACCTAGTAGACACCGAAAATGACCCCAGTTAAAATTTATATTTATATATATATATATATATATATATATATATATATATATATAGTTATATATGTGTCCGTTAACACGATACCGGCCAGTGTTTTTGTTTCTTTCCCACGAAACTTGGTATGTACTATTCCCCAATCAAACGATTGAACGAGTTCGTTAACCAACATCCATCCGGAGAGGGGGTTTACTCCGGAGCCGAAGTAGTTATTTGCCAATACCAGTCGTAATTTCTGCTGTATTGTAACGAAACGCGGTATACGTCCTGGGTATCTAATAAGGAAGAAGTGTTGTAAAAATGAACTGAATCGGTCTACCGGAAGGGGGGATTTACATTATACTATGTTTGGATTGAATTGAAACAGGTGTTATTTATGTTTTTATTTTATTTATCTATATAGACACTACTCAATTCTGAGGAAAGTGCTTAGTTATGCAGCTCCTGCGTGACGGACTTTTGTATCTCTCCGCGGGCGCATGCATATTGAGATATGGGTTTACTGTATAAAATATATTCTATTTATTTTCTTGTTTCTGTTTAAAGAACCTTACTCCACTGCTAATATAATACATTAAAAATAAAAACAATGAATTTAGTAATTCCGTTCAGGTTTGGATCCAGCTGGACCCCTTTTTGGTGACAGCAACTATCGGTTGGACCCTTCAGATGCTGACTTTGTTGATGTTATCCATACTTCCATAAGATATGTCGGCTATTACCCACCAATCGGCCATGCAGACTTCTATCCAAATGGTGGAGGTCCACTTCAGCCGGGATGTGGCTTCGATATTGGTATTATATACTATTATTATTTATATATTCAGTTGACAAATTATATCTACTATATATTTGTCAAATACCACTCACTCACTCACTCACTCATCTATCAACGCCCAGCCCACACCGCTCGACAGAAAATTTTGCACGGACACTCCCTATATAACGTAGGCGCTCGCTAAGAAAGGATTTTTTGATATTCGTATTTTTAAGCATTTTTAGGGGGTTTTAAAGTTTGAGTTCGTTAGAGAAGGCAAGCCTAGGCAGCCTGCGTTGCTAGGACGATAAAGAACAGCTGTTTCCTTACATTATCTATCTCATAGTTTTATTTCTAATTGAGGTTAATTTCAACTATGATGGCAGACCTTGAATTACTAGAAATTAACTGTCCCTCATAGAGTTTTAATTGCGTTTCTTTTCTGCCTGTCCCCGTCAGATAGGCTTGCCATATTTTTGGAGAGTTAAACCGAGACACATTAATATGGGATGGGCATACCAGGGGGGGGGAGGGGATAAAAAGAGTACAAATTATAACTGTTAGTCTACCCAATCCTTAAAAATAAGAACGGAACTTTTTTTGCAACTTGATTTTCTTAAAACAATCTCTTAGCCAAATAGTAGTGTCTGGCAGCTGGCAGCGCTGTGCAGGTAGTTCCAGCGTTTTACAGTTAGATTACTTCTCATTTCTTTGACACTGTGAGCAGTAGTAAAAATGTTAATTGTAGAAAAGTAACCGATTTAAAAAAGATTCTTATAAACATGAATTCATTACTTTTTACATCTTACAGCCTTTTCCGGGACATTGATAAAACTGGGCGGGACACCGAAACAATTGCAAAATACCGGGACTGTCCCGGTCAAACCGTGAGGTATGGCATATCCTTAGGTTTTCCAGGCGAGGTAATAATATCCGGAACCCTTGCAGAGCCTCCTCGCCTATAACCTTGGTAATACTCGTAAATATATTGGGTGTTACCATATGACTTCTTGGAAACATAAACTTTTAAATTTTAACGCCCATTGAATAAAATATAGTATGACGGGAACCGTGCTGTAATAAACTGCACAGAATTGTATAGTAACGTAATTTTAATGAAACATTATTTAACGCAATAAAATAACTACTTATCTGCCGTGACGAAGCACGGGTATTCAGCTAGTTCTTAATATAAATATAAAGCACATATTATATGATTTAAATAATAAGTTTTATGTTAAGGGTTCGATTCCCACTACGGGGTGGTGCCTTTTCTTTAGAAAAAAGAAAAGGCATGAGGCCTAACCTGGCTAGAAAAGGCTGGTAACCTATAGATAACCCGTCCTAAAATTCCTTGTTAATAATAATGGATGTTAACATTGAAATAAATAAATAATAAGCGTTAATTATTACTTATAATTAGAGCCCGGATGTTAGGAATTTATTTTTGGCAAAAAGGCACTTAAAATACTGAAAATAGGCAGTACTGTAATTAAAATAGGCATTTATTAGGAGTGAAGGCAAAGAGGAACCTTACTCATTAATGATGAAAGTATGTATTTTAAATACTAATTCATTTCTTTATTACCAACTAGCTGTTACCCGGCGTGCCATGCTACACCTATTTTCAATCAAAAATAAATTAGGAACCTCGTTCATTGTTCCGTGACCTCCGAACTGTGAGTCATAAACGATTTTAACATAGCCTATGACACTCATCGTAACAATACCTACATGTGTGCCAAGTTTGATCCAAATCGGTCGAAATGTGTGGATTTGTATATGGAACAAACATACAGACAGACAGGTGGTAGACGTTTTTGACCTAGCATATGACATTCACCGTATCAAGACCTACCTGTGTGCTAAGTTTGGTCAAAAGGTGTGGATTTGTATTAGGAACAATCATACAGACAGTCAGCTGGTAGACGTTTTTGACTTAGCCTACGAGACTTCTCGGATTAAGATCTACTTGTGTCCCAAGTTTGGTCAAAGTCGGTCAAACGGTGCGAATTTGAATAAGGAACAAACATACAGACAGACAGCTGGTAGACGTTTTTGACTTGGCCTACGAGACATCCCGGATCAAGACCTACCAGTATTCCAAGTTTGGTCAAAATGTGTGGATTTGTTTCCACAGACTCGTCAGTCAGTCAGACACGTGATTTTTATATATATAAATAGATTTATCACAGAATTAGTGTACTTACTCTCAAGGGAATTACTTCCCTTGTTACAAGCAACAACAAGATGCTTTTTCAAAGTATCAACTGTTATAGACCTTCTCAGAAAAAATGTTTTTCATCATGGAAAAACGTCCTCTGCATTATCTTATCATTTCGAAGTCCGGAATACCAGGTAATTACGCATTGTCGCAGCAAAAGGGGTGTGAGGAAGGAGCTGTGACTTATTTCCCTCATCCTCTCTCTTTCCTGATATTCATGCTTGTGCATTCCTTCTACTAAGGAAGGTTCTGTTATTTACAGAGGTTAAATCCATGGGTTGGGAAAATAAGCTTTCGAATAGAAATTTGTGACGGCAATTTGTAATTTGAGCAACCTTTTTTGTCTTCGATGAATGGAAATTCAATATGTGCTTTTTGAAATGTTTAAATCGCAGAAAAAAATTGCATAACAAGCAAAAAAGGCAAAAATAGGCAACGGAAGCCAAAATAGGCAAAAAAGGCAAAATAAAAATTGTCGCTACACTTTCTAAATGCACGAAAACATATTTATTTCTATCTGATTCTTCAATATATCCATTCAGATAAAAAAGGCATTTTGCCTAACTTCCGGGCTCTACTAATAAGATAAAATATATATAAAGTCATCTATAAGGTATCGACCACTTTTCACATTCGATACTTTGCATTTGTATCGACGATATGTATTAAATTATTGTTTACATTACTGGCTACACAAAGAACACAAAATATTATGAACTATTATGAAGACCACATTACAAATACATACTGTAAAGAAGTGTCAAATTGTTGTAATTTGTGTAGCAGATTATTTTAAAATAATATGTACAGGATAATAATATGTGTAGGTATAATTTATTTTAACATTGTCTTTTTTAGGTTTCTGTACCCACCTGCGGTCGTATAAATATTACATTGAATCATTATACGACGGGAGAGGATTCGAAGCACTTAGCTGTATCAGCTGGCACCATTTCCTCGACAACAAATGTTCACAGATCACCACCTTCATGGGAGAAAGCGTCTCGACATTGTATGAAACATCCATATTATTTCATCCATACATTGAATATAGAACGAAAAATGAAATTGTTCAAGCACCTAGTGTTGTGTGTTTGATTCCCACTATGAGTGGTGGTATTTCATTTGAAAAATGGAATGGCAACTATTCTTGCTAGAATAGGGTGGTAATCTGTTAATAGGCTGCTCAAAAGAATCTGGGGTATTAATGAGGGGACGTTTAGTAATTAAAATAAAAGAATAGTTAAAGTAAAACCATAAAGATGTAAGCCTTCAAGACTCTTTGCTCATTGCTACATTATAATAGGAATACAAAATTTAACAATTCAGGACCTTGATAGAGAAAGGGCGAATCCCGAAATCTGGATGTTGGGAAATCGAAGTTAAAGTTCTAGAAGAGCTTTAATACAGCAAAGTCGAATGTTTACTCTACAGAATGCTGATTTATAAACCTGATTGAAAAAGTATGCAATTGAAATTCAATGTTATAAACACGAAGGATTTATGTATAACAAAATGCTAGAAGGGGTTTCAGACGAGGGGTTTGCCCTTGCTCCTCTAAGAAAATGCTAGAAGGGGTTTCAGACGAGGGGTTTGCCCTTGCTCCTCTAAGAAAATGCTAGAAGGGGTTTCAGACGAGGGGTTTGCCCTTGCTCCTCTAAGAAAATGCTAGAAGGGGTTTCAGACGAGGGGTTTGCCCTTGCTCCTCTAAGAAAATGCTAGAAGGGGTTTCAGACGAGGGGTTTGCCCTTGCTCCTCTAAGAAAATGCTAGAAGGGGTTTCAGACGAGGGGTTTGCCCTTGCTCCTCTAAGAAAATGCTAGAAGGGGTTTCAGACGAGGGGTTTGCCCTTGCTCCTCTAAGAAAATGCTAGAAGGGGTTTCAGACGAGGGGTTTGCCCTTGCTCCTCTAAGAAAATGCTAGAAGGGGTTTCAGACGAGGGGTTTGCCCTTGCTCCTCTAAGAAAATGCTAGAAAGGGTTTCAGACGAGGGGTTTGCCCTTGCTCCTCTAAGAAAATGCTAGAAGGGGTTTCAGACGAGGGGTTTGCCCTTGCTCCTCTAAGAAAATGCTAGAAGGGGTTTCAGACGAGGGGTTTGCCCTTGCTCCTCTAAGAAAATGCTAGAAGGGGTTTCAGACGAGGGGTTTGCCCTTGCTCCTCTAAGAAAATGCTAGAAGGGGTTTCAGACGAGGGGTTTGCCCTTGCTCCTCTAAGAAAATGCTAGAAGGGGTTTCAGACGAGGGGTTTGCCCTTGCTCCTCTAAGAAAATGCTAGAAAGGGTTTCAGACGAGGGGTTTGCCCTTGCTCCTCTAAGAAAATGCTAGAAGGGGTTTCAGACGAGGGGTTTGCCCTTGCTCCTCTAAGAAAATGCTAGAAGGGGTTTCAGACGAGGGGTTTGCCCTTGCTCCTCTAAGAAAATGCTAGAAAGGGTTTCAGACGAGGGGTTTGCCTTTGCTCCTCTAAGAAAATGCTAGAAGGGGTTTCAGACGAGGGGTTTGCCCTTGCTCCTCTAAGAAAATGCTAGAAGGGGTTTCAGACGAGGGGTTTGCCCTTGCTCCTCTAAGAAAATACTAGAAGGGGTTTCAGACGAGGGGTTTGCCCTTGCTCCTCTAAGAAAATGCTAGAAGGGGTTTCAGACGAGGGGTTTGCCCTTGCTCCTCTAAGAAAATGCTAGAAGGGGTTTCAGACGAGGGGTTTGCCCTTGCTCCTCTAAGAAAATGCTAGAAGGGGTTTCAGACGAGGGGTTTGCCCTTGCTCCTCTAAGAAAATGCTAGAAAGGGTTTCAGACGAGGGGTTTGCCCTTGCTCCTCTAAGAAAATGCTAGAAGGGGTTTCAGACGAGGGGTTTGCCCTTGCTCCTCTAAGAAAATGCTAGAAGGGGTTTCAGACGAGGGGTTTGCCCTTGCTCCTCTAAGAAAATGCTAGAAAGGGTTTCAGACGAGGGGTTTGCCCTTGCTCCTCTAAGAAAATGCTAGAAGGGGTTTCAGACGAGGGGTTTGCCCTTGCTCCTCTAAGAAAATGCTAGAAAGGGTTTCAGACGAGGGGTTTGCCCTTGCTCCTCTAAGAAAATTGGACATTTTTCATATATGATGGTACTATTCACTTTAACTTGAAACTGTGTTAGTTGCAGAGATGGGCATAATGTTATTTATAAATAAAAATACGAATTTATTCGTATTTCATATATTTGTGAATACGAATATAAATAAATTCGTACTTTATATATTTGTGAATAAGAATATAAATAAATTCGTATTCATAAGTGTGAATACGAATTTATTTTTATTCACATATATTAAATATAAAAATACAAATAAAATTTTATTAGCAAATTTTTCTGCGAATAAAAATAAATTCACAGAACAAAATTTTAAATAATCACAAAAAATGTGAATATTTACAAAAAATCAAGTGATTACAAAAAAAATCACATTAAAATATACGAATAAAAATTTATTCACATTATAATTTATGAATAAAAATTTATTCACAATAAAATTCGCAAATAAATTATTAATTTATTCGTATTAAGATGATATTACGAAAGTTATTGAAGGTGATTTTTTTTTTTTTTTTTTTTTAAGGCGTTTAACATTTAGGTTATTAACGCCTAGATTTTTTGTTTACACCGAGTCCGCCGCGAGACCACCAGCCACGCTGCAGGGACACAGTTTGTCATCTGTACCTCCATTAAAAAAAAAAGAAAAAAAAAAAAAAAAAAAAAAAAAAAAAAAAAAAAAAAAAAGAAAATTACCTTCAATACTTACTTTGAAGTATCTGTCGTGATTTTGGTACCTACGGATTAGCTTACAGGTTCTTTGCAGGTTATCTATTACTTTTTTACGGGTCATCTAAGGTTAGAAACTATATTATATAAATATAGTAATTAAAAGTTAATATAGTAATGAAAAGTATTTAAAATCACTGCAATCGCTACTAAAAGTAACTTTTTTTGACTACTATATTTATATAATATGGTTACTAACTAACCGTTAGATAACTTGTATTTGTATGTTATACTTTTAGGCTTGTAAAGCATAAATGAAAATAAGCAGAATATATTTCAGCAAGCAATATTTATTAATAAAAAGGTTAATATTATAAAAAGTCCGTCACGCAGGAGCTGCATAACTAAGCACTTTCCTCAGAATTTGGGTAGTGTAGACTGCTTTCCAGAACAATTTGCTTAAAATATCCTACATAAATAAAATAAAAACATGAATAGTTCTCTTTTAAATTTGTAATGAGTAACTGATCAATTATTAATTTGCTTCCAGAGTTATGTTTACACTACGTAATAAATACAAAAACCTCATATTATCGTATTTTGATCTAACGCAGGAACAGGATACAGTCACTCTAGTGGTAGAAAGCGCTCCTTGCGGCGGCTTTGTGAACCTACATCTGGCGGGCTTTTCTATCTACTATATATTTGTCAAATACCACTCACTCACTCATCTATCAACGCCCAGCCCAAACCGCTCGACAGAAAATGTTGAAATTTTGCATGGACACTCCCTATATAACGTAGGCGCTCGCTAAGAAAGGATTTTTTGATATTCGTATTTTTAAGCATTTTTAGGGGGGTTTAAAGTTTGAGTTGGTTAGAGAAGGCAAGCCTAGGCAGCCTGCGTTGCTAGGACGATAAAAACCAGCTGTTACCGTACATTATCTATTTCATAGTATTATTTTTAATTGAGGTTAATTTCAACCATGATGGCAGTCCTTGAATTACTAGAAATAAACTGTCACTCATAGAGTTTTAATTGCGTTTCTTTTCTCCCTGTTCCCGTCAGATAGGCTTGCCATATTTTTGGAGAGTTAACCCGGGACACATTAATATGGGGGGGTTGGGAATAAAAACAGTACAAATTATAAGCAAAATGGTGAGTTTTAAGGCTAGCAAGTAACGGGAAGGGAGGGGGGTCCTGAACTGTTAGTCTACCCAAACCTTAAAAATAAGAACGGAACTTTTTTTGCTACTTGATTTTCTTAAAAAAATCTCTCAGCCAAATAGTAATGTCTGGCAGCTAGCAGCGCTGTACAGGTAGTTCCAGCGTTTTACAGTTAGATTACTTCTCATATCTTTGACACTGCAGTAGTAAAAATGTTGATTGTAGAAAAGTAACCGATTTAAAAAAGATTCTTATAAACATGGATTCATTACTTTTTACATCTTACAGCCTTTTCCGGGACGTTGATAAAACCGGGCGGGACACCGAAACAATTGCAAAATACCGGGACAGTCCCGGTCAAACCGTGATGTATGGTAAGCCTATCCTTAGTTTTCTAGGTGAGGCAATAATATCCGGAACCCTTGCACAGCCTCCTCGCCTATAACCTTGGTAATGCTCGCAAATATAATGGGTTTTTCCAAATAACTTTTTGGAAACATAAACTTTTAAATTTTAACGCCCATTGAATAACATATAGTATGGCGGGAACCGTACTATAATAAACTGCACAAAATTGTAAAGTAACGTAATTTTAATGAAACATTATTTAACGCAATAAAATAACTACTTATCTGCCGTGACGAAGCACGGGTATTCAGCTAGTTGAAATATATTACAAATTAAACCCCCGATTTCCGATTGGCCGATTCAGCTCATTTTTACAACACTTCTTTCTCATGAGTTACCCACGACGTATACCGCGTTTCGTTACAATACAGCAGAAATTACGACCGGTATGAGTATATTAGGAATTTGGGTCCGGAGTAAACCCCCCCCCCCCTTCTAATGAACCGATTTAGTTTATTTTTACAACATATATTTACCTGTAGATTAACATTACGAATACCGAGTTTCGTCGAAATATACCAAAAATCACGGGTGGTAGTGGTGAATTGGTATTGTGGACCGGAGTAAACCCCCCCCCCTCCTAATGAACCGATTTAGTTTATTTTTACAACACAAATTTACCTGTGGATTACCACTACGAATACCGAGTTTCGTCGAAATATACCAAAAATCACGGCTGGTAGTGGCGAATTGGTATTGTGGGTCCGGAGTAAACCCCCCCTTCTCATGAACCGATTTAGTTCATTTTTATATCTCACTTTTTTCTCTATATTACCACTACGAATACAAAGTTTCGTTGAAATATAACAAATATTACGGCTGACATGGTCAAATTAGTGTTTTGGGTTTGGGGTAAACCCCCCCTTCCGGTGGACCGACTTTGGTGGTTAACGAACTCGTTCAATCGTTTGGTAATTGAATGCTATATACCAAGTTTCGTGACGAAAAAACAAAAACTCTGGCCGCTATCGTGTTAACAGACACATATATATATATATATATATATATATGCATATATATATATATATATATATATATATATATATATATATATATATATATAGATATATATATAAATTTTAACGGGGGTCATTTTCGGTGTCTACTAGGTAGGATCGATAAAGATTTGAAGAAATTTTTCAAAAATTCCGTCATGAGTCCAACCTCAATAGCTACTTTCCTTCGGAGGAAAGTGCTAAAATGTTGATTGTAGAAAAGTAACCGATTTAAAAAAGATTCTTATAAACATGGATTCATTACTTTTTACATCTTACAGCCTTTTCCGGGACGTTGATAAAACCGGGCGGGACACCGAAACAATTGCAAAATACCGGGACAGTCCCGGTCAAACCGTGATGTATGGTAAGCCTATCCTTAGTTTTCTAGGTGAGGCAATAATATCCGGAACCCTTGCACAGCCTCCTCGCCTATAACCTTGGTAATGCTCGCAAATATAATGGGTTTTTCCAAATAACTTTTTGGAAACATAAACTTTTAAATTTTAACGCCCATTGAATAACATATAGTATGGCGGGAACCGTACTATAATAAACTGCACAAAATTGTAAAGTAACGTAATTTTAATGAAACATTATTTAACGCAATAAAATAACTACTTATCTGCCGTGACGAAGCACGGGTATTCAGCTAGTTGAAATATATTACAAATTAAACCCCCGATTTCCGATTGGCCGATTCAGCTCATTTTTACAACACTTCTTTCTCATGAGTTACCCACGACGTATACCGCGTTTCGTTACAATACAGCAGAAATTACGACCGGTATGAGTATATTAGGAATTTGGGTCCGGAGTAAACCCCCCCCCCTTCTAATGAACCGATTTAGTTTATTTTTACAACATATATTTACCTGTAGATTAACATTACGAATACCGAGTTTCGTCGAAATATACCAAAAATCACGGGTGGTAGTGGTGAATTGGTATTGTGGACCGGAGTAACCCCCCCCCCCTCCTAATGAACCGATTTAGTTTATTTTTACAACACATATTTACCTGTGGATTACCACTACGAATACCGAGTTTCGTCGAAATATACCAAAAATCACGGCTGGTAGTGGCGAATTGGTATTGTGGGTCCGGAGTAAACCCCCCCTTCTCATGAACCGATTTAGTTCATTTTTATATCTCACTTTTTTCTCTATATTACCACTACGAATACAAAGTTTCGTTGAAATACAACAAATATTACGGCTGACATGGTCAAATTAGTGTTTTGGGTTCGGGGTAAACCCCCCCTTCCGGTGGACCGACTTTGGTGGTTAACGAACTCGTTCAATCGTTTGGTAATTGAATGCTATATACCAAGTTTCGTGACGAAAAAACAAAAACTCTGGCCGCTATCGTGTTAACAGACACATATATATATATGCATATATATATATATATATATATATATAGATATATATAAATTTTAACGGGGGTCATTTTCGGTGTCTACTAGGTAGGATCGATAAAGATTTGAAGAAATTTTTCAAAAATTCCGTCATGAGTCCAACCTCAATAGCTACTTTCCTTCGGAGGAAAGTGCTAAAATCAATGATAATTGTGAAGTTTAGGGCCTCCTCGCCGATTTTTTTGTCTGGTGGTTCTATAACATATTTATATTTTAGTTTTTAGCATGCGTTTCCGCTCGCTACGCTCGCTCAAGAAGATATCAAAACACTAGTCAATCCAACTCTTTGAAATGAATAGAATTCTATTAATTTTTGCGAGTTGGATTGACTGGAGCGTTATAGGTTACTTGACTACCTGCAACAACCAATTGAATTGCCCATAGGACTCGGCCAATATAAAACCTAATGAGTTATGCGCGGGCGCTGAATCACTGTTATAATCACTACAGATACTTCAGAAGTAACTGGATGTGGTCTTGGCAAACAGACCCTTGTATTTATATAACTTATAACGTACATCGTTTCTGCACCAACTTCATACCTATGTATGTGTGTGCTTGTGTGTACATATAATATAAAACATTTTATTTTTAGGGCAAGAGGAAACTTCTACTTGAGAACTGGTCCAGCACCGCCATTTGCCCTAGGACCTGTACTTACCAATCTACCTGTTAATTTAAGGCAGCCACGAATAAATCACTTAAAATAAAACATACAAAAATTATATTTCTTTATTCTGAACTTACCCAATAGTCTAAATTGCAGTCTAAAGCTTCCGAATATTCCTCCAAGGGACTTGGCATAATATGTACTTACAATATGTATTTAGTAATATATACTTACAATATGTATGTAGTAATATGTACGTACATTCGCAGTAATAATGTATTTTTGTGTGTTTTTTTAAGGGGGAAAAACTTCAAGGTTATCATTGCCAAAGGTTTTTAATTGTTTCAAATCTTTTAACATTCTGCGTATATTAGATCTGTAATAACCTGTAAATGTCCTGAATGCTGGCTTAATATTGTTTAAAGAGAATAGTGACAAATTAAAAAAACAATATGACCACTAACACGAAAAATATTAATGTAACAATAAGGACTTAAAATACGCTTTTTTATCAGTTCATATTTTGTTATATATATATTTTCCTATAAGTCATAAATAATTTTAATTACTTTTTTTTTCTTACGTTCTTTTATATATATTTTGTTTTTTATTAGCATAAATATGCTTTAGAGGTGACTAAACTGTAAAAAAACGTTACAAAAAAGTCTCACTAAAAATTGTCCGTCAGTGGCGTTCACGCATGCGCAGTGGCGTTCGCGCATGCTCAGTGGCGTTCGCGCATGCATGAGGTTTGTCTGGTGGACCTAAAGCATTAAATGTTCCTGAATTTGAGCAGAAGGCTCTAAACGAAATAATTTTTCTTCGGTTATTACTTGTCTCTTTTGCAAAGGCCACTGAGAATCCAACAAACGGATTCTAATCCAACAAAAAATTTTATAATTTTTTGCAGTAATAATGTAATTTCATTTTCCACAATGTTCTCTTCTGGAAGGGGTGGTAACCCATACATAACTCGTTAAGTTATTTATAAATATTAACATAAAACAAAAACATATATTGATAAATGAGTAGAATGAAAATATCAACATTTCAAAACTTGTTTATTTAAAAAAGTTTTTTTATAAATTTCAGTTCAGAAATATGAATCGATTAATTGATAGTGAAAACGATGCAATATTTCCCTGTATAAATGTTTTTTTCATTTTCTTGTGAGATGGGATTATGCCATCCATTGTTTTACAGATCTGGATAGATCTTACAAGCAAATACATATTTTCCCATAAAAATCTCCAGCGATCGCCCGAAATAATAATAAATAAATGAAACTTTTCCCTTAAAATTGTGACCAGCAACAATCCATTCATTTCGTTGCCAACCCCAACAATGTAGAACTACAACATTTTTCCCTTTTCAATCAAGAAGCAGGCTGCTATTTTTTCTATATTCTAGTACATTCAGAATATATCGGGCGCATATGGATAGCTTGATTCTGTGTATGCTCCATATATACCTCTAGTACTGTAAAAAAAAAGACAGGAACCATTAATTACTGACCAGATATAAACTATTAAATGTATTGGACTATGAACAGAAAAAATACTAACCTAAATGCTATTGGATATCCCATGAGTATGGAACTTTTCGAGCAGTATGACATATCCTTTGGGGTCTGGCCGCAGTACAGTGCAGGGAAGTAGTGATGTTTCAAAATTGATTCTGAGAAATATTTTACAGCTCTAAGGTGACTGCATCGCCCTGAAATTCAAAGAAACTGGTTTGTTTAAAAAAATAACAAGCATTTAGTAAATTATCTGAATTAATTCTTTGATAAATATATTCAAAATGTCGGACAATTTAACTCTTTAATAGAGGGGAGAGGTAAAAAAAAATAAATATATAATTGATGACCTCAGAGTTCAAGGGGTCTAAGTAACAAACTGAATGTTTTGAGGAAAATGGAGTTAAAGTTGAACATATCGTCGCTACAAATGCAAAGTATCGAATGTGAAAATTACCACTTTTCAGAGTGGAAAAGCATTTATTCATAACTTTTTTTTGGACAGTCAAATATTCGGCAGATTTGACCTTTTGATAGTGGAATTCTTGCCCTTTAATAGAGTGATCTATGATTCAAGAATTTGCCCTACATAAGTCCAGCAGAAATTAGTAAAGATTGACAATGAAAGATGAATTTTTTCACATTCGTTACTTTGCATTTAAAAAAAATAACAAGCATTTAGTACGGCTGGCAGACAGAATGGACTAACTCTCAAGGCAAACTGCGGGAAATAAAAAATACAATAAGAACCTGGTCAAGAGAAAACCTAACAAGACGAGACCAAGTTATTATTACGAGACTTCGCCTAGGACACAGTTTACTAACGCACTCCTATCTAATGGAACGACAAGACAGACCTGTATGCGCATGTTGTAACGAGACATTAACAGTTAAATACATACTTACTCACTGCAGATTACGAGACAACCTAACAATTCCTCACGACTTACTTGCCGAAAATAGTCCACATATTAACACCATACTAACTCACTTAAAGATAATTAACCTATATTCGAAAATCTAGCCTTATCTCCAATTTACCTCCTAAAGTTAATTTAAATTAATGAACGAAATAGCCTTTATAAAATTATTTACATTTTTAAGAAATTAATTAACCTACATTTAAAAATAAAGCCCTATCTCCAATATAATCTTACCTCTTCTACCCCCCCCCCACTTTTTTCCCCCCCTCTTCACACTCTATTTAATATCTATTATATCACCGTATTGTTATTGTGAAATATATTATATAAAACATGCTATTGTTATTATTAATTAGCTCACTAATGTTCTAGCTATACACATAAAATGTACTGACTTGTTATATATACAATGTGCAAAAAGTATTTTGTAATATCTTAAACAGCAAGTCGCCAAAAGTTGCAAAACTCTTAATAAATAAATATCAAATATACTTTGCATTTGTATCGACGATATGTGGTCATAGCAAAAACAAAATTTTTACAGTTCCAAAATTTTACAATTGAACATAAAATAACATTATTAAACTCATAATTAATAAGGCTGGCCTGGTCCTTAGAACAATAAAATTATTTATATAAAAATTAATAAAAGCGATAATATTTTAGCATCTTATTTAATTCATTATTATCTATACTAAATATTATTATTATCCACACTAAATATTATTTCAATTAATCTCATTGCTGATTTAAGACAAATTTAGGTTTTAAGAAGATTTGTCAGTCTGATTTTTTTCAAGTAAAATCAAGATTTGAAAGTTTAATTTCAACGAAATCAGTGCTGATATTAAGTTAGATGAAAAATGAAATGTTATTTTATGTTTAATTATAAAATGTCGTGAATTTAACTTCTTTACACAAAATTTAATAGACAAGGAAAACATAAATCTGACTAGACAAAATTGTTCTAAATTTTATTAGCTTTCATTTTTTTTTAAACAAAATGCCTTGAAATCGGTTAAGATTTGGAGGCTGTAGCCTTCTATGAAACACAGTATGTCGTTTGGCCCCACTGTGCGGCGAGCCGCATGACCTTACAGGTACAGGGTGTCACAAAAAATAATGGTCATCAGTTGGCCAGATGCATTCTCCAATGCGAGATCGGAAAAAATAACCCACACATTGACCCCCGCAAAATTGACCTTGAAATGTTATTCAAGGTCAAATGTTTTTATTGCATATTTCGAATCTACTAGTCATGAGGATGAAAAAAGTCAACGGCACCATATGTCAGAAATGACTCCTTATGGTCAAAATTACCATTAACAGCTTATGCGTTGACCATTACATTCCAATCGACAAATGCATGGCCGATTTTGAAACTTTTTTTTTTTACATGTTCTACTAACATTACCTTACACAAAAATACCTCGCTCGAATTTTTTTAAAATGCATCATCCAGCATAAAAAATTATAAGTATATTGGAAAACGAGCGGCAATCATTGGAGGACCAAAGCTCATATTTTACAATTGACAGGAATGCCTTCATGAGGTTATTCTCGAAGCTTATCAAGAGCTCTTTGCCATAAGCTTTAATCAATCGTTGAAATTACTCATTGGGGATTTTACAGATCATGAATAATTTTCATGAACAAGACAGTCCTTAAGCCCCTCCTAGACTAGAGGATCGAATAATTACGCTCGCCCGTGGGCAGAAAGAAAGTTTATCCCTAAAAAAAAAAAAAAAAAAAAAAAAAAAAAAAAAAAAAAAAAAAAAAAAAAAAAAAAATTTAAAGCAATTGTGACAAAAGTTGTAAGATTATCACTCCAGCGCCCGTAGCCGGGGGCCTATTCTTCAGATTCATTATTTCGGACCTCATTCCCGAGGCAAGCTGCCAACCTTGATTTCAAATTCCTCCTCACTCGACTAAGGACTGGCGAGAATTTCTCCTAATTCTTTCAAAGTTATTCTCGTCCATTTTGCCTGCTGTGGACGATGACGTTGGAAAACGAACTTTCGTCAGCCCACAATACCCGCTGGAGGAAGTGTGGATGACGTTCCAGCGCCCAAAATGCCTCAAATAATTGCAAAAAAATGAACTCTGCTCCTGGTCCCCGGGCTTCAACTCCTGAACTTGCTGTAATCTGAAGGAACACGTTCTTCCCGAAGGATCCGGCGGGCCGTCATCCTCGAGACTCCCGTAGCTTGTGCCAATTATCTCAGCTCCATAGTAGGCCTAGATCGGGCTAGGGCAATTATTCTATCCTCTATTCTGAGAGGGGCTTAAGGGCTGTCTTGTTCATGTAAATTATACATGATCTGTGAAATCACCATTGAGTATTTTCAACGATTGAATAAAGCTTATGGCAAAGAGCTCTTAATAAGGTTCGAGAATAACGTCAAGAAGGCATTCCTGTCAATTGTAAAATGTGAGTTATGGGTCTTCAATGAATGCCGCTGAGAGGACCGTTTTTCAATATACTTATAATTTTTTATACTGGAAGATGTTTTTTAAAAAAAATTCAAGCGACGTATTTTTGCGTAAAGGGATGTTAGTTGAACATGTAAAAAATAAAATTTCAAAATCGGCCACCATTTGTCGATTAGAGTGAAATGGTCAAAGTATACGCTGTTAATGGTAATTTTGACCATAAGAAGTCATTTCTGACCTATGGTGCCGTTGACTTTTTTCTTCCTCATGACTCGTAGATTCCGAATATGCAATAAAAAAATTTGACTAAATAACATTTCAAGGTCAATTTTGCGGGGGTCAATATGGGGGTTATTTTTTCCGATCTCGCATTGGAGAATCATCCATGATGACCATTATTTTTGTGTCACCCTTTACGTGGGTCCATATCTACTTATTTATTTTAATACGCTATCCTTTTCTTTCTTTCTTAAATGATTTCCGATGCAATATTCTCATCTTAGGTTCTTGGACCGGACAACGGCAGGCAGGAAGTTTTTTTAAAATATCTATTATCTTTCATTTTATTTTAATTAATGTCGAGTCATATATTTTGGCGTTGGCATAATGTAAACGGAACGTGATCTCTACCTACACAACAACTGGTAAAACATAAATAAGGTCCTTCAAAGGGATTCTAACTATGCAAAGGGATCGGATAGCAGAAGGAAATCCCCCCTTTCAATTGGCTCAAACTCCATTTTTATAAGCTCTGGTGTATACAAGAGTGACTAGAGCTTACAAAACATGTCACCAGATATTGCAACTCAGCTGTCACAGTGGTGGCCTTGGGACAAATACCCTTGGCAGTCCACTTGGCATGCCGTCCCGTTGGCACGAACATGGTCGAATTGAATGGATTAAGAAAGAATCCTTTCTTCTAGGGCCGCCATAAATTAGGATTTTAGAGTAATTTCTCAAAATGTAACATATTTTTCAATATAATATAATGTTGCTCTAATTTAGTTCATATAAACCCTAATCATACCACGTGCAGGCCCTAGTCAATGGCTTCCGTTAGAATACTTTGGCAGAGCACATATAAGTGTGATATTTTTTAAAAAAATTGTCGAGGTCAAACAAAAGGAGTTTGAGAATGGCATGCTTACGATACAATCGACGACTGTCTCCACCACAAGAACGCTTAGAATAAAAACATTCTCACCGAAATCAAGCAGAGGACAACCTGGCTGAGGATTGGCACCGCCATTTGGGTAGAAATCTGCATGGCAAAATGCTTCATTTATCCCTAGAAGGCCTCCACAGGTGTGAATGCAATCTACGAAGACTGCATCGGCGTCACTCAATCTCTCTGCAACACGGATCAAGCCGAATCCAGGTAGAGCAGCGTCCAGACCTAGAGCAAAGGTAAACATGAGTTGATCGATTTAGTTTGTATTTCTTTGGAAATACCTACAGTAGTTGAGTCAGTCAACATTTTTTGAGATACCCAAATAACTGGTCATCCCATAAGTAATGTCGGCTTTTAATATTCTATTAGACCGAGAGCCAGCAACACACTTTTCATGAAGTGTTTTATGCGCCCTGAAATTTTGCTATAAGGTACATCTTGGGTAGATAAGAAGGTATATATGTGTTTCCTGGACATACCTTGGAACACCAGGTACTGCGCATAGGGGAAAGGTGCAAAACAATATTGCCCAAAAGTAGAGTTTTATTCAGAAGCCAAGTATTACTAATGAAAAAAATGGCAAATTAAGGCAATTTTCAAATTAATGATAAATAAGGCAGGCACTTTTAAGGGGGTTAAAATGATAATAATAAAAAAAAAACTAAGTACCTAGTTTTTATTTTTAATATTAAATGTAGTGCTTTATTCACGCTGCGATTTAAACAGCGTCTTCAGTAAACATATTTGAAAATAATTACAAAAGGGCATCCTAGAATTATCAGGAAACATAAAAATAAATGTTGAATATGATAAACTGCGCGTAACCGTAAGAGTGCATGAGGCGACGGCGCAGTGTTGGTTGTTTTCTGTTCTCATTGGTTCTTGCTCACATGATCTTGTACAGCTGTTCCGGTTTTAATGGCAGCGCGAATAAAACTCTCATTTAATGTTAGAATAAAAACAATTTTTTTTTTTTTTTTTACGTGTTATACCCCTTAAAATTGTCTGTCATATTTATTATTCGTCGTAAAATTGTCTTAATTTTACATTAAAGATAGTTGGCTTCTGAATAAAACTCTATTTTTGGGAAATATTTTTGGTACCTTTCTCCTATGCGCAGTACCTGGTGTTCCAAAGTATGTCCAGGAAGCACATATATACCTTCTTATCTATCCAAGAGGTACATTATAGCAAAATTTCAAGTGCTTTGCTGGCTCTCGGACTATATCTGTTTATGTTCCCTCATTTTCAATTTACCTTTTGTTTACTATAGCATTAAATACACTTCTATTTATCGTGTTTTCCTTGGCGATACTTATTTATTCTGTTCTGAAATTTCATTTGATATGGATATCCCAAGACACCACTTACGCCATGTTATGCTTTGGGAATATTATATTATATACAAATATTAACTGGGGTCATTTTCGATATCTAGCAGGTAGGATGTGTTGAAACAAATGTTTTATGAGTTAAATTCGTTCGGGAAGTGCTAAAACTAAAAGGCTTCAGTCCTAACCTGGATAAAAGCAGTAACCAAAGTAAAATTCATCCCAAAAAAGGATTTGTCACGTTTAAGTGGACATTAAAATCTAAATTAAATAAATAAATAAAACGAACAATTAATGAATATGCGCGGTTGAAATATACGAGAATTATTAGGATGATATTATTTATTTATTAATGTTTACGCAACTTTGACAAAAAACATTTTTAAGATAATGATAAAAATTCACAATTTGTTTGAGGTAATATGTCGAGTAGCGTTAATGTAAGTATTATTACATAAGATTCCAGAAATTCTAACAGCCTTTAACTCCTACCATCCCCGGTTAATATTCACCATCGAGACCGAAACTAACAACTCCCTTCCTTTCCTTGACATACTTCTTATAAGAAATACAGACGGCTCTATATCCACTGAATGGTATACCAAACCCACTTACTCGGGACGACTTCTCCATTACCTTTCCTCACACCCCAAACACCAAATCCTCAATACTGCCAGCAACCTAATAAATCGAGCCCTCTCCCTATCCGGCACCAAATTTCACCCTGCCAACAAATCCCGACTCCTCGATATTCTTACTACCAATGGATTTCCTACCAACATTATCACCTGTCTCATAAATTCTTTTAATAACCCTAAACCCATCCCCACTACCCAAGACAATATTGTCCCTCAATTCAGAAGCCTCCCATATATCCCAAACCTCATAGAAAAAATCTAAAAATCCCTACGCGATACATTCCCCACTCTAAAACTAGGACTATCGACACAGAACAAACTGAAAAACTTACATACGACTCTTAAAGACCCTATCCCACAAAAAGACAGGACCAATGTAGTCTACAGAATCCCTTGCATCACACCCAACTGCAATAGTGCGTACATTGGACAGACTAAAAACCCAGTAAGAAAACGTATCAACAACCACAAAAACGATGTCCGGAAAAAAGACATAAAGGCAGCTTTAACTAGACATGCCATCACAGACGGACATGACTTTGGTTTTGACCTATACTCCATCCTTTCCACTGAATCCAACGAAGACAAACGCCTCCTTTCCGAATCAATTTTTATCCACCTAGAAAATAACCCAGTTAATGACAAAATTGGCAAAGAAGTCATCTCCTCTACCTACTCCAACATCTTCCATTTATTAAAAACTCCATCCTAATCCCCTATACCGCCTGCAATATAGCCCTTTATACCTGCCTCCCTTTCCATTAACACAACAGTTTATGACTTTATGACCCCTTACTGTACTTCGCCGCTTTTGCCGCTCTTTCTTTCATCTTCTATATTCTCTGTCCATTGGGTGGTCCAGAACCCCCCCCCCCCTCACCAACTCCTTTCTTCCTATGTTTCCCTGCATTAACTGTCAGAAATGATCCCGCATTTGTGAGGAATACTTCTCTATCTTCCCATCGGTAAGCCCATATTGTTATTCTTATATCTTATCTAATATGTAATCTGTTATTCTTATATCTGTTTTCCTAATAATCCAAACACTTCTAGAGCACATTGTTCTTCTATATATTATGTTCTAGTATTTTATGTTTTGTCTTTTTCCATATATATATATGTATGTATATATGCATGTGTATTTGTGTATGTAGGCATATATATATATATATATATATATATATATATATATATATATATATATATGTATGTATATTTCAGTATTACATCCGTCCTACTTGTTTTTTACAGCCCTGATGAAGGCTTGAAGTTCAAGCCGAAACGTCGGCACAATAAAACCATTTTTATGATAAAATGTAGTTTTATTAAATAGCAGTGACCGAACCCCGACAATCCCTACCTTGCATCATCTACGGTCAACGATCTCCTCTCAATGAAGTAAGTATTATTAGTTTTCAGTTATAGTATTCATATGTAAGATGTGTTTGAATGTAAGTGATATGTGTCGGTTCAAGTAGATAGTAATAATAGGTGAAGAATTTGATAGTGAGTTCATGTCGTGCAGACGTAAATCCAGTAGTTATATGTTATTAGGCTAGTATGATATTCTGTCGATACGTTTTTCTTTCCTAACAAATCGACAAAAATGAGACTTTTAGTATAAGTTTTACTTAATGGTATGAATATAATTTTTATATAGGCATTCAGAACTGTGCAATAAGAATTAATTTTTAAGTTTTGAAAAGTATTTATATGTTGTCATAGTGTTTAATTTGTTTTAGGCATTGCAGTGATTTTTCTATAAAAAAATCACTGCAAAAAAAAATCAAAAAAAAAATCATCTTTTATTGGCTCCCTTCAAAGAGTAAGGTAGTCAAGGTGTACGGTAGGTCAAAGGATGAGATTATTTATCTTCAATAAACCATGACACCCAATAAAGTGACATTATAACCGCCCAAAGAATATCTATTAAATCCTTGACAAGAGATCGTTGACCGTTGGTGATGCGAATGGTTTAATCAGGGTTCGGTAGTTGTTCTTAACCCTTTAACGGGCACATTTCGCTATCTATGTTGGAATTTTTTTAATTTATAATTGGGAGTCTGGGGGCATCCATTTACTAAATATGAACCCAGGATGTTAAAAAAAAAAAAAATTGTATTCATAAATACCGGGGAGGCCGCTTAAGCGGCCCTTGCCCATTCCAGGCATCGGGAATCCCCGATATGAAATGCCGTGATACGTCGTCAAGCCGATTCCAAGTCGCAAAGATCCCGAAAATGAAAATGGTTCATTCTATGGCGTTAAAGATTAAAGATTGGCAGGCTTTAAAAAAAAAAATTACTGAATGATTTATAATAATAGTATAATGCTAGCCCACAATATCATTTCAGACAGAATTGAGAAAAACATTTCATTAGGAATGCCAAAAAAAGTATTTTTTCCTTCCAGTCTGACGAGAGTAAGCTACTTATGAGACAAATCAATGAATAACATGTAAGTGATATACTCATTTCAATTAAAATCAATTAATTCCTAATCTGGAATGTATAAAAGAATAATTACATACTTTGAAACGATTTCCGGATAAGATGTGTGATCCAGAGAGCCAATAATGCACTGACAAGGCGAATGCGGGAATGGCGATGCGCTTTATCGGTCAACTTCGTCATATCTCGGCTCCTCGGGCCCAACACCTTCAAATACTATTTTTTGGCATACCCCGGCATCTAGCAGGAATCATTGGAACCAATTCCGCCTCACTCGCGTCATTTTTTAATTTCAGCGAGCAGCGGCCGCTTAAGCGGCCCTTGTCCGTTAAGGGGTTAATAAAACTATGTACATATTTTATAACAAAATTTGTTTAATTTGTTTGTTTGTCTCGGCTTGAAATTCAAGCCTTCGTCAGGACGATAAAAAGACGGAGAACTATGCCTCACGAATGAGCAAAAACTCGTTTTTCAGATTAAACATTTTGCTCTTGGTGTAGATGGAGATAGTTAGCCGCTGCAGAGATACGAAGACAGGTATAGTTGGGATTCGGCTAGGAGATGGAGATAGTTAGCCGCTGCAGAGATACGAAGACAGGTATAGTTGGGATTCGGCTAGGAGAAAAACGTCAGACTTTCAAAAAGAAATCTGTATTTGGACGTTTCGACTGCACAATGGCAGCCTTCTTCAGCTAAAAAATATATACAACTTATAAGTAAAGAAAATATATATGTACAACTAGTAAGTAAAAGACAGGCAGAAATGAGCGGAGTATATATATCAATACAATAAATTTTAACCAATCTTATTTTTACAATACGGTAGTTGGAAAGTAAACAGCATGTAGAAAGTGTTAGTAAAACAGTACAAAAAAAATTAAACAGTAAAAACAACGAACATTTTTTATGTAGTGAAAAACAAAATCTATTTTATAAGTGAATACAATTTATAACAATTATATTCACTTACAATTGTATTCACTTATAAAATAGATTTTGGTTTTCACTACATAAAAAATGTTCGTTGTTTTTACTGTTTAATTTTTTTTGTACTGTTTTACTAACACTTTCTACATGCTGTTTACTTTCCAACTACCGTATTTTCATTGTTTTAAAAATAAGATTGGTTAAAATTTATTGTATTGATATATATACTCCGCTCATTTCTGCCTGTCTTTTACTTACTAGTTGTACATATATATGTTTTCTTTACTTATAAGTTGTATATATTTTTTAGCTGAAGAAGGCTGCCATTGTGCAGTCGAAACGTCCAAATACAGATTTCTTTTTGAAAGTCTGACGTTTTTCTCCTAGCCGAATCCCAACTATACCTGTCTTCATTTTGCTCTTGGATTGTGGACGATACAGCTTGTCAAAAATTGTCGCAACTCTAACCCCTTTAGAATAGCCTTTTATGCCTTAAATAAAGTATGGAATATGACCATTTTTCAATATATTACTTCGTCACTGGATAGAATATGTTCGTTCTCAAGTTTGCTCCGATTTGCATATTCGACAGTTTGACATGGTTGGGACGATATCTAGAAATAGTAGATAAGAGGAATAAACATGAATCATGAAATTCTGTCAGGATTGCCACCATTCTTCAGAAGATTATAAAAAAAAACTTTTATAACTATTATCACACGTGCTTCCTTACCTGTGATCCGAGCTATCCGTCCCGTTTTGACAGCTCTGCCGGCTGATCCCGCAACGTGTGCTCCTAAACTGTGACCGATCATATGGAAACTGCTAGCGTTACATCCTTGCTCCATGAGAAAATCCAACATGCTTGCAACATACTCTCCAACAACACCGGTCTTCTTCGCAACAACGATGTAGTTAATGTTGACACCGATCTTACTCCAGTCCACAGCGAGGATGTTCACATCCATTGTCTCCAGGAAACCTGTATCATTCAAGAAGCATTTTCGCATCAAAGGAATAATTATCGTTTTGAAAAATAATTAATCTACTATATCGTCGTTTAAATTTCAGAACCGCATAAGTCGATTTTTTGCGAAATTGAGTTATTGGTATCATTAGCATCTTTATTATCTCCCGGATATGGTGTTAATAGATTTTTTGTTTAAAAAAAACAACAACAATAGAACGCGCTAAAATTGACTATTACTTTCGCGTAAAACAAACTGATTTCAAACGATCAACCATAACCGCGAATCTCTCTCATATATTTTAGGCCATTCAGACAAGGTTTTTCGTTTAAATGTTACCGAAAGTAGGTCTTAAGTTATTATTGTTGGTTTTACGCATTGCATCTTTGGCGAATTGCATTTTTCCAAGTTACAGTTTTATTGCTCTTCTGAAAATTTAGGAAAATTGACTTACGCGGTTGTGAAATTTGAGTGACAATATATTTGTCAAACACCACTCACTAACTGACCTATCATCGCCCAGCCCAAACTACTTGACAGAAAAAATTTTCTTGGACACTCCCTTTGTGATGTAAAAGCTCGCTAAGAAAGGATTTTTTGATATTCTAATTTTTAAGTATTTTCAGAGAGCTTTGAATTTTTAGTTAGTTATAAAGAGATCATGCACGCCAAGGCAGTATGCGTTGCTAGGACAATAACAGGTCAGCTGTTACCGTACTGTATCTATTTCATTATGTTATTTTTATTTGCGGTTAATTTCAACTATGATGGCAGACCTTAAATTACTAGAAATAAACTGTGACTTTGTCCCTCATAGACTTTACCCTATACCTGTTGATAGTCTATCCGAGGTAATAATATCCCGAACCCTTAAACTCCTGTTACTACTGACCTATAGATAACGGGTTATCTCTAGGTTATCTGTTTCTTGACACTGGACCGGAGCGCCCCAATGTCCAGAAACATTATACTTTGATTACTTATCAATTGATGAATAACATACAGCATATAATAAAATAACTACTTATCTGCCGTGACGAAGCGCGGGTTTTCAGCTAGTAAGAAATAAATAATAAATAGAAACATTTTTGTTGGAATGAAAATGATTAAAAGCAGTAAGGGAATAGTTGGGATTCATCTAGGAAACAGAGTAGGGCACAAATCAACTAACCTAATCAATCATGGGATGTAATATCATCAGAATTAGTCATGATTAACCAATTCTCGTTAAGCATTAGTAATAAATCATATTTATCATTACTCACATTTATCAAATTAGTCGTCAATCATTGACAAACTGTAGTAATGATTGACATGACTAATGTTGTAAATACATTCGGTATTAGGCTAATAACTACTTGCTTACACATATATAGTAAAGATTAGAATCATTCATGAAGGAATTCCGTTTTATCGTTTGAGCAGACTCTTCAAAAGATAGAATGGTTCAGAACAGTGGACGAGGAAAATTTTGAGCCTTGAGCTTTAAAAATGCGATTGTTGGTGTAATTATGATTACTATTACGCTCAACACTGAAAATATCAGTCAAAACCTTATTTATAAAAATGATTTCGAAATCTTATGAATTTAATCATCAATAATAAATCTCGTTTTACAGTGTTTAATCATCAATCTGCGTCAGTTTAGTCATTAATCATTAGTTATTAGTCACATCCGCTTTTATTCACTAATCATTTATCACAAATCATTGATATATAAGTAGCTAGTCGTTAGTCATTAGTCACAGCCTTTTAATCATTAATCATTAATCACAAATCATTGATATCAATCGTTCAATCATCAATCGTTAGTCCCATCCCGATCACTCATTTAATCATTAGTCATTAGTTACAAAATTAATCACAGTTTGCACTACTCCGATAGGAAAACAAGAATAAGATAGATAGATAGGGGCTGGAGGGAGAATAAAGTTGGCACTTAAGTGACCATGGTGAAAATATATCTTATATTTTCACCATGGTGACATAACTAACACCGTGTGTTCTATCATATAGTTAGTACTTTTGAGAGGAATGGCTTGTAAAACGTGAGCCGAAATAGTTACACTTATAGTCCTGAGCGCATCTGTTTTTCAGTTCAATTTTTAAATTGGGCATGCTACTTGTTGCAGGAATATGTTTAAAAGAACTGAAATAAATATAATTGAGGTATGTATAAACCGAAAAATTCCCGGAAATTTCGTTTTGAAAAACAATATTAAAAAAAAATCGAGAAAAATAACTCTCAAAGAGTTCATGTTAGAGACCTTCCTAAACGCGTTTTTCTATAATGGTTTAATATTTAGGAATGTTAAAATATTTGTAACGCGTTTTTCTATAATGGTTTAATATTTAGGAATGTTAAAATATTTGTAACGCGTTTTTCTATAATGGTTTAATATTTAGGAATGTTAGAATATTTGTAACGCGTTTTTCTATAATGGTTTAATATTTAGGAATGTTAAAATATTTGTAACGCGTTTTTCTATAATGGTTTAATATTTAGGAATGTTAAAATATTTGTAACGCGTTTTTCTATAATGGTTTAATATTTAGGAATGTTAGAATATTTGTAACGCGTTTTTCTATAATGGTTTAATATTTAGGAATGTTAAAATATTTGTAACGCGTTTTTCTATAATGGTTTAATATTTAGGAATGTTAAAATTGATTCGCACATTGCCAAATAGCAATTAATATGGGGAAAATGGTAAGAAATAGACATATCATATTTTTCTGCAGCTGAAATTGAATTAGGATCTTCAAATAAGGGGAATACAAGGTTAATTATGGCAAAATCAGCAGCTAATGATGAGAGCCTACCTGTTGTGTACGAAAAAACTCCTAAGAATACTGTAAGACACATACTAAGACAGGAAACAAATAGACAATGGAACCAACGTTGGACATTGACAACCAAAGGACGACACCTATACGATTACATACGTACTATAGAGGACGCACAGAAAATACCAAGACTTAATTATAAACTCACACAAACACTAACCGGTCACGGACCAACAAGAAGTTACTTACACAGATTTAAAATCATTGAAGACAAAAACTGCAAATGTGACTCTCGTACTGAACAGACTTACGACCATTTAATCTTTGACTGCTGACTACTTGACAAGGAAAGGATCAAATTCATGAAGTCTATAATATTAAAAGGAGGAAACTGGCCGGTTTCTAAGAGGGAGATTCTTATCAACAGAGTTGGGCAAACGTTAGCGCGCGCTAAAAGCTGATACCTGTCCGTTAATTTAGCGAAACTGTAGAAAGCCAGCGCTAATAATTAGCGGTTAGCGGCGGCAGTGCGCTAACCGCTAATCTATTTATGAAATATCGTAATTGCTAATAGCTTGTTGTAACTATAGCTTAAGCTATTAGCAATTACGATATTTCATCAATAGATTAGCGGTTAGCGCACTGCCGCCGCTAACCGCTAATTATTAGCGCTGGCTTTCTACAGTTTCGCTAAATTAGCGGAGAGGTATCGGCTTTTAGCGCGCGCTAACGTTTGCCCAACTCTGCTTATCAAACACTTTGATGAATTCCATACATTCATTGGTACTATAGATTATGGCGAACTTTAAAAAATAAGCTGTATTTATTTACATTATTGTATACATTTAATTTCATTTTTATATTTATATTTTATATCATTCATATTTGGATTTCTTTTATATTCATGTAAATTCTCTATCATTTATTTCTGCAAAATTTTATACATTTTATTAGTTCTTAGTATTATTATATTAATATAGTTTTAGTCTTATTTCTGTTAATTTTATTGTCTTACCTTCAATTACTTTAATTACAATTGTTAAGTTTTTCATCACTAATATTCTCATGTTACATAACTATAGAACATACATGTAGTATTTTTAAAATGGCACATGTAGAAAATAAATTCCCACATCACAGGGTTACTGCAGTGTGGGGAAAAGAAAAAAGGTTAATTATAGAGTAAAACAATCCATCAAAGTTCGATGGTTTTAGCTTAATAATTTTTCAATTAAAGTTATTTAACAATTGTATTAGCGACGAATGTTTAAACAATGTCTGAGTGCTTCTTGAAGTAATTTCTATGTAATATCGCCTACATTATTGGACTTTGTCATTGCCTAACTCTATTGAACGAAATCAAAAACCTAAAGCAAGTCAAATAAAGCTTCTTTTTGAGATTCTCATTTAAATATAGATGAAAATTTGCGGAAATATTTGTTTGTTTATAAGTGAAAAAATTATTGATACCTTTTAAAAATTCGGTAAGCTGTCCAAATTAATCTATCTTCAAGTTTTGGAATGTTTTAGAAAGCTTGTATTAATTATGCAAAAACTGTTAAACTGATTGAAACGAACTTTGGTGAAAGGTTTTATTCTATAATTAACATTTAAATAATAGAATATGAAGTTCCTAAATGCATTTAAAGCTGCAGAAAAAAATGTTTATTTGGTAAAAATGCAGTTTCACGCCCTCCCAACCGATTTCTTTCAAATTTTGCACAATAACGTATTTTGATGCACTAAACACGAATACGATAAAAAAAAACGTCGGATTTAACTAGGAAAGAAGTTATTAAGCACTTAAGTTCACTGTTATACAGGTTATGAGAGCTAATGTAAACAACTAAATTTGTGACGACTTTAAGGCATAAATGACGACTTTAAGGCATACAAACCTAGTTTTATAACCTTCCTACTAAAGGTAGGAAGGTTATAAAACTAGGCTTCATCAGCGTATTTGTAAACACGCGCATGCGCATATAGGTAACATTGGGAAACAGAGAACTCTCATTTGAAATGTTCAGAAACCATTTATTCGAAAATATTGTTAATTTTAAGGGCATCCTCACCAGTCGCTTAAGGGCATACGTGCTATGCGTTTCCGCTCGCTACGCTCGCTCAAGAAGATAACAAAACCCCAGTCAATCCAACTCGCTATAATTAATAGCTCTCATAACCTGCATAACAGTGAACTTTAGTGCTTAATAACTTCTTTCCTAGTTAAATCCGACGGGGTTTTTTTTTTTATCGTATTCCTGTTTAGTGCACCAAAATAGGTTATTGTAAAAAATTGGAAAGAAATCGGTTTGGAGGGCGTGAAACTGCATTTTTACCGTTTATTTTTAAGCATAATTTATACTTATTGAGGTTCTGCAAAGCCGGGAATGAATTTTAATGTTTCTAAATAACGGAACATTATAGGAAATTTTATTAAAAATCTTTTGATGAATTTCCAAGGTCTTCTGCCTGAATAGTTGTAAGCGAAAGAATTACGGGGGAAATCGTGATATTTCAGATTTGTTTTATATTTAAACTAAATATTGTTCTTCGACTAAACAAATATTTTTATCGATTAACTCATACCTCAATTATAAAGAAGATTTTTATGATCCGGGCTCGTTCATATGTTGAAAAAAAAAATTTTATTCAAACTTTGATTACTTATCAATTGCTGAATAACTTTTACGACGGGAACCGTGCAATAACAACCAGTGTATAATAATAACTACCCGTGATTCGTCAGGGCAGATAAATATCTTTTTTATTGCTTTAAATAATGTATCATCACTTTGCCACTAGAAGCCAACCGAACGACCAGTACTTACGTACAGTTCAAGACCTACAAATAACAATAACAGAACCAGTCCTGAATAGGTGGCATGCCACTTGGTATAGCACTCCAGATAACCACCTAAGGGAAATAAAGAGCAATATACGACCATGTACGTCAAACAAACTGAGAACGAAGACGTGACGAAGTTGTACTAGCAAGACTGAGAATTGGACATACACGCCTCACTCACTCACACCTATTTACGAAACAAGACAAACAGACTGCATGAAAAGAGACAACCTACAGGCACCTCATGACCTTAGCGAGCTGTTATCATATAAGAGCCCATATATTGATACCATACTCACATACTTAATGAGCACGAATACATACAATGAAATATATTAATATTACAAATGACCCACGATTTTAATTTCCAACAAAATTTGTGATCTTACAATAATTGTTAACCTATTCATTCCTTTATATCTTTTATTTATTGTTATTATTATTTTAATTTACGTTCCTTATTCCTTTATTTATTTTATTTTTATTTATTTATTTATTATTATTTATTTATTTATTATTATTTATTTTTTTATTTATTTTTTCTTTTATTTTTATTAATTATTTTATTTTATTTTATTTTTCCGGCTGGCCACCATATTATTAGACCAATTATTATTATAATCAAAGCCCTATGTTATCACCTATCATCGGATTCTATTTAATTTTCAGATCATGACCAATTAATTCAAAACTAATTACTTCATTGTACTTCTTATTATTATTTATCCCCATTTTTTTTTATTGTTTTTATTTTTTGTTATTCAATAGAGCAGATCACCCTTGTTGCGAAGCTCTCGAAATTAATAAATAATGTATCATCAAAATGAAGGCTACTTAGTTACATGGTTCCCGTCATAGTAAGTTATTCATCAATTGATTAGTAATCAAAATATATTGTTTCTGGTCCAGGAGACTGGAGCGCACCGGACTAGTGTCAAGAAACAGATTGCCTCGAGATAACCCGTTATCTATAGGTTACCACTATCTGGAGTTTAATTAGTACTAGTTAAAATTCGTTGTATAAAATAAATGGACATTCTAATTTAAAAATTTATGTTTCCAAGATGTCATTTGGAAACTCATATTATATTTGTGAAGTGTTGTGACTGGGGATGCTGATGGGTGAGGAGGCTGTGCAAGGGTTCGGGATATTATTACCTCGGATGGACCATCACCAGGTATAGCGTAAACTCTAAGAGGGACAAAATCACAGTTTATTTCTAGTAATTCAAGGTCTGCCATCATAGTTGAAATGAACCGCAAATAAAAATAATATTATGAAAAAGATACGTTGTCGTCCCAGCAACGCATGCTGCCTACGCGTGCCTGCTCTCTTTAAAACACCTCTAAAAATACTCAAATATTTGAATATATATAAAAAAAAAAAAAAAAAAACTTTTCTTAGCGAGTGTTTACATTCTAAAGGGAGTGTCCTTGCAAAATATCAAATTTTTCTCACAAGTGGTTTGGGCTGGGCAAAGATAGGTCAGTGAGTGGTATGGGCTGGGCAAAGATAGGTCAGTGAGTGGTATGGGCTGGGCAAAGATAGGTCAGTGAGTGGTATGGGCTGGGCAAAGATAGGTCAGTGAGTTGTATGGGCTGGGCAAAGATAGGTCAGTGAGTGGTATGGGCTGGGCATAGATAGGTCAGTGAGTGGTATGGGCTGGGCAAAGATAGGTCAGTGAGTGGTATGGGCTGGGCAAAGATAGGTCAGTGAGTGGTTTGGGCTGGGCAAAGATAGGTCAGTGAGTGGTATGTGACAAATTGAACTGCATTAATTTGTATTTATTTATTCAAATTTTAACATCCATTATTATTAACTCGAAATTTTGGGACGGGTTGTCTATAGGTTAGCACCCTTTTCTATCCAGGATAGAGCTCATGCCTTTTCTTTTTTCTAAAGAAAAGTCACCACCCCATAGTGCGAAGCGAACCCGCGATCTTTACGGAGTGTTAAGTACGCACGGCCACCGGGCCTCCAGAGTTGTATTTCTGCCAACGTTTCGGCTAGACTTCCAAGCCTTCTTCAGGGCTATGGAGGAGAGAGAGAAGAGTTCCGTTTGGTGAAGGCTACATTTCGGAATGCATTTACCATAAGACCAAAGCCCGATCATCTGCACCTTCTCAATATTTCAATTGTTGTTTCAGTTCCCGCAAAAGTTAGTTAAGCACAGCTCCGATTTTACAGAAGTGCCCTGGACTTTTAGGAAGAAATGAGCATATTGTACGTTTAACCATCAGAATAAAGTGGTCTTATACAAAATAAAGTGATTATTGGAAGTTATTTAAACCTAATAACTAAACAGATAGTACTTACTATTTTTAATTGGAGGGATCATAATACGATTTACGGAGTCATACCATCCATGAATAAGAACTTTTGTGGGTTTGGAGCAATCAAAAGCCGAGTGGTGCAGCAATTGTGTATCTCCAAGAATTAGGACTTCAGGGTCAAGTGGATTATCCCTTTAAAAAAAATGAATAGATTACTTGAAGAAAATTAAGCAGAAAAAAATTAAACAAAAAATTAAAAATTGTATTCACTATTTGTACAGGCTCTCCCCGTGGTCTTGTGGCTAACGCATTAGATTCATAAGCAGGAGATGGTGGGTTAGATTCCCACCTGCACATACCTGATCAGGTGTACCTAATCGTGTTTAGCCGGTATTATAAATGCGGACTCAAGCCTCCTATCCATTTTCTTGGGGGGAGGCCATTAATATTAAGAATTATAAGAAAATAAATAAATTTAATTTTAAAGACAAAGAAAATCACTAAGAAAGTTTCACTAGTTAACATAACTAACCTGGTAAATAGATAAAACACAACTTTTGAGGCTAAATCATCTGATGCGTCAGTAAGAAGTTTATCAGATGAACCTCCCTTCCTAAATTCCAAAATATCGCTCTGATAAGCCAGCATCATAATTTCTTCTTCTCTCATTGCCATTGAAGTAGAAACTGTAACATGAAACGAATCGTTTGTAGGACAATGAAGTAAGGATAAACTAACACAAACGCCTGAGCACTCTATGGGCTAAAATTGAAAAACCTGAAATACACTTCTGATGTGTATTTCTACTCAAGAATCAGGGGGAAGCAATTGACAATAGAAGTTTGTGATAATTACAGGTTTTATTTAATGAAATCATTTAACTTTTTCATTACAATTGTTTGAAGTAAAGGGCCACACATGAAGTAGCTTACATAATTCGTCGAATTATTCTTTTCGATATGGTGTGTGGAAATCTATCCAATGCAGGATGAGTCACGAGTAGTCGATAGACCAGGATTTTTTTTGTAAAAATGCAGTTTCACGCCCTCCAAACCGATTTCTTTCAAATTTTGCACAATAACGTATTTTGTTGCACTAAACACGAATACGATAAAAAAAAACGTCGGATTTAACTAGGAAAGAAGTTATTAAGCACTTAAGTTCACTGTTATGCAGGTTATGAGAGCTAATGTAAACAACTAAATTTGTGACGACTTTAAGGCATACATGCTATGCGTTTCCGCTAGCTACGCTCGCTCAAGAAGACAACAAAACCCCAGTCAATCCAACTCGCTAAAATTAATAGAATATAATATTAAGCACTAAAGTTAGGAAGGTTATAAAACTAGGCGTCATCAGCGTATTTGTAAAGGCGCGCATGCGCAGATATGTAACATTGGGAAACAGAGAACTCTCATTTGAAATGTTCAGAAACCATTTATTCGAAAATATTGTTAATTTTAAGGGCATCCTTACCTGTCGCTTAAGGGCATACGTGCTATGCGTTTCCGCTCGCTACGCTCGCTCAAGAAGATAACAAAACCCCAGTCAATCCAACTCGCTATAATTAATAGCTCTCATAACCTGCATAACAGTGAACTTTAGTGCTTAATAACTTCTTTCCTAGTTAAATCCGACGGTTTTTTTTTTTATCGTATTCGTGTTTAGTGCATCAAAATACGTTATTGTACAAAATTTGAAAGAAATCGGTTTGGAGGGCGTGAAACTGCATTTTTACCGGTTTTTTTTTTGTTTTTTTTTTTTGTGTTCAGCTCTAGTCTGAAGTTTTTTTCAAATTCTTTGAAGTTAATTCCAATATTCAATTCATGTTTCCAAATGGCATCGTTCGGAGCGAAGGAAATAGTAAAACATAATGCTGCATATGGTCAACTATTTAATTCAACATTCGAAATCAAAGGCCAAGTTTATCACAAAGTGGGATCATTGCTGCCAATGCCAAACGAACCACATGAGTTTTTACAAATTACCTTATGGGATGTGAGGACTCCGAAAACGCACTTGCTAAGCGCGTGGATGCACGTTGGGGCTACATTAACCTCAATTCACGGTTTGCAGGAGCATCGTGAGTAAGCCGGACGATCTATTGAATGAACAGAATGAATTGTAGAAATTATTTAAATCACACATGCACAAATTACAAAGTGATAATCACGGTATTGTCATCAATCCTGATAAAGAACCATCTGAAGAGTACATTCAATATACACACATATTGCTGATGACGTTGCTGGAATCATGGTTGGCGACCGTGCAGCTACGCGAGAAATCCTGATAAAGAACCATCTGGAGAGTACATTCAAGGCACCTGTTCCTGATGACGTTGCTGGAATCGTGGTTGGCGACAGTGCAGCTACGCAAGAAATCCTGATAAAGAACCATCTGGAGAGTACATTCAATATACACACATATTGCTGATGACGTTGCTGGAATCATGGTTGGCGACCGTGCAGCTACGCGAGAAATCCTGATTCGACGAAGAAATGATAATCTGGAGTCCATTGCTGATACACACCATTCATACGACGCTATCCAATATCCGCTAATGTTCTGGAAGGGCCAAGACGGATATTGCAATAATATTAAACAACGAGATCCCGCAACGGGTACGGAATTATTATTTCACTACCAAAATATTCACTAGAAATAATGTATATGGCAAAATAACGTTTGCCGCGTCAACTAGTATATATATATATATATATATATATATATATATATATATATATATATATATATATATATATATATATTCTTTTTTATCCTAGTAGGCATGGGGTCATTAAAGCAGTCTTCCCTTTTTTTTTTTTTTAGGCCTTGAGAGCAGTGGCTATTTTACATGAAAATCCGTTCCCTAGTTATCACAACAATGTAATATTCTTCCATGAATTAAACCTCAATTGCTGGATTTCTTTGTTTATTGCTGAAAATCAACATCTCCCCATTCGTGGTCGAGTAGAGGCCTCCCTCCTCCTACATCTTGCGATAATATCTCGGATTGTATAATATATCGAAACGTAATCAATTAAAGGATGAATTGCAATTTTTTTATTTATTTATTTATTGTGTCCCGCTTCAATGGCGATAACACAAAGAACAGTATCCTCCGAACTTAGCTATTCTAGAAAATCAGCATGGCTATTGGTGTTGGAAGTGTGTGTGATTATGCAATTTTTTTATTTATTACTTAATCTTGCGCATCAACGCCAACCACTCGAGTCGAGGATTTCCAACTCTTCAAGCACAATTAACACTTGAAACATGCTTCTTGAATGACTAAACCAAAAAGAAAAATTTAATCTAGATAGCCGTAAAAGGATTTATTTTTGGCAATTAGAAAACTATTGTTGAGTAAGACTACTTGAAATTTAGAATGTATAATGCATAATAAGTTTGAAGTATCCTTATAACATACGATATACAAGTGGTTTGCGCTGATGCCAAAGGTTAATCGAAATTTCCCCCTGGCCATGAGTGTTGTGATGTTCAGGCCGGGCGCAAATTGAACACAGAGCAGACGTAGCAGAGTGACAGCAGAGGCAGATGAGATTCTGTATTCTGTAGGTTCTAATGGAGAGGAGCATATTGATCTCAGCACAGGGGTAGCCAAGACATAGGATCAGTTCTTCCTCCGTCCTTTTGCTTCTTACAAAACAGTTTCCTACGTCCTATGTCTTGCTGGCTCCCTAATAATCTGAGTTATTAGAACGTTTGTTATGTTTAGTACAAAATTATGCCTTGTTCTACGATATCGGTTATCTGCATTACATTATATTTTTATGCTTTCCGCTACAAAGCGATTTACATAATACTTATTTTTCAAACATAAAAATGTATATAACAAAAAAAAAAAAAAAAAATTAAAGGGTCTCCCCATGGTCTAGTGGCTAACGCCTTAGACTCTAACGCGGGAGATGGTGGGTTCGAGTCTCACCGAGTGCAGTAATTTTCTCACCTCACGGCACGTTGAGGAAATTCCTTGCTGCACCAGGTATGTCGGCACTTATGGCCCAGAAGTCGATGCGCCGTAAAAAAAAAAAAAAGAACTAAAACTCAAAATTTATTTTGTTAGCATTCCATACCCCCAAATCCCTTGGTGCTACCCCCCCCCCCCCCCACCAAAATTATTTTGAAGATTACTACGTTCATCGAGTTTTTGAACAAAATCTATTTCTTCATGAAATTATAAATAGCTTAATACACTTTTGCCAGGTTGCCTATCAACATTTGGTCAAAAGTATGTTTAATTGAAATATAATTACTTAATTTTTCGTAACATTTTTTTAAGTTCATGACGTTCATATGACTCTTATTTATCAAATTAAAGCTTATTTTTTTTTTGTGCATCATAGAATCCAAAGAAAGAGTCCAAGGTTGCCAAAGTAAAAGTGGCCGCCACTAAGAGTTGCTAACTGTTGTTTGTTTGGATATGGGGCGAAAAACGTCACGGTCGTCAGCGCCCTACCATGTTATTGTAACGCGCAACCACACATCCCATGTTCCTGGTGAAGGGCGTGCTTGGCTTAGGTAGTCAGGGATAAATGTTAAAGATAGATTAGTGCTGTTGCGCATGCGTCTGTAGCTAATGTTCTCATCACTAACTTATGTGTAAAATGTGCAAGTGTTTCCCACAGTTTCTAAACACACAAGGTGTCTCTTTTAGCGCACGAAAGCTGCGAACTCGACAATTGTCGAAAAAGAAAATAAATATTCAAATGAAAATCTTCAATATATTTGCGTTTGATATTGCTAATAAAAAAAAATAGTAAAACAATAAAGTTACCTGTTAATAGCAAAGTGAATATTGCGAAATGCAAAGTTGCTATTTTTCCAAATGACACCATGACTGGTTCCGTGAGTATTCCTTGTAAATCTGAAACATTATATAGTTAATTTACTACTTGTGGTTTTTGTACTAGTATAGTTCTATCATTAATAATGTTTTTCTTTTTCAGTATTATTATTATTATTATTATTATTAACAGCGGGTGCCCACGAGAGGGAGCTGCACCGAGGCCAACAAGGCCTATTGTGCCACCCGACAAGCCAGCCTGTTACACCAACAGCGCCGTATCCGAAATGAACCTTAGCAGAGTTCGAAGGTTCAGTTCAGGTAGCCTTCTAGGGTCATCAATGAAGTCTGCACCAAAATACAGGTATCTCTTTGCTACAAGAGCTGGACATCTGCATATGATGTGATACGGCGTCTCGTCGTCTTCAAAGCATAGTCTGCACCATGAGGTCCTGGTCAGCCCCATGGAGTAGAGGTGCCGGTGCATTCTACAGTGACCTGTAAGAAGAGCTGTAACTAGTCTTACCTTGGACCTGCACAGATTAAGGAGAGTCTCCGTCCTCTTCTTGTCCACAAAGGAAAGGAACAGCTTCGCCTGTCTCTGGGTGGAGCTGCTGCACCACTTCCTCCTGTGCTCAGCTTCCGCCCACCTTCTAATACTTAATCTGGCCACAGCTGGTGCGATCCCACATTGAGGTTCTGGAGATAGGGGGATTGTCGCTGCACCAATATTGGCCAACTCGTCAGCTCTTTCATTACCCTGGATACCAGAGTGGCCTGGGACCCACTCCAGTCTGACCTTGTTACGTCGTCCAAGTAAGTTTAAGCTGTCTTTGCATTGCTGTACCACCTTTGACCTGATCCTATTCGTGGATAGAGCTCTTATGGCCGCTTGGCTATCGGAGAAAATAGTGAAGCGCCTGTCTAATGGAGAGCCGCTATTCATAAGGTCTGCACAAGCGCCGATGGCGGTGACTTCAGCTTGGAACACCGTAGCATACCTCCCCAGAGGCAAGGCAACATTATGTGTGGACCCCTGAATCCACACGCCAGCTCCTGTGCCAGATTCGGTTTTTGAGCCGTCTGTGTAACAAAACCGATCCACCCGGCTTGGTGTTAATTTGTGCTCCAGCGCTGCTTCCCTCGGCTTGATCACAGTTGTAAAGTTTGAGGTGAAGGAGTGCTGGTCCTGAAAGTCCGATGGCATGCAGAGAATTGGGTCCTGCCAGTTCCTTCGGATAATCGCACAGTGAGCCCCTAGGGTTGGGCAAGGTTCGTGCCCTAAAATAGCGAATCTGTACGCTGAGCATCTAGCTATCTCTTCGATATATATCTCTACTGGTTTAAGGTCAAGTAGAATCTCCATAGCTCCTGTCGGTGTAGAGCCCATTGCTCCCGTAATCATCAGGCAAGCCAGCCTTTGTGGGGAGCACAGAGTCTTCTTAACACTGTCAGTGCCGCATCGATGCCACCACACTACTGCACTGTAAGTGATGATAGGCCTCACAATCATTGTGTAAATCCAGTGCATACCTTTAGGGGTAATGCCCCAATTATTCCCCACTACCCTCCGGCAGGCCCACAAGGTTTTTGTGGCTCTACCTGCTATCTTGCGGATATGCTCCTGCCAGTTAAGCCTTGAGTCTAGGGTAACACCCAAGTACTTAACTGTCTTGGAAAAGCTTAAGTTATGGCCTGACAGGCTCGGTGTGCCCAGTCCATCCAGTTTCCTCTTCAAAATAAAAGGCACCACTGTAATTTTCTGTGGATTAATCCTAAGGTTCTTCTCCTGGCACCACTCGTCCACCGAAGACAGTGCCGTGTCCAGCAGCTCACTCACAGTTTATTGCACCTTTCCAACCACCGTAATTACCAGATCATCTGCGTATGCCTGTGCTGAGAAGCCCTGATTCTTCAGCCTCGTCAGCAGTGTATCCACCACTAGACACCACAGGAGGGGTGACAGGACACCCCCCTGGGGACATCCTGTCCTAGGTACAATACTCTTACTGTAGATCCCCTCCGTCAGCCTAATGATGCGGTTCTTCAGAAGATTGACCGTCCAATATGTGACGAATTCTTCGACATCTTTCTCGATCATGGCTTCTTCAACTGCCCTAATAGGGGTGCAGTCGAAGGCCCCCTCCACATCAAGAAATGCGCACAGAGCAATTTCCTTGTACTGTAGTGCTCGCTCCAGTCTGCACACTAGATGGTGGAGAGCCAATTCACATGACTTGCCAGACTGGTACGCATACTGTTGTTCGTTAAGGGGGTTCCGTCTTAACGCAGTGTCTCTTATATGCCTGTCTATGATCTTCTCCAGTGTCTTCAGTAGGAAGGACGATAGACAAATCGGCCTGTAGTCCTTGGCATACAGGTGTGAAGCTCTACCTTGTTTGGGAATGAAGCAGAGTTTGGCCACTCTCCAGGTCCGTGGAATATGTCCCATAACCAAACTACTCCTGAAGAGTTGTAGGAGCGTTGGCAAGAGTATATCTACCCCATGTTGCAGAAATGCTGGATATATGCCGTCTGGGCCCGGCGATTTATATGGTTTGAACGTTCCAATGGCCCATCTGACGTGCGCTGCCTTGACAATTTCCCTCGCATGCCTCCATGCCTCCGGATTACCTCGTCTGATGGGATAGTCATCTCCTTCATATGATTTAGCCTCCTCGCTAGTTGGAAAATGAGTAGCGAGGATATAGTTCATGGTTTCTTCCACCGATTCCGTATAGCCTTCAGCCTTCTTAACAGTCCCAATAAGTTTAGTGGGGCTGTTGGCTAAAACCTTATGGAGTCTTGAGTATTCCGTTACACTATTCACTTCTGTGCAGAATTTCCTCCATGACTCTCTCTTAGCTTTCCTCACAGCTGTGTTGTACTGTGACAATTTTCAGTATTAGTTTGGCACATATTGATGGCCGAATAACTTAGTAAGTTCAAAAAATCAGACTATTTTACACACACACACACGCAAATATATATATATATATATATATATATATATATATATATATATACAGACAGGGTGTCCCAGTATATGTGTCCACCCCCTTTTCCTCTTAGAGTTGTTGGAATTTCGAAATGAAACTTGGTAGGTCTTAGTTATGTTGCATGAGGTTTCTTTTAAAGGTTTAGTTGACTTTGTAACATTCTCCAGTTTTTCTCCAGCGCATCTAACACTTGATTTTCTAATAACGGCAGGTATTTTTTTATGACAAATTCTGCTAGAAAATTTAATTTTAAGACTAATTTATTCCGAGACATCTTTTGATCCGACCCACCGTTAGCGCGTAAAACGCAAAAAGCTGAAAAATATCGCCCTTTTGTAGAAAAATTCCTATTTATCACTGAAACCAAGTCTTTTACGTATAAACACCTCGATACAAACGTTCTAGCCGATTAATTTTCCTTTCAGGTGATACCAAAATCAAAGTTGTAGGTTTAATATTTAACGGGATATTATGAATGGAAAATATACCTTAAAACTTTTAAAAAGTAACAATTCAGAAAATCGATATGAATAGAAAAAAAAGTAGCTGACATAAACAATAAAAAAAAAGTACTTATTTACTTTATGAGAAAAAGTATATAAAAATTATTATAAAACAGAACAGAATAAATTTATTTTTCCATATTAAATTATTATATCATAAAACTAAAAAAAACATTTGCCTTTGTTTTCATTCATAATACCCCATTAAATATTTAATCTACAACTTTGATCTTGATATCATCTGAAAGGAAAATTAATAGGCTACAACGTTTACATTGAGGTGTTTTTACGTACAAGGCTTGGTTTCAGTGATAAATAGGAATTTGTCTACAGAAGGGCGATATTTTTCAGTTTTTTGCGTTTTACGCGCAAACGGTGGGTCAGATCAAAAGATGTCCCGGAATAAATTAGTTTTAAAATTAAATTTTCTATCAGAATTCGTCATAAAAAATACTTGCCGCCATTGGAAAATCAAGAGTTAGATGCGCTGGAGAAAAACTGGAGAATGTTACAAAGTCAACTAAACCTTCAAAAGTAACCTCATGCGACATAACTAAGACCTACCAAGTTTCATTTCGAAATTCCAACAACTGTAGGAGGAAAAGGGGGTGGACACATATACTGGGATACCCTTTATATATATTTATATATATATACAATTTCGATCCACCGGTGTAAAAAAAAAAAAAAAAAAAAAAAAAAAAAAAAAAAAAAAAAAAAAAAAAAAAAAAAAAAAAAAAAAAAAAAAAAAAAAAAATCAGTCATAAAGACAAGTAAATAAATGTGTAGACGGTAAAAAAAATAAGGTGTAGAGTTATATAATTAATTAATTCAACTGATCACACAACTGACTATCATATGATTGTTGACGTTTAGGAATAGCGTGGCTATCCTCTTCTCGATAAAGGGGAGATTTCTAAGGAGAGATTCTTCTTGTTGTTGAAATTTAACTGTTATGTGGAACGAGTTTCCTTACAAAGTAACACACATTATTTTTTTAATAATCGGAGTTATGAGGGTGTCTTTTAGATAGACAAGTTACTTGGCGGGGGAAAAAAGTCCGACTCTCAGGAACTGCGTCACCTTAGCGCGGTTCCGTTCTTATCCCTAGACCCCAGTTAAAATTTATATATATATATATATATATATATATATATATATATATATATATAAATATATATATGTGTGTATGTGTGTGTCTGTTAACACGATAGCGGCCAGAGTTTTTGTTTTTTCTTCACGAAACGTGGTATATAGCGTTCAATTATCAAACGATTGAACGAGTTCTTTAACCACCAAAATCGGTCCACCGGGAGGGGGGGGGGGGGGGTTACCCCGGACCCAAAACACTAATTTGACCATGCCAGCCGTAGTTTTTGTTATATTTCAACGAAACTCGGTATTCGTTATGTTGATCTAAAGAGAGAAATACATTGTAAAAATAAACTAAATCGGTTCATTAGGAGGGGGGTTTACTCCGGACCCACATTACCAATTTGCCACTACCAGCCGTAATTTTGTTACGTTTCAACGAAACTCGGTATTCGTGGTGGTAATCAACAGAGAAAAATGGGTTGTAAAAATAAACTAAATCGGGTTATTTGGAGGGGGGTTTACTCAGGACCTAAAGTACTAATATACTCATGCCGGTCGTAATTTCTGCTGTATTGTAACGAAACGCGGTATACGTCGTAGGTATCTCATGAGAAAGAAGTGTTGTAAAAATGAAGTAAATCGGTCTATTGGAAAGGAGGGTTTACTTAAAACTCTGTTTCATTAGAATTAGCCCGCCAGACGTAGGTTCCCAAAGCCGCTGCGAGGTGCGCTATCTCCCACTAGGGGGACTGTATCCTGTTCCTGCGTCAGATCAAAAGACGGAAAATGAAGTTTTTGTGTATTTATTAAGTAGTACAGTATCATGTATTAACATAACTCTGGAAGCAAATTATTTACAAAATTAATAATAAGAAATAATAATAATAATAAGAAATGTAAATGAGCAGAACTGTTCAAGTTTTTATTTTATTTATATAGGTTATTTACAGCAAATTATTTAGTAATGTAGTCTACACTACAAAAATTCTGAGGAAAGTGCTTAGTTATGCAGCTCCTGCGTGACGGACTTTTTATTCTTATGGGGTTGTTTGTCTATGATAAAAGTTATTTATTTCCATAGAGAGGAAACCCGCTTATGAGGTTGACCTAATAACGCAATCCGTGAAAATTTCACGCTTCAGAACCCGTACAACACGAACGGTGGTAACGGTGGTTAGGATTTCTATATATTTGTCTGTTCGCTCTCTCACAAGCTGAAAAATGATCCGATTTTAATGAAATTTAGTACAAATATCTTTCCTTTCATTTGAAAGGTCAAGTTTGTTAACCTGCAGAATTCGTCTACCAAAACATAGTTTTTGGGGCGAAAGTTGCGTGACAAAATCGTAACGCAAACGTTGTATAGTTAATAGTTTTGCAGGTTCTATTTGTATAGGTTTTCTAAAGTAACAAAACAAATGAAACTATTTTAAAACCCATATCTGTAGCCGTTTATGAGAAAACTTGATACTACTTTTCCCAACTCACTTTCTATTTGAGCATCCAGAAACGATTGATTCGGTTGAAACTTGTTCCAGGCGTTTGACATACATTGAAACTTTTTTCTTTTCTTTTTTATTGATTATTACATCCTGTATATAAATACATCTGGTAATATGATGAATGATACAATATGAAGGTTCTGTGCTCAAGGCCTTCCAACTTCATCTTCGATTAACGTCAGAAAGACGCTCTGATGACGTTGATAGAGGCCTACACAAGCTCCCTTCTGCTCCGACCAGTGGCTGGAGTTGAAGAGAGATCGGTGAGCCACAGAAAATTGTCACACTTGAATAAAGAGAAAGCCATTGCTTACACTTCTCTTGGTCACTGCAGCAGATCTCTAGGCCAATGTTTTTTGAGTCGCCTCGGTGGAGAGAGTGGGTGGGTGGCACTTGATAGGGAGAGGACTTCAGGATTTTGATGAGTGGAAAGTTTAGGGTGGAAACGTTGGAATCTGGATAATACAACATCTTTAACGAGTGGGATATTGAGGTCTCTATGGAGGTTGAGGTTGGAAACGTAGAAGGGAGCATCGACTATTGTTCTTAGGACCTTGGATTGGAATGTTTGAATGCGTCTGATGTTCGATGTTTTCGCAGTTCCCCATAGTTCTGAACCGTATGTTCAAATGGGTTGCAGTAGTGATTTGTAAATGATCAGTTTGGTTTCAGTACTTAGATTTGCGATTCAACAGTCTGTAGAGTTGTCCAAATCGTCTGTTAAGTTCTTGTCTCTTAAGTTTCAAGTGATGTTTCCAGGTAAGTCGGGAGTCCAAGTGTAGTCCGAGGTAGGGAACTGTATCAGAAGAGGGTAATGGGACGTTGTTGAAGTGTACTCGTGGACAGGAACTGCGCCGGAGGGTGAAGGTGATGTGATGGCATTTTTCCTTATTCACCTTGATTCTCCATTTATTACACAGCTCTTGAATTTTTTTACGTCACTCTCCTCCATTTTTTACACCACTCTCCTCGCATCCCACATCGAAACTAAAGGTGCCCATACACGGTGAGGAATATCTCAAGATTTCGACAACGCAGTCCAAATCTTGAGACATTCCTAACCGATTTTGAGACAGGCCTGAGACCAGAGTTAAAACTTTACAGTCCATGTAAGTAGAATGTAAACGCCAATAGTTTAATTTTACAGTCGAATCAGGCCGGGACTGTACAGGCCAGGCCTCATGTGTATGGACAAGAGGATATTTGCTGCACATTCTGTTGGTCTACTATAACTGGACTGTGCAGTCCGGGACTGTACAGGCCAGGCCTCATGTGTATGGACAAGAGGATATTTCCTTCATATTCAGTGGGTCTACTATAACTGGACTGTGCAGTTTCGGCCTTGAGGTTTATTAACTTATAATAATAATGGACGATAAAAGTTTAAATAAATATTAACTTATCGTGTGTTTGCTAGACCCTTACAAGCCAAACTTTGAGGCTAGTCTATGCAGTCCCAGCCTTGAAATTTGAACTGAACCTGTTGGTGAGTTCTGGTTCAGACGCGGACCAGGTAGGAGCCTTCTGGGACACGCTCTCGTTAAGATCGTCTTCTCAACATCTTCAACCTATCAGCTAAGCCATGTTGTAACTAACCCTGTCACTAATTTTTTTTTTTTAATCATTAACCAGGTTATTTAAAAAAAAAAAAAAAAAAAAAAAAAAAAAAAAAAAAAGAAAAAAAAAAAAAAAAAAAAAAAAAAAAAATCGACCTTAACTCAAAATGGCCTTAACTAAAAAACGGAAGCTAGAGTTTCCTCCACTAATACCGGACGTTCCGAATACAAGTACGAAAAGATATGCAGTGAACTTGAAGCAACGAGATCAAATCTCATCGCTGTCTTTTAACCGTTCACTCTTTAAGGCGTCCGGCATAAATGATTTTACTCCCAAATTCCTAGTAGTTGCCCATAAGAATGAAGGCAGTCTAAAAAATGTGCCTCCTTTCTCTATTTTTCATGAAATTAATCGCAAAGTTGGTGAAGTAAAGAACATAAAAAAACTCAGGGACGGTACGATTCTCATCGAGACCAAAGAGTCTTTTCAATCCATGAAATTACTCGAATCAGAGAACCTGTTTGGAGTTGATGTTACAGTTTCTTCTCATAAATTTCTAAATTCGTCGAAGGGAATAATCAGTTGGTTCGATCTTGAGTATGAATCAGTAGAAAATATTAAACTAGAACTTAAGAGTCAAGGAGTAACTAATGTGGAAAGGATTTCTTTTTTTCGTAATGGTTCCAAGTTTAACACTAACAAATATATTCTAACCTTTTGTACACCTAATCTCCCTAAAGAAATCAAAGTTGCTTATCAGGTTCTACCAGTGAAATTGTATGTACCGTCGCCTATGCGCTGTAACAAATGTTTCTTTTTTAGACACACTGCCAAGCGTTGTAATAAAGATGCAGTGTGTAGAAATTGTAGTGAGAGAAAACACGAAGGGCCATGCACGAGCAGCCCTAAGTGTAACGTTTGTAAAGGCCCGCATCCTTCCTGGCATCGCCAATGTCCTAGATACATCGAGGAGTTTGAAATCTCCAAGTTGATGGAGGTCAACAAATTATCATATGTTAAAGCGAGGGAAATACATTTTAATTCTCTCTCTCGTCTAACAATGAAGCCTTATGCTGAAGTGCTGAGAGTTAAAACCTTCTCATCAGTGTTTACACAAACTGAGATAACGCAAGAGACGCAGGCTCCTGTACCTGCTACCCATACCCCGAACCTTTCCGAACCTCCCCGAACCTCTCCGACTATAGTCGATACTTCCCGTAGAGAGCCGAGCCTCTCCGATGTCACCTCCCACCCTCCTTCCCTCCCTTCCCCTGCTGTAACCTCCCCACCAGCCCCAGCTCTCCCTACTCCTACACCTACAAAGACTCCTAACCAAACCTCGCTTCCTCCCCTCCCTCCACCAGCTCTAGAAGCTATCCCTATCTCTTCTACTGATAGCAATACTTCTCTACCTAACTCTAGTAGTCTCGAGTCCTCTCTTCCCACTGATCCTCCTCCTATCATCCACAAGTCCCGGAGTAGTTCCTCCCAGATTCCCTTAACCCCTTCCCTCCGCTCTAACCCTTTGGGTACTCAGGGCAATACTCCTAGGTCCTCTTCCTCTCGCACCTCCCTAGGTACAGGTACACCTCCTCCTTCCTTAAGCACTGATAGCTCGCAAAAGAAGAATGTTACCAGATCTCTATCAAGAGAAAAAAAAATAAAAATGAGCGGGTACAACTGCTCTTAAATTTAAGATTTTTAAATGAGAATTAATTATAGGCTATATCATCTAATGTTGACTTCTGTGCTGATTATGACTTTATCTGAAATTGTTGAAACTATTTTCAGTGCTGGAATGAATAACCGCGTAAACGAAAGCCCAACTAACTGCTATAATGTTATAAACAGGACTATTTCCTGTGTTACCCAGGACACCCGAATTTTTTTTTCTGAGTGGTTTTCTTTTTCAGCTCTAACGGATGGACTATCTATTCGTTTTGTGGTTCCGGTAGGAATTTTAAGTGGTGTAGAGAAAAGAGAATCAATTAATCTAGTCAGATGTAGGAGAACGTTTTTCATACAAACATTATTAGCTACAATTATTTGTTCCTCTCAGATCCCAGAGCTTTTGGCTTGGGGTTACTGTTTTTCTGGTTGTTTGTACCTCATGGTCGTCGAGCGTGTATGCATCCAATCTGATACCATTACCATTGACGTCTCCTTAATTTCATGGTCTGCTTGTCGCATCACTCATCCCATGTTCTTGAGTACAAAGCTGTTCCACTCAAGAGTATGTAAGTTCTCTTTTTATGACATTCGCACTCTTCTTTATCTAATTGTCTTTCTTTTTGGAACATTTTTAGCAAAGGAACAACCTTACACTATTGGATTTGTGTCCTTTTTCGAACATATTTTTATTTATATTCTTAGCTTTACCTTATGTTACCTTTTACAACATGTACTACTGTTTACTTCAATCTTGTTGCTACTCTACAGGGGCTCGCCAAAAATTGGTTTAACTGATAAACATTTAAGCATATGTCAATTCCTTTTACTTTTTAATCATAGTTGTTATTTTATTGTAAGTTCTACCCCTGGCTATATTTTATCCTCACGACATAGACACTTGGATGTTCCTTTTTTTAATTTACGTTATACGTTTTATTTGCTTGATCCTAATTCTAAAATAGTTTTAGCGGGTGAACTGTTAGATGTAAGCAGTTTTTTGTTGTTTTTATACTATTTTTTACTTTCCATATTTATATTTATCCCACTCTCTATGTTATGCCTCCATGATGAGATGTACCCTTCCCTTTATGTTTGCTATAGGATATCTTTGTTATATATATTTCATTTTAAGTTAATTTTGGATAACAGACGTTACTGTACTCCTGTTACCAACGTAGGGTATTTTTTAACTTTACGACTTATTCTATTAGTTGTTCCATCATTTCCCATATGTTATAAGGTTTTATTTTTGTGTATAGTTCATCTCAATTCATTAGTAGCTCTAGTGAATGTACTGTTAGATGTAAGTGAACCTTTTCTAGGGTTGTATTGTATTCTTCCTTTTATATTTCTATTCGTCGAGGGTTGTATGTTATGCCTACAAGGTGGACTGGAGAGCCATCCATCATTTCCAGAACACCTTAGGGTTTCTTCGAGTAGTCTGATGTGTCTTGGGTCCAAGTTTCGCTTGGCAGAACAATCTGGTATAAGTGTTATTTTCTTTAATCCAATACGTATCCGCTACGTGGCTGTTCTTCCCTCTTTCGGAACATCCAGAAATTCGCTTTTGACTTCTCTGAGTATTGAAGAATGGTTTTCCTGCGGGAAGGTCTACACTAAGTGCAACTCCTATGACTGACACGCCACCCCCTAGAAATGGAATCCTCCAATGGAACTGCAACGGCCTCATAAAGCATACAAGTGATTTGGAGATTATGGTAGATCATTATAAACCACTCTTTATATGTCTTCAAGAAACTCATCTCTCACCTGATGATGAGTTCGGTCTTCCTGGATATCAGAGCTACAGACTTGATGACACGACTAGAGACAAAGCCTGCGGTGGCGTAATGATTCTTGTCTCCAACACCATTCCTAGCGAACTTCTCAGCATCCAAACTAATCTATGGGCCATCTCGGTGAGGACTCATCTCCCGCATTCTCTTTATCTCTGCAATATTTACCTTCGTCCAAGTGAGCAAACTAGGGAATGCGACCTTCGGCACCTTGTAGAACAGATTCCTGAACCTAGAGTTATCTTGGGGGATCTGAATGCTCACTCCACTGCTTGGGGCTCTTCAAGGAATGATCATCGTGGCAAGATGATTTCAGCACTATTTCAAGACACTGAGCTACACATTCTCAACACCGGACAACCAACATATCTAAGCTCTTCCTACGGTACTACCTCTTCCATTGATGTCACAGCATGTACTTACTCTCTCGTTACTGCACTCAGTTGGTACACTCTCACCGACCTTTATAGCAGTGATCATTTCCCCATTATGATAACTATTGAAAATTCACGCGTTTCCCCGGCAGAACGGAGAGAATCTTGGTTACTTCACAAAGCTGATTGGGAAGAATATAGGAACCTCGCTATCTGCACCAGCTGGCACCCACAGGACGTGGACATTAATTGTAACATGCTAACTAAAGCTATTCAAGATGCTGCCAGCAGCACTATACCACAACGTAAAAGTAACCCACGGAAGACATCTTTACCTTGGTTTAATGAAACATGCAGGAAAGCTATACGGGACCGCAGAAAAGCTTATCGTAAATTCAAGAGAAGCATGACAACCTCGCTCTTCATTGACTTCAAAAGACTGAGAGCGGTATCAAGACGTGTGATTCGAGAGGCTAAGGAACTGTATTGGAGAAGATTTGTCTCGTCCATTAGCGCTAACACCTCTTCGAGTGAAGTCTGGCGAAAAATCAGGAGCATTCAGGGCAAATCAGATGTGCCACCTATTGTCTTGAGTGTAAACGGAACCCTAACCACAGACGGTTTCACGATAGCTGAAACTCTGGCTGAGTCTTTTCGAGTTAAGGAAACCGAGCTCGATCCTGACTTTCTTGAAAACAAGGTCAAGGAAGAATCCCAACCCCTACATTTCTCTCTTATCAATAACGCAGCCGTTTACAATGACTCCTTCACTAGATGGGAGTTAGATTTTTCGCTTCGGAAATCTAAAGGAAGGTCCCCTGGCCCGGACAACATCTTATATGAAATGCTGCGTCAGCTGTCTCCTCAAAGCAAGGATCGGCTGCTTCAGTTATACAATCAAGTCTGGCATAGTGGAGTGTTTCCAAGTGCTTGGAGACTATCACATGTAATCCCAATCCCAAAAGCAGATAAAGATAGAAGATTCCCTTCAGGATACCGGCCCATTTCACTGGTTAGCTGTCTAAGCAAAGTGCTAGAAAAAATGGTGAACAAGCGGCTCCTGTGGACACTTGACAAAAAAAATTTGCTCTGGAATGGCCAGTCTGCTTATCGCCAGGGTAGGTCAACCATGGACAATCTCGTCATTCTTGAAAGTGAACTGCAATACGCCTATGTCAACAAGCAGGTTGTGGTTGCGGTCCTGTTCGATATAAAAAATGCATTTGATTCTGTATGGAGGCAAGGTATTTTACGTACGCTACACAGGTGGGGCCTTCAGGGGAACCTTCCGAAGTTCATACAGCAGTTTCTGTTAAAAAGGCAATTTCGAGTGCTTGCGAACGGGGTGCTATCCGAAAATGTAGAGACGGAATATGGAGTCCCTCAAGGCAGTGCACTGAGCTCCACTTTGTTTTCTATTGCAATTGACGACATCAAGACGTGTCTCACTACGCATGTGAAAGGACTTCTGTATGCGGACGACCTCCTTATTTTATGTCGATCTGCAAGTGTCGAGTACATCAGACGAAACCTTCAGGCAACAATCAACAGGATTTTGCTGTGGAGCAAGACTTCTGGACTACGTATCTCGAAGGAGAAGACAAAATGCATTCTATTCAGTCGTCGCCGATCGGAGCCGCCGTGTCCTCCACTTGAGCTTGGATCTCATCCTATTCCATTTGTCGATCAAGCCCGGTTCCTTGGAGTGATCTTTGACAAGCGGCTCAACTGGGTGCCTCACGTGAGTGAACTCAGGAGGAGATGCTTCAACCGCTTAAAAATTCTAAAGGTATTAAGCAAGACAACCTGGGGAGCTGATCGTCTCTCGCTTCTGAAAGTGTACCAAGCTTTAATCTGCAGTAAAATAGACTACGGAAGCATAGTTTATAGCTCAGCCAAACAACCAGTGCTCGAACTTGTTGATACAATACACTTCAACGGGATTCGGAGCATAAGTGGGGCTTTCCGGAGCACGCCAGTTCTCTCGTTGTGCGCAGAGGCATGTATTCCTCCCCTAATATTTAGGAGGCATCGTCTTGCCGCCAAATATATATCGAAAATATATACCTCACCTGATCATCCATGCTACCCGTACATATTTCAACCAAAATATTCTAGGTTGTTTAACAGTCACCCTTCAGCTTCTTTGCCTTTAGCACTTCGGGTGAAGTCTCTAATAAATGAACTCGAAAAGTTCACCATTTTTCGGCAGGATGCACTCATGCCTCCGTGGAATTATAGAAAACCTCTCTGTCACTTTCTAGCTCTGCGGAAAGACGACGCCAGTGGGATTGAATTGAATTGTCGACTTCACGAGCTGCTGGATACGTTCGATGATAAGAGAGTAATGTACACTGATGGTTCTCACACTGGAGTCTCATGTGCGTGTGCTTACATAGATCAGGGAGCAGCATATCAGTACAAATTACACCCCGCTAGTAACATTTATTCAGCCGAGCTGTTTGCACTGTCAGCAGCTCTGTATCACGCTATGACAGTACCCGAGACCAACATTGTGATCTGTACAGACTCTAAAAGCGCGCTGCTTAACATCCATGATATGTACAGTGATAACCCAAGCATTATAAAGTTGTTCGAGTACTCCAGCATGCTTCATGGACTGGGGAAGACTGTTCACCTCGTCTGGACTCCAGGACACAGGGGTGTAAAGGGTAATGAGATGGCAGACAAAGCAGCGTCTTCCGCTCATGATTTACCGTCTACTACACCTACTTCTCTGACGGTAAGTGAGCTGGCCTCACCGCTGCTGCACACCGTCAAACAACGTTGGCAAGAGATGTGGAATGAGGCAAGAGACGTCAATAAGCTGAGTTTGGTGAAAACTGACTGCCAGCCTTGGGAGACATCCTCTAGATCCTGCCGAAATGAGGAAGTAATGTTAGCGCGACTCCGTCTTGGACACACCCGTCTTACGCACTCGTATCTGATGGCCAGGAAAACTCCACCCCGATGCCTTACTTGTCGAAAACCCCTCACCGTACAACACATCATTGAAGATTGCCGGAAGTACACAAAACTCTTTCGGCAGCTCGGGATATCAAGAAAGATAGCAGAGGCTCTCGGCAACAAACAAGCTGAAGTTGACAAAATAATAAATTTTTTAAAGATAACTGGGCTTTATAGATTAATATGAAAATAATGTTTTTTTTTTTTTTTTTTTTTTTTTTTTTTTTTTTTTTTTTTTTTTTTTTTTTTTTTCTTAGTCTAGTACTTGTTTTTAATTGTTGTTTAGTAGAATGATTGTTGCACGTTTTATCAATTTATTTAGTGTTTCCTTAAGTTAGCAAACTGTGATACCATTTATTTATTTATTTATTTTTTTTTTATTTTTTTTTATTTTTTTTTTTTTTATTTTTTTTTTTTTTTAAATCTCATAGTTTCTAGTTTTAATTTAATATTGTTATTCGTTTAATATATTGACATATGTATATGTTTAGTGATATCTGTATTTTTAAAATAAAATTGTCTGCACTTTGACAATAGCTATATCGGGGAGTATGTCAGGGAAAGGAAAAGGAAAAAAAAAAAAAAAAAAAAAAAAAAAAAAAAAAAGGAAAAAGAAAGGAGGGAGGGAGAAGAAAAAAAAAAGAAAGGAAGGAGAAGGAGAAAAAAAAAAAAAAAAGGGAGGAAAAGAAAAAGAAAAAAAAAAGGGGGGAAAGAGAGGAAAAAGGAGAGAAAAAGGAAAAAAAGGAAAAAGAAAAAAAAATCCCCTAAACACAGAAAGTGAGGAAAAAAAAGAATGGGCCAAAAAATATATACAAAGTACAAGGTCTAATTTGTTAATAAAAAATAAAAAATAAATTAAATTAAAAAAAAAAAAAGGGGGAAAAAAAAAAAAAAAAAAAAAAAAAAAAAAAAACCTGACTCCCTAAGGTTCCGGGAACAAGGGATGAGTGGTTGTGCGTTGCAATGACATAGTAGGGCGCTGACGACCGTGAGGTTTTTCGCCCCATATTTTCTAAACAAACAAACCTTTAGAACCTAAAGACAGAAAGCAATTGTATAAACAGACATGAAAAGTTTTTGAACCTGCTCGTATATTTTCTAATAAGTCTCGAAAACAGTTGGTAAATCGTGGTAAGGGAAAGGGGACCATTAAGAGGAAGGTGACTTCCAAACTTAAGTCCCAGAGGCCTAGAGATCAATTACCGCAACTGTAGATTAGTGGCGTATAAAATCTAACTATTCTTCCGGTTTTCATTTAATTGGGTGCCTAAGTTTCTCCCATAATCTTAACTAAATTTATTCCAGGCCAAATATAATAAATATTTATTTAGTTTCCTAATCACACTAGAAATAAGAATATTATGCCAAAGATATATCAGTTCCTGCGATTCGGACCGCTATAATTATGGGCATTAATAAAAATCCTAACGATTCTGGCTGTATCGAGCAGTACTGCTTACTGGGATAGTATCATGAGCCGTCCGATAGCTTGTGGTACTTGGTGGCACTCACTGTTGAATTCGGTACCTGCAATTATTCTAGCGGAATCTAATTTTTTGAGATCCCTAAACTCAAAGGCCAAATCTTGGTATTTTCGTAGTTTCTCGCCATATGCTTTCCGGATATTCTAATCATTAGTGAACACTTCGATCCGAAATCGTAGATCCGTTCCAGTAGATTTTAATTCTATTATTTCCTAGAAGTCCTCATGGGACGTAGCTACAATAAGGTTTTTTCAATAAAGCCCAACCTTTCTGCTAGTTCTTGATAACATATCTTGGCAAAATTGTTGTGTCTCTGAAGGTAATCAGATCCCGCAAGAATTTCGCAGCCTGCCGTCACGTGTTGAATCGACTCATACGCCTTGTTACATAATCTAAACTTGTCCGAAATACTACTATATTTTAAAACGTGTCGTCGATAGGATCGTCTTGCAATTACTTGGTCCTGGGTGGGTATTACGAAACCCTCGGTTTCCGAAAATAGCTAACCAGAAGTCAGCCATGCCACCGACAACGCCATCTGCACCTCCGGATCAAATAAAAGTTTGCAATATTACCCGTGCAATTCATTTCTTTTGCCATACAGAAAGGCGATCAGAATATTTCCGTAATATCTTTTTTGTTGTCATGAGAATAATAAATAAGAGGTAAAGGTACTCCCTATAAAATAGATACAGCATCTAAATACTTGCGGAATAAATATTTCAAAACCGATTAGTAATCCAATACAGTACTATTTTCATTATCTTATTTCTTCATATATATATATATATATATATATATATATATATATATATATACAGACTCACACACACGCACACTCATATTTAACTCAGCGATATTTTTGTGACGTATGGTGTCTCAAAACGTGGCTATTTCTCATTGGTGGCACCTCCGGATTCGCTCCATTGTATCAAAAAATGGTCCACTTTCTATGAAATTTTGTGCAAAACTACTGTCTAATTTGAAAGGTGAAGTGCGTTAGTCTATGAGATCCGGACATGGCGATGAGAAATATCCACATTTTAGACCCTATAAGTCACGAAATTACCGGTTGTTTAAATTTGTGGATGTATGTACGTAATATTGCGATCCTGACATCCCTTATGCCATTAAGGAAGGTGGACTACGGCAGTTAGGACATGTGGAAAGAATGGAACCCTGTAGGCTAACTAAAAGGGTGCTATATGATGCACCTGGGGGTAAAAGAAAGAGAGACTGACCAAGACCTGGAGGAGGACTTGCGGACGCTAGGGATCGGAAATTTGAAGAACCTAGCAGCAAACCGCGTGGAATGGAACAGGATGGTGGCAGAGGCCCAGGTCCTACAAGGACTATAGCGGTCAACAGTACGTAAGTATATATAAGAATGGTCTGAAACTGGGAATTTCTGTTCAGCTCCTTAGACATGCATCATTAGCGGGTTTCCTGCTCCTTATGGGGGGGGGGATGCAGAAATGGGAAGACAATCGCCCATGTATGTATGCATGTTCATCACACACACATGCATACATACATGGGCGATTGTCGCACGATTTAATCGTGTGATTAGTTGTACATCTATTTAGGAAGTGAATATTTTGTATCAATCTAACGCATTACTCGGAAAGACATTAAGAGCTATATTGATCAAAAAGATTTACCTGAATGTTCTGTATAATATATATGTGATAATATTTTGTCTCGACTAGTGTCGGTCGTGTTGCTACAACACTACTTAAATATCGGATGATTCGCTCCGGCCACTAACTACTTTCCAAGACAAAACAAAGATAAGATATCAGAGAGGACATTTTTTTTTTATTATTTTTTTTTTTTTTAAAGCAAGAACTAAGAGGAAAATACTCGGGAATGCTTTGTCGATCAAGTGCCTACTCAGTCTGTAAACACTTAATTCTATAATTGATAGAAGGTTTGTTTATTTATTAAGATTTCATACACTACATTCATTGAACAAGGAAAGGAAGAAAGGATTGTCGATTGCATAAACTTCTAAGAATAGTTCAAAGAAATGGACTTTATTTTATAAAAATCACACTTAACCGCACATAAAAAACTATCTGTCTACAACTCACTAATAAAACCTCTTTTTTTTTTTTTTTTTTTTTTTTTTTTTTTGGCTTTTTAATGGCATGTCAACCCTTTAAGGTCATTAACGCCATTCCTTTGATTGATAATTATTGTTTAGAGATTACACATATACATAGATACACACACACACACACTCATATACACACATACATCCATACACGTACATTGTCATTTAGCCATGCTTACGGAGGTATTTTTAATTTAAGGTGTAACTAAATTTTGTTGTATTGAATTTTGATATAAGGTTGAATTAAATGTTGTCAATTAACTTCGAGGCATTTAAAAAGTTGAAAAGCCGCTCTACTTGATTACTATCGTCGCCTAGAATTTCATCTAAGGAGTCAGGTAGTTGGTGTTGTTCTTTTAGTTGCTCATAAGCACGGCAATTCGTCAGAATGTGTTTAACAGTGAGTAGCACATTGCATGAGCTGCAAATTGGCGGAGGTTCCTTTGACATGAGAAAGGAATGGGTGAGGTTTGTATGGCCAATTCTCATACGGGTTAGCACCACTTCCTTTCTTCTTGTGCCATTTGTTGATGTCTTCCATGATTTAACACATCCCTTTATCTCTCTGAGTTTATTTTCCCTCGCTTGTTGCCAAACAGTTTGCCTTGTATTCCAAATCAAGTCTTTCGAGTGGGCCATTAAATCAAATTTTGAAACTTTATAGAAAGGCATACCTTCTCTAATTGCTTTCCTTGCCAAGGTGTCAACTTGTTCATTTTTATTTATTCCGCAAAGTCCTGGAATCCATACAAATGTAACCTTTTGTTCCTTTAAATTTAGCTCGTAAATTCTTTTAAATATATTCACTATTATGGGATGCGATGAATATGGATCACCTATAGCAAGGAGAGCAGATAGAGAATCTGTAAATATTGTTAAATGGGATTTTGTTGGAAAATTAATATTCAGGGCTTTGTCAATTGCTAGTAGCTCAGCTGTATAGTTACTGCAGATCGCTGGGAGAGCGAACATACAGGATCCTGATGAGTTAAGTACTGCAGCGCCAACTCCATTGTTGTCTTTGGAGCCATCCGTATATATTTCATGACCTTCAGGGAGTGTGGTTTTTAATTTTTTATATTCTGTCACAAATATGTAAGGATCCGTGTTGTTTTTATTATACTTTGCTAGCGTTAGGTTAATAATAGGATGTGGTAATTTCCAGGGCTCTATGGATGAAACAGAATCGTGATCTATGGTTGGTATTGTTATATTATGATCTATTAATAATTTGTTTATTCTTGTAGGGAAAGATTTCTGGGTTAGACGGTTTCTAACATTATTGTAAAAGTATGGATTTAGAGGATGGTGTTGTGAAGCTCGAATTGAGAAATAGTAGCTTAGCATAAGCTGGTTTCTCCTGTACTGTAATGGGAGTTCTCCTGCTTCTACATAGAGACTCGAGATAGGGCTCGACCGGAAAGCTCCGGTTGCAAGTCTAAGTCCGCTATGATGAACAGTATCTAACATCTTTAGTGTTCTACTTGATGCGGAGTCATAAGCCATGCAACCGTAGTCCAATTTTGCTCTAACAAATGCTTTATAGAATAGTAACATGCATGTACGGTCAGCACCCCAAGAAGTAGAGTTAAGACATTTGAGTAAGTCTAAATTTCTTAGGCAACTAGCTCTTAGGGTCTTGATATGTGCTGTCCAATTCAATCCCCTATCATAGATCAGCCCAAGAAATTTAGCGCTCTCGGCAGTTTTGACGGGTGTGTTATCTATGTACAAACTGACATTAGTGTTTATTTTTCTTCGGGAAAATAGGACGCTAATGGTTTTATCGGTGGAGATTGCAAACCCGTTTTGTTTAAGCCAGATGTTGATTGAATCTAGTGTTTCCTGTAGTTGTGTGGAGCCGGTCAAAAGGTTTATCTGCATAGTAGATCACAAGATCATCAGCATATAACATTGATTTCACAGGATACTTAATCTTCCGAAGGACGTGATTTATTGCCATAGAGAAAAGGAAGGCACTGACTACACTTCCCTGTGGAACTCCATTCTCCTGAACGAAGGTCTCCGAAAATGAAGCTCCACAGCGAACGTTAAAAGACCTTTGTTTTAAAAAGTTAATCAAAAATTTTAATATATTTCCTTGGATCCCTATGTCCATTAAACTATCGATAATGAGTCTTCTCCAAACACAGTCGAAGGCATTTTTTATATCTATAAAAACCGCTAGGACCTTTTGACGGGAGTCGAACGCTTCTCGTATATCGGTTTCCAGCCGTACTAAGTTATCCCTAGTACTTCTACCTGGCCTAAATCCACTTTGCCATTCAGGGTGGAGGTTTTTGCTATCCATGAACCAGAAAATACGATTCATTATCATTTTTTCAAGTAACTTGCACATGGAACATGTTAACGAAATCATTCGGTAACTCGAGGGTTCTGAAGTTGGTTTTCCTTTTTTTAATATAGGAATTACACTAGATTTTGACCATAATGATGGAAGGGTTTCTGAACTAAAGATTTTATTTAAAATTGAAAGAATAATTTGTTTGTTTGGCTGAGATAAATTTTTAATCATAGATATACAAACGTTGTCTGGTCCAGGGGCAGTGTCTTTTCGGCTTTTCAGTGCAACATTAAATTCTGTGAAAGTAAAAGCAAGGTTAAGGCTGTCGAGTGGATCTGTTATGATATTTATGTCGTATTGTTCTTTTTCTCTTTTTTTACTGAGAAAATCTGCTGAATAATTCTCATCTGAGGAAACAGATTGGAAATATTCGCCGAGAATATTAGCAATCTGGACAGGATCAGTAATAAATGAGTCATCAGATTTTATGAATGATATTGGGTTTATTCGTTTTTGCCCATTTATTTTCCTGATCATATTCCAAACATCGATAGGTGGAGTGTGACAGTTTATTTGTGAGGTAAAGTCCTTCCAAGAGTTTCTCTTGCTTTGCTTTATTCGATATCTGGACTCCTTTCTAGCATTAATGTATTCCTCCAGGTTCTCGGAGCATGGATGTCTACGGAATTTCCGAAGAGATTTTTTTCTTTTTTTAACCGACTGTTCGCAATCATTGTTCCACCATGGGACCGGTACTTTTTTATTTATCGTTTTGGTTTTAGGAATAGCTAGATCGGCTGCAGTGAGTAATATATTGTTAGTTTGTGTTATAACGCTATTTATATCCGATTGTAAATTTACAGGAGTTAAATCAGCTGACATTTGGAAAAGGTCCCAGTTCGCTTCTTTTATTTTCCATCTTGGTATATTTGGGGTTGTTGGAGGTCCTCTATCTATTGTTTCAATTAACAATGGATAGTGGTCAGATGTATATAGATCAGAAAGAGCCCGCCAAGTGCATCGCGAGATGAGAACAGAGCTGACGAGTGACAAGTCAATAATTGACTCAGTCCCAGTTGTATGGTCAAGGTGAGTGGGCGTGTTATCATTCAGAATACTTAGAGAAGTTAGGTCTATGAAATTCTCAATGTAGCGCCCTCTTAGATCGGTGATTGTGGAGTTCCATAAAGTGTTATGACTGTTATAATCACCTAAAAGATACGCAGTTTGAGGAAGCTGAGAGTATAAATTGTCTAGTTGTTCGACAGTGAATGGGTGATTTGGAGGTAAATAAATGGAGCAGACTGTGGACGGGCTGGGTAACAGGACTCGGATGGCTACTGCTTGTAAGTCTGTTTGTAAAGAGATATTTATGCATGGGATATGTTTTGCGACTAATATGGATACACCACCACAAGCTATCCTTCCTCCCATATAATCATTTCTAAATATACAAAAATGGTTAAAATTGAATTCATCGGAAGTTTTTAGGTGGCTTTCCTGGATACATACTATATCAAAATTTGTATCTTGATGTTGTAAAGTCAGGTCAGATTTCTGATTTTTTAAACCGTTAATGTTCCACTGTGCTATAATCATAATCTGTGTAAGTAGTGTAAAGATGAAATATTAAGCTCATGAACATATATGTCTGCCAGCTATTGAATACCTCAAGGATTTGTTTTTGCGAACATATGATGTAAGATAGGAACTTGATTAATAGAAACACTTGTATGTATGTGTAGTCATTGGAAAAACAAATTAGATATACATAAGACAAATAGGAATTTAAAAAATACGGGAGTATATAACATTCTGTTTGAGTAAATTCTAAAATCATCATGAAAAATGTTTTAATTTCTATCAAGGATTGCATTTTATTTGCTATAACATTTAGTGGTAGGAGTTTTGAATCACCACTCTTACGAGTGAAGATATTCTTTTGATTCTTGATGTTTTCACCTAAGCTTACATTTATATTATTTCGCAAGTAGTTTATAGTTAATTTGTTGTATTCAAAATAATTAAGAGTAATAAAGATATCATAGTTGTTAGAAAAGAGAACAAATACCCACTTTTTATGGCAATACTCAGAAGCTGAAAAGGAATTTGACATGTTATAAATGTTTAAGTTATGTGATTTTTGGGATGTATCCATGATTAATCACTTTTTTTTAATGCGTGGCAATGGAGAACGACAGCCACGTCTAGATGAGCCAGAGCTATTTGATGATGTTAATAAACCCGGAGATTGGGACCTTCCTCTTTTATCAGCTTCATCGGATTTGTTTATTTTTAAATTTTCTTTGGGGGAAGATTCAGATTGTTTAACTTCTGTTTTATTTTCTTTTACTTCAGTTGGTTTTGATTCAATTAAATCAGTAATGACACGTTGATAATCTAAATGTTTGTTGTTGTGATTCAGTAAACTAGTTTCAATTTTAGATATTTTATTTAACAGTATTTCAAATATTGACGTAAATTTCTCAATTTTTTCAAGAATTGTGTCTCTGACTGGAGGTGTTGAGGTAACATTGGAATAGCTTTGGGGATGAGGTATTATTTGAGTAGGTCCTTCTACCATTTTCCGAGCCTGGGTATATGATATTTTATTTACAGTTTTTATCTCTTCGATCCTTTTTTCCTTTCGGAAAACAGAACACGAAGAGAACCAAGTAGGGTGAGGCCTAAAACCTCTTTGGACTTACGGAATAGAACTCTGGGGGACAGTCAAGCATTCCAACATCCACCGAGTCCTACATACCATAGTCAATGCTCCTTAATATGTTTCGAATCGCACCCTCCATAATGACCTAAATATCCCTTTTGTCCAAGATATAATCCCTAGCCGCTTCTCATCATTCCATAGTAAATTAATCAATCATTCTAATTCTATGGCCCAATCCTTAGCCAGCTCAAATCATCCTTCCTCTCCACCAAGACGTCTTAATAGAAAGTGGCCCCGGGATCTACTTAGGCAGTGAAGTGATAAAAAATCAGTGTATTTACAATAATTAAGGATGATAGGGTCTCCCCGTGGTCTAGTGGCTAACGCCTATGATTCCCATGGGGGAGATGGTGGTTTCGATCCCCATCGGCGGCAGGAATTTTCTCACCCCAAGGCTCATTGAGAAAATTCCTCGTTGCACCACGATGTCGGCGCTAATGGCCCAGATGTCGATGCGCCATTAAAAAAAAAATATTAAGAGTAATATCGATGGAAATTTACCTACAGTTACCTACGGAATTCGTACTTCATTTCGATTCACATTCGAGAATCGCCCATCACTACTACGAATCAAACTGTATAGCCCATTTGAATATTTGATAATGAATATTTGAATAATATGTTATTAATTTTTATTGATTTACTATTCATTTCTGTTATGTGTTAATTGTATTAATTTGTTAAATAGTAAGCACACACCCCTATATGGAGAATACATCTGTAACCTAAAAGTAGAAAAATGTAAGACTTTTTTCATCAAAATAATCTATAATGAAACTACTACTGTTACATAATATTAAAATCTATGAGCATTATTAAATATAATATAATGAAATAAAAATAATAATAATGAAAAATGGATACACAAATTAAGAGCGCAGTTTGAAACCTTATTATTAATATATTACCTTCTTCCGCTAGTTGGGGAAACGGAAGGTATTGAGTCGTTGTATAATGTTATTGTTGTATTAAAAGTCTAATCTGATTCTAGATAGATCGATTCTGTAAAAGAACGGTCCTTGGAGATCGATTATTTAAAAATATTGGCTCTTGCAGATTGATTCTTTAATACGATCGGCTCTTGCAGATTGATTCTTTAATACGATCGGCTCTTGCAGATTGATTCTTTAATACGATCGGCTCTTGCAGATTGATTCTTTAATACGATCGGCTCTTGCAGATCGATTCTTTAATACGATCGGCGCTTGCAGATTGATTCTTTAATACGATCGGCTCTTGCAGATCGATTCAGAAAATCAATATCGTAATAAAAAGATCGATCTTTTAAATGATCGATTTCGATCACCCATCTCTACTATAGTCCGTCCGCAAAAAAAAGAACCAGGAAGTGCACACGCGCTGCAACCAACCCATGTGTGGGAAGGCCTAGCTCCCCTCCGGCCACGCCCCTTCTGGTCCTTTTGTTTGCTGGCGGACTATAAACACCTGACACTGTTAACGTCTGCATATACCGACTGGCAGGTTCCCACTCTATTTGCTAAAGTCCAATATTGTCTCAATCTATCGTTTGCTTCCTTAAGCTCCACAGGTGCTGTGTGGCTTTACTTTTGGAGGTTTTCTTTGTTTTCGTGCCGTTAGGCTAATATTAAACAGTATAATACCTACTCTTCCTTCCTATTTCATTTTTTTGTTTGAATTTAGCGTGAAAACCCTACCCAAACTGAAAAACCACATAAGAGAGGAAAGTGCAAGAATGTTGAAGGTAGATTTCAAGAGTACAACTGAAATTATTCCTGGGCACTGTCAACCTGGAACGCTTATTATTATTATTATTATTTGTTTATTAGTGAGACCGCGACAAGGGCAATTCATCACTTAAAATACATACATAAGAATAAACAATAGTAAACAATTGTTAACAAATTTGAAAATGAAATAATAAAAAAAAATATATAAAAATAAAAAATAAAATTACTAATACAATTTGCATTGCCTATAAAAAGGTAGGAACAACACAGAGATAGATAGGGCAGCCTGTAAATACAATTATAGACTTAGATCTTTATGAATTTCAAATCATAGCTTGTACATATTTATTAATGATAGGAGGTCGTAAACAGAAAAATAAATATACATACACATATACACATCCACAAACAGATAAGCACGTATACAAACATAGAAAACCATATACGTATACATCATATTTCTTCAAATAGTCCAATTTTCCTTAAGTATCTAAAAACAAAATCTATAAATTGGCTTCCTTCAGCTAACAACTCTGTTAGATTTATAGCTGGGAGGGGAAATGAGTTAAGTCTTAAACAGTCCGTTAGTAAGTGTTTAATAGTTAAAAAAGTGTTACATATCGGGCAAATCGGTGCTTGTTCCCTGGTCATTAGGGATGAGTGTGTAAGTCTAGTGTGCCCAATCCGTAAGCGTGTCAGTACTACTTCTTCTCTTCTTGTACTTCTGTTGCTCGAAGGCCAGTTTGTTTGTTTGTTTGTTTTTTAGGGCAAAGAACAACGTGGCTATCATTGCCCGAAAACTTAATTTTGAATTTTATTTTATTAAGTATAATTTATAATTTATATATAAGAAAATACTTGTACAACTTTTTTTTTGTTTTGAGTAACTGTTTTTTTTTTTTGTGTATTAGTTTTATGTTTCTGCCTTAAAAAAATAATGTTTTGACAAAACGAAATGTACACTTTATATGAAAATATCAATACAGCTTACAATATCAACAAATGTGTTATTACATTGGCCAGTTAGTAATTGTAGATTTAATTTCACGTAGTTTGTTGTCTCTTGTCCTGTACCATACATCGTACCACTGGTTTTCAAGGTGTTTCTGTATGTCAGTGAAAACATCTTCGTATGTTACGCCTGTGACGTCGTATTGGTTTTGTGTTGTGGATAGTTTTGCTTGTCTGTCTACATTCGTACTTTGTGGTATATCTTCATGACCGGGAAGCCAATAAATAGTTATTCGTTTCTTCAATGAATGTGTTGTATCGTGTATTTGTGTTGCAATTGGATGTGTACTAAAAATGTCTTGTATAGCTATGAGGGAACTGAGAGAGTCTGTACAAATGATAATGTCGTTTTCCTGTCGTGTAGTGATGTTGGTCAGTGCTAGAAGTATTGCTAGTAATTCAGCTGTGTATGTTGTCGTAATGTCAGGCAGTTTATTAACTATTATTGTTTCTCCTATTACTACAGCTATTTCTGTACCGTGTTGTGTTTTAGATGCGTCTTAAAAAATATTGCACATAAAAAAAAACACAGTTATAAATGTAACAAATAAACATTCAGAAATCGCACTTTGAAAATTCGGGTTTTCTTTGAAGTGGATAATGAGCTACGTAACTTTCGATTAAGGGTTTTGTTGTGATAAACTCTTCCAGTTTATAAACAATCACATTAAAATTCCATTCTATATTCTGAAGTACATATTTTATTTATTTTTTTAAAAAGTATTTTCAAGTTTTATTGTATCTTTATATAAATTGTTCAGCATCATCTAACTGTACTTGTTTATAAATTATCAAACAAAAATGTTAATAACTCCAAATGGATCAGTGTTCATTAGCAAATAGCATAAGGAAAAACGTTATTTTTTTATTTCATCCAACGCCTGACGGTGGCAGTTCAGCTATTTGACGCCGAGCCTCCCAATATCGCGTAATGATATCTCCAGGGTATGTGATAATAATCGCAATCACATCTCGAAAGCCTGCGATTGTAAACGTAATCACATCTCGAAAGCCTGCGATTGTAAACGTAATCACATCTCGAAAGCCTGCGATTGTAAACGTAATCACATCTCGAAAGCCTGCGATTGTAAACGTAATCACATCTCGTAAGCCTGCGATTGTAAACGTAATCACATCTCGAAAGCCTGCGATTGTAAACGTAATCACATCTCGAAAGCCTGCGATTGTAAACGTAATCACATCTCGTAAGACTGCGATTGTAAACGTAATCACATCTCGAAAGCCTACGATTTTAAACATAATCACATCTCGTAAGCCTGCGATTGTAAACGTAATCACATCTCGAAAGCCTGCGATTGTAAACGTAATCACATCTCGAAAGCCTGCGATTGTAAACGTAATCACATCTCGAAAGCCTGCGATTGTAAACGTAATCACATCTCGAAAGCCTGCGATTGTAAACGTAATCACATCTCGAAAGCCGGCGATTGTAAACGTAATCACATCTCGTAAGACTGCGATTGTAAACGTAATCACATCTCGAAAGCCTGCGATTGTAAACGTAATCACATCTCGAAAGCCTGCGATTGTAAACGTAATCACATCTCGAAAGCCTGCGATTGTAAACGTAATCACATCTCGAAAGCCTGCGATTGTAAACGTAATCACATCTCGAAAGCCTGCGATTGTAAACGTAATCACATCTCGAAAGCCTGCGATTGTAAACGTAATCACATCTCGTAAGACTGCGATTGTAAACGTAATCACATCTCGAAAGCCTGCGATTGTAAACGTAATCACATCTCGAAAGCCTGCGATTGTAAACGTAATCACATCTCGAAAGCCTGCGATTGTAAACGTAATCACATCTCGAAAGCCGGCGATTGTAAACGTAATCACATCTCGTAAGACTGCGATTGTAAACGTAATCACATCTCGAAAGCCTGCGATTGTAAACGTAATCACATCTCGAAAGCCTGCGATTGTAAACGTAATCACATCTCGAAAGCCTGCGATTGTAAACGTAATCACATCTCGAAAGCCTGCGATTGTAAACGTAATCACATCTCGAAAGCCTGCGATTGTAAACGTAATCACATCTCGAAAGCCGGCGATTGTAAACGTAATCACATCTCGAAAGCCTGCGATTGTAAACGTAATAATGACGATGATTTTGCCTTTGATTCTAGTGTTTGATATCTTTCCTATCATGGTCGTATATAAGGGGGGGGGGGCTGAGTTGGCTGCAGCCCTCCCGAAATTATTTTCGATATACGCCCATGGTATATATATTGATATACGCCCAGTCGAGGATTGATGCCCCAATTCCTCCAGGAAAAGTTTCTACGGGTTCGCAATAAATTTGTAGCTCTGCACGTTACCACAACAATGTGATCCTTCCAGTCCAATAATTGGTCCAAGACATGGGCGTATATAAGGGGGCGCTGCACCTAGTTGGTTAAAACTATTCCAACTTCTAAATTGTTAGTATCCAATACCCTGGAAATTGTCTCAGCCCCCCCCCCCCCGAAATTTTCCCAGCTCCCTCGAAATTATTTTCTATATACGCCCATGTTCTCTATGCTCTTTGCTCTTCCTCTAAGCTCCACTCTGTAAACACCCAAACTTCGATTACCACCTGCTATATCTAATTAGCAGTGATTTCCCCTAACAGTTCGGTTTGCGGCGAATCCTTATAACCAAGTGTTTTGTACCCTAGACTCCAATAATGGAGATGCTTCAAGATGTCAGAATAATTAAGGTTAAAAAATTAGTGAACATTAAGTGATTCGTGAGAACAGTTGGTTTTATTTCAAAATGTTAGGAATTTATTGATAATACATGGCCCTATAATTAGTTAAAAGAGACTTGTGTAGTAGTGTGAAACCAATAGTAAGATAAACATACTTAACAAGATTATTGTTTTATATTTTTATTAATCTTCTTGTTATTAATTTATTTTCTTTTAATATAAATAATTGGGCATGTCTAAGGGAATTACTATTAAATAATCTTATAATAACACAGGCCCACAACGAAAGCATGACCATGGTAACTAAAAGGTAGCAGAATACGAATCCGGAATCCGTTTTACCTTGGCTTTGGTCTCGACTTTGAAACTATGAACTATCACAGTCCTATATTTCGGACCTCCGACAATCTTTTTTGTTAATTGTAAAGTATTGGAATATATCAGTCCAATAAATGAGTGGAATAATTTGAGTTTTTCTGTGGTCCTCGATGGCGGAAGAAGTCTCTCTCAATGAGGTTTGTCAGGAGCTGTGTTAACAAATCTCTGAACGGGGTAGTTACTCAACAACAGGAGCGTAGGGGTAATCAGAGTTTGTGTAAACATAGTACAGACCTCTCGTCCTGAAATCAGAAAATACATTCAATTAATCGCTTAATATATTTTAGTTCTTTCAGAGAAACGAGAAATAACTGCGCATGCGCGATTTTCTGAGTGGAACTTGCCCTTGTGTTCGGCCATTTGCAAGGCTGAATGAGCAGTTAACAATATTCTAACCTAACTCATCCAATCTGAAATATTTACATTTAACTTAATATTCCTTTTATCTGTAGGCTTTAAAAAAAGGCACAACTTATAAGAGACAAATTTAAAAACCATTTATTCACATACTAAAATACAAATTACACTTCATATTAAAACGTAATGGAAAATAAGTTGATACAGTAGTAAACAAACAAGGCGCTTTGGGGAAGACTTTTGCTCTTTACAAAGGTCATGCAAACATGAACAAACATCTACATAACAATGCAGGACGTGTGGGATAGAGGAGGAAACACCTGTAGATATAATTTGTGATTATACAGTACTCGCAAGCAGGGCCACCACATGGGGGGGACTGCCGGGTACTGTTGTCCCGGCCCGGGCCGGGCCTTGCTAATTCGAAAAAGTGTATAGGTTCAGACCTTGAAAAAAGAATGGGGTTCAGAAATATAGACGGGCATAGCCTATATTGTTTCGAATGGGATCTATATTTTTTTTAATGTAGATAAACGACAAAAAAAAGTGCAGTCCAAGAATAGTATATTTCATTGTGAGTCGTAATAAAACTACAAGTACCGAAAGTGACCTTTGCTCCACTGATTGTCGGTTTTTATTCTCATTTCGCTCAAAACGCAAGATGAAAATAATCTTAAAATGTCCAAATTCCTATAGCAAGGTACTAGAATTTTCAGTCTGGCTCTGAGCAGTGAGGCCCGTGAACTGGTCCTGGGCCCGGCTCGGAGATGTGGCGGCCTTGTTCGCAAGTAGGCGCTTTACATTTTTGGGCGATCTGAATCGATCTTTTAAAAGATACATCGACTTTTTGAATCGATCTCCAAGGCCGGATTTTTTTAAAGAATCGATCTCCAAGGGACGATCTTTTTGAAGAGCCTATCTCCAAGGGCCGATCTTTTAATGATTCGATCTTAAAGGGCCGATCTTTTAAAGAATCGATCTATCTAGAATACCGTAATATAAACTGTTTTTTAACTTCAAATATTCAAGTACTTAATCTCAGCTCTTTCTGGTTTGTAATAACTCAGCAATGATCTCCTTAAGGGTTGTGAGGTTCAGCTCAGGTAACCTCTTTGGATCGTCGATGACGTCATTTCCAAAATCTCTCGCCTTAACAATACCTTAAAACATATTCTTATTGACATATATTTCGTGATAAGGCAATAACATAGTCATACAAATATAAGCCTACTGACGCCAAAACATGAACAATTTGTTTTGTCCGAAATTGGCCCAAAAAAAAAACAATTTTCCGGGAGGACGACTTTTGCTGGTTGACGAACTTGGACATTCCAATAAGACAAAATACCCAATTTTATCAAAACAGGGCATACCCTTCTATGTAATATATAAAGGTTTTATGAATAACTTGCCTATTATTGACCCAATTCCCCATTAGTATCACTTCATTGCTAGGTAGTTGCTCGCAGCTCCGCGAGTCAGGGCTGATGGAACTGCATCGGTATGACGGGAACTTGTGGTTCTTCGTGATTGATTCGGCGAAAAACTTGAAGGCGCGGAAGTGGCTGCACTTTCCTGTAACAAGGAACAAACATTTTGACAGCGTTTATTATAGAATTAAAAAAAGTCTTATATAGTAAAAGGTGACGTAATCACTGTCTTCAGGATAGGCCAAGATCAGGTTGAAAAACAGATTGATTTCACCGACTCATAATTGAACATATAATCTAAGTATGTAAAGGGTATTTACAAAAACCAGATGGTTATAGAACTCCTCAGAAACAACCAGTAATAAGACCCCAACTGAAACTAGTTAGTTATGGCATTAGTGCCAAAACTAGATATGTATACGATACTTACCAAAATCTATTCTTGAACATCCGGGCTGAGGATGAAGTCCGCCATTTGGATAGAAATCCACATGGCACAACGGCTGGAAGAATGCAAGCAGTTCTCCACAAGTATGGATGCAGTCCACAAACATGGCGTCGGTTTCATGAAGTCTATAGCCAAACTTGATGTAGTCGAATCCTGGGAGTGCTGGATCTAGACCTGCGAGTAAAAAGAATCACAGTAATTTGTTGGGTTTTAACACATTGACTGCAAACTACGAGGTACCTGGAATGCCTATATGAAGTTTGTTGTTATTGCCTGCAGTGATGTGGGGCGGGTAAATACCCAGTGGGTAGGTAAATATAAATTGGGTATTTACCCACAGGGAAGGTAAATACCCAAAAAGTGGGTATTTTCAGTTTTTGAGCTTGATACAACTTCTTTGAGTATTTATTGGTGCAAAGAAGGACTGAAACTAACCCATTTGATAATAAAAACTAAATAAACATTAATATTTACCAAGTAATATTTTAAAGAAAGTTAAAAGTCGTTCCGGGTATTTACAACTTTATGCATATCTATCATTTTTCATGATTACTTTTACATTGGAGAAGGTTAATTAAATTAAAAAACGTTTTAATGAGCCTATTCAATTATTAAGGCCTTATTTAAATTAAAAAAATTATACCTGTTAGAAAAAAACACACTTATCAGGTGTCAAAAACAGGCTTTATAGTTTATTATAATAGTTCAAAACCATTTTAAGTGGTTTGTGATCCTTGTTAATATTATTTGAAATTATGCTCATACAGTAATAACAACGTTACAGGAAGCTGAAATCTCACCAGAAATGAAAAGATAGCTTCTTGATGACAGAGTGTTTCATCAAAAAAACAAACCACCTTAGCTTTAGGCTAGAACAAACTTTGATAAAGATAATGATCAATGAGTAGGTAACTTAATTTGTGTTTTGAGGAATTGAGATAATCCTAGTCCAAAGTTTTAGCTGAGGCTATATTTTTATGAATGCAGTACATGAGCATCAAATTTAGGGAAACAACTTGTTTTATTGGTATTCGGAAGGTCCATGGCAAACTTTCAGGTAATAATTTATTATTTATTAACCTCTCTGTGGTATTATTTTATAATTTATTGTTTAAATAAAGCATAACTTGGATAATTCGAACCTCTAGGGACCGATAAAAAAGTTCGAATTATCCAAAATTCGAATTACAAAAGTTTTTGAAAAGAAAGGGCTAAAAAATCGAACTTCATATTTTCACATTTTTTTTATTTAAAAAAAAATACATTTTATTTAAAGACAACAAACATTTCATGAATTGACGATTACGTACATAAGTAATATATAATTTGTCAAAAAAGTAAAAATAAAAGTCTATTGTTTTGAAAAAAAGTCATTTTCATGGGCAAGAATTTTTTCTTTATTTTTCAGGTAAGTTGATAAAGTGTTAGGAGGAATTCCAAAGTCCTTGGCAATTTCAGATTTTTTCTTTATTCCTTTTTCAACTTCTTTAATCGCAGCTATTTTCTCTTACAACGTTAAAGTTTTTTAACTTTTAACGCTTCGACATCTTAAATCAACAACTCACAGAACTGCACTGTACAACAGATCTAGGCACTGACTGACTTATAACTGAATAAGAAATGAAGATTGGAGGGATTGTGGGAGGGAAAATCTAGGATAAAACGACAGGAGGTTTATGTAACTACAACCCCTGGAAGGGAGGAAGCGCGACCCACCACTTTGCAGAGCTCCTAGAGTCCAAGAACTAGACTATGAGAATGCCGCGCTTCTTGTCTCGGAATCCCTATATCCGTATCTTACCATCCACCTTACCCGGTGGGAGAATATTTTGACAAGATTTAAGATCGACCGCCTCTCTGTCCACTTCCCAGTGGAGGCACAGACTAGTAAAAAATTCGAATTATCCAAAATTTTATTCGAATTAACCACGATTTTTTTACATTGTTTTTGCCCTAAATTCTAGGGACCGAAAGAAATATTCGAATTAAAGACGATTTCGAATTATCGAAGTTCGAATTATCCATGTTAGACTGTAGTTTCTTAGTGTTGCAACACCTCAACAGATGAGATCCATCACATTTTACAATATTCGGTTTAATTAAATACCCGGGTATTTATGAAATTGGGTATTTACCCTGAAGAATAAATACCGGGGTATTTCACATCACTGATTGCCTGGGATATGCTGTTGTTATACAGTATGCTGCGACTTAACTGCGATCCTTTTGTAACTAATTACAAATTAATCACCTGTTATCCTGGATACCATCCCCGGCCTTACAGACTTCCCAGCCATCCCAGCAACATGTGCTCCGAGACTGTGTCCTATCAGATGGAAGCTGTTCATGTCCGCTCCTTGAGTAACCAGGAACTCTATCAACTCGCTGAGGTAGATGCCAACATCTCCCGTCCTCATAGCTGCTCTGATGTAGTTCACACTCATTGCTATCTTGCTCCAGTCGACGATGAGTACATTAACATCCTCGTTCAGTAAGTACCCTAAATAGTAAAGAAAAAACTATAATTTTATTATATTTATTCAATTATTTTTCGCTAATGTGCAATTTATCTTTTAACAATTATATATACTTCATTAGTTAAACTTGTTTTTAATGATTAGTTCAGGGTGCATCTGTTTTGAGTTGGATGTTGTGAGGGGGAACGCTAATGGTTGCAGGAATATCTTCGAAACGACTAGAATAAACATAATTGAGGTATGCGTAAATCGAAAAATTCTCAAAACATTTTTTTTTTAAACATAAAAAAAAAGAAAAAGTTTTTCGCTAATAACTCCGAAAGTATACACGCTATAGATTTCTCCAAGGCGTCAAAAGATTTGTAATGAAATTCACTATATGTTTCCATTATTTAGAAATGGTAAACTCTTGATTTTCTTATTGGATTTTGAAAGTTACGTACGATATCTGTTCCAATTCGAATCTCTTTTTGCCAAAATTAAAACACAAATACAATATTAAAATTACCAATTTTTTTTTTTTTTTTTTTTTCCGAAGGCAAATTCAACCACACGGGTCATTGTTGCCTTCTGAAATTTAAAGCCTTATATTATATATATATATATACATATATATATATATATATACACACACACATATATATATATATATACAAATCTGAAATTGTTGCCTAAGTAAATACAAAATGTATTAGAGGAAAAAATAATAATGAGAAAAAAAAAAAAAGTTGTTGAAAGCAAAATACTCTAATATTGAAACTAATGATCTGAAATGTTTTATCTTTTAATATTTGAATTATTATTTTTTTTTTTTTTTTGTAAATAATTGGTTATTATATTTTATTAAATATCTCAGTGGCTCTAAATAAACTCAACGCTCTCTGGCTTGATTCATGGTCGTCTCCAAGTATATCACAGAGAGGACCATGAATGTCCATTTGGTTCCGAGCGGATTCGTAGGCTCTACATTCAGTAAACATGTGTTTCATAGTAAGATATTCGCCGCAAGCTCTGCATTCAGGCCTTAATTCTCTTTTAAATAAATATGCATGAGTGAGATTAGTATGTCCAATTCTAATCCTCGACAGAACCACCTCATCTCGCCTAGTGTCTTGAGATGAGGTTTTCCATGCCGAGGTTGTGGATTTAATCTCCCTCAACTTATTTTCTCTATTTTGGAACCATTTATATTGCCACTTTGAGAAAATATGGTATTTTAGATGTGCCACAGCATCTGACGGCAGGATGTACGAGTAAGGAATGCCTTCTTTAATAGCTTGCTTGGCTGCTACATCCGCTTTATCACTACCACTTATACCATTGTGGCTAGGGATCCAGCAGAGTGTAACATGATGGTTTCTTTGGTAATGCAAATCTATTCCCTTAATGATGTCTGAAATGATCGTATTTCGGGAATAGAAGTATTGTAATGAGAGGAGAGAAGATGAAGAATCAGTGTATATCACCAAGTTACTATCATTTTCAGATGAAATATTAACCGCTTTGCTTATTGCAAGTAATTCCGCTGTGTATATTGAACTTAAATTCTGGAGAGACAACATTTGTGTTCTGGTATTACAAACTATCGCACATCCTACGCCGTCAGTAGCTTTAGAGCCATCTGTGAATACCTCTGTTGCTCCTGCATACTTCAACCTGATTCTATTGAATTCGGCTTGAAATATTGTAGGAACGGTGTCTCTCTTGATATATCTGGTCAGCGAAAGATCAATTTTAGGAGCGTGAAGAGTCCAAGGCTCGAGATTTGGAAATGCCAGCTGATGAAGTTTGCCTAGATCGAAATCCAGATCTGATAGTAATCTTATGGATCTGTGGATAAATTGGTTGCTGTTAATGAAATTGTTGTTTTGATTAGAGAACATGTACCTGAAGTTCTGACTTAAAGGATGATAAGGAGATGTGATAACTTTCACAAAGTAAGATAAGGACAGATAATCTCTTCGATACTGCAAAGGGGGCTCACCAGCATCTACCATAATACTATTTATGGGACTCGTCCGGAAAGCACCCGTTGCTATTCTCAAACCAGAATTATGGATACTATCTACTATTTCTAAGGTTCTGGGACTGGCAGATCCATAAGCCACACATCCATACTCCAATTTCGATCTAATCAAACTTCTATAAAGCATTATCAAACTCTTCCGATCAGCTCCCCATTTCGTATTGCTCAGAACTTTCAAGAGATTCAACGAGTTCAAGCATTTTTTCTTCAATTCTCTTAAGTACGGTGCCCATGAAAGTGTGTAGTTAAAGGTTAGTCCTAAGAATCGGGCTTCAGGTTGAATATGGATTTCCACCCCATCTATATCAAGAGGAGGCAACTGCATTATTCTACGTCTACTAAAAAGTAGACCCACTGATTTTGACGTTGAAATTTTGAAACCACTCTGATTGAACCAGGTGGAAACATTCAAAAGGGCTCGTTGAATTTCTTGAAAACAGTAAGCAACACTTTTATGGGCACAGTATATTGTTAAGTCAATATTTGAGTGCAGTGTTGCACTCAACACACTTCCCTGAGGAACACCATTCTCCTGAGCAAACATATCAGAGAAAACAGACCCGCATCTAACATAGAAAGATCGATCTTCTAAAAAATTCTTTATAAACATCAACATACTCCCATTTACACCGTACCTTGCAAGAGAATTTAAAATTAAATAAATAAATTTAATTCGTCAACGCTGATTCTGACACGTTGACGCTTTCCACGTCAACAAAAACAGCTAGTAGTTTCATCTTAGCCTTGAAAGCGTTATGAACGGCATTTTCCAGGCCCACTAAGTTATCTGTAGTACTCCTGTTCTCTCTAAATCCACTCTGCCAAGGATGGAGTAAACTATGTGATTCCAAGTACCATTGAAGTCTTTTAACCACCAGTTTCTCCAAAAGTTTGCAGAGCGAAGATGTGAGAGATATAGGACGGTAACTAGTAACTTTGTCTGCCGGTTTATTATTTTTCAAAATTGGAACAATAATGGCAAGCCTCCATTCGTTCGGAAATTCACATTGGGAATAGATACGGTTGAAAACACTTAACATATGCATTTTACTTTCCATGGATAAATTTGTAATCATAGTTATGCTAATTTGATCTATGCCGGGGGTAGTTTCATTGCGGGAATTTAGAGCTAAGTTGAATTCATTGATTGTAAAAGATAAATTGAGCGGATTATTTGGTTCATAATTAATTATTAATGGTTTAGCTTCTTCAACATTTTTAATACGTAAAAATTCTTCAGAATAGTGAATGGAGGATGAATTATTTTGAAAGTAATTTCCTAAAATATTTGCTATGGAGTATGGTTCAGTAAATTGGTCATTATTATGATTTATTTTATTTATTGATTTGGGGAAACTGCCTCCTTCAATCTTCCTAATCGTTTCCCATACTTGGGACGAGGGAGTACTAATTTTAATTGTGGATACGAAGGCTTGCCATGATTCTCTTTTACTTTGTTTTATAATAAACCTAGCGTGGGTCCTGGCACGCTTGTAAGGCTCAAGAGAAACTGAGCATGGTCTTGATTTAAATTTACGGAGGGCCTTTTTCCTATTCTTGACGGCTCTATCACAGTCCGCGGACCACCAAGGAACAAGAACCTTTTTAGCACGGGGTTTGGTCTTGGGTATAGCTTGATTTGCGGAATCTATTATCAATTCATTTATAGATTTTATTGCTATGTTGATATCATGATGATGAATATTTATTTTCGTAAGATCAGCTAGATCCTGAAACAGCTGCCAATTAGCTTCTTTCAGCTTCCATCTAGGGAAGGGATGGGATTGTTGAATTCTGTCAACTGTCTCTATTGTAATAGGGAAGTGATCACTGCCATAACTATCCTCCGACACTGTCCACGTGAAACAAGGAGAGAGCCGGGGAACAGTTATGGATAAATCAATGCTAGAAAGTGTGCCTGAGGAAAAGCAAATATGTGTGGGAGCTAAAGAGTTAAGGAAACATAGAGTATTTTCCTCCAAAACTCGTCAATAATTTTGCCTTTATTGTCTAGATTAGTACTACCCCAGCTGGGGCTGTGGGAGTTAGCATCAGTAAGAATTAAACAAGGCTGAGGTAATTGATTATATAGGTTATTTAGATCATCTGTAGTGAATTGTAAGCTAGGTGGAAGATATAAGGAGCATAGAGTAAATTCAAAAGGCTGATGAATACGGACAGCAACTGCTTGTAGATGCGTGCCCAAAGCAACATCAGAATATGGAATATTATTAGATATTACAATGCACACACCTCCGCAAGCAATCAGTCCTTCGGAGTAATCTTTCCGAATTATATTAAAATTTTTAAACGTGAATTTCTCATTAGATTTGAGATGTGTCTCTTGCACACACGCTATATCAAAGGCAACATCACGTTGCAACAATAGCAGGTCATTACTATGAAGTTTTATCCCGTTTATATTCCACTGAGATATGACTACCATTAAAAAGTTTTTAAAAAGATTGATATCTACTACTGAGTTTCCAATAAACATATATACATGCGCATGTATATTACTCCACACAAAAAAGTGTTTAGAAATATACATGCAAAATAATAATGGTTTTTATGTCTACTGAGAATAACTGCTTATATCTTTAGTTTTCTTTGGTCGTCCTCTAGTTTTGGTAAGGTCTTTAGGGTCGTTAAATGTATGAGTTCCAATTTGTGAAGTTTGTTGGTTGCCAACAGTTATTTGTTTATTATTTTTTACAATTACTTCGGGTGATTTCTCGTTTGATTTTTTAATTTCCGTGTTAACAACTGAAGGGTTATGGGCTTTGTTTCCTTTAAGATTATTATTTGTCTTAGGGGCATCACTCCTACCATCCAGAATAGGACTCGTTTCACTTTCACAGTCAGATACTTGTGATACCGTTTGTACTTTCATTACTTGCTCCATGTTTTCTATTTTATTTAATAAAAATTCAATTGTTGTGGTAAGTTTCTCTACCTGTGAAAGTAAAGAGCCCCTGCTAGAGGGCGCGGCAGCTACCTTAGCAAATGGTTGTGTTTGGAACTGCCTTGGAGGTTCGCTACGGTTTAAAACACCATCAGCTTGCCTATAGGACAGTTTTTCTTTAACCCTCAATTCCTCTATTTTCCACTCATTTCTATATACTTCACACTTCCCTGACCAGGATGGATGTGGCCCGTTAGAATTAATACATTTCATATCAGATGTATACATTGCCCTTCATGTTTGGGTTGACTACATTTACCACATAAAATGTTTTTACAGTTCATGCGGGAATGTCGAAATGAATAGCAATGAAAACATTGCAATGGCTTAATATATTGTCTAACTTTAACAGAAACGAAGTCTAAAGTAATTCTTTGTGGTAATTCTGGTTTTTCAAACATTATAATAAAAGAATTGGTGGCTGTTTTTAAATTATTTATAGTTCTAAAGATACGTTTTACACTAACAACTCCTTGATTAGCCAATTCGTCTTTCAATTCTACATCAGAGCAATTCTGAAATTGATCACAAGTAATTATTCCCTTGGAGAAATTTCGAAATTTATGAATGGACAATTTTATGTCATAACCTTCAAATTTATTAATATTGTTTATATTCAAATAATCCTTTTCGTTGTTAATTTCAAGAAGAATACTCCCATTCTTCTGAAAAGTGATTTGTGTATGTGGAGCATATGATTTAATAAACCGACACAATTTAAACGGGCTAAAAGATTTAAATGACTTTCCACCCTCATTAGCCAGATCCATAATTATAAACTTTTTCACCCATTTCATACGGGCTTTAGGCCGATTCCTCTCATCTAACGAGGCATTACTATCAGGAGGATCTGGATCAGGAGGCAAATTAGCCTTTTTCATTTCACAATTTCCCGAAAATAGAAATAAACAAACAAAATAAAATGAGTAATATAACTCTGATAACCAGCCCAGATAGGTTACGGCAGTATCGATACTAGCCGAGCCGTTCGTGAACGATCTCCCTCCTAATGGAGGCTAGCTTCACTTTAAGGTTAACCACCCACTAGCCACTTATAAATATTCAAATATCTCCATTAACATATCACTAATCACAAAACATCATTAAATCTGCTATTAGCAGATATTAATGAGCAACTTAGATACGTTTTTAAATCATGCACTGTGAAAATCCCAATAATATAGTAATAATTCAAGCATTGGCTTGCAAAAACGTGTTCCCCCTATTGAGTCCAAAGAGAAAGGGGATATATATATATATATATTAAATTATATTATATAATATCTATATATAATATATTATATTATATATATATATATATATTTATTAAATTTTAACGTCCGTTTATTATTACCTAAGAATTTTAGGGCGGGTTATCTATAGGTTACCACCCTTTTCTAGCCAGGATAGGGCTGATGCCGTTTCTTTTTCTAATGAAAAGCCACCACCCCTAGTAGGAATCGAACCCACGACCCTTAAGCACGAACTATATATATATATATATATATATATATATATATATATATAATTATTATAGATGAGTACTCACTGTCCCTTATGGATGTTATCATTTCTCCTTCGCTGTCATCAATGAATCCATGAATGAGGACTTTGGTAGGTTTTTCTGATGAGAAATGCGAAGATTTTAACGAATTGAGATCTCCAGGTACAATCAGCTCCCCTACGTAACCCTTCCCTCTGAAAAAAAATCAATAAAACTGACCGTTAATTTTTTATGCAATATAAATATATGATAAATATTATATATGATATATTTTTTGCATCCCATGATACAATACATCGTTTTATTTTATTATTTTTAAAATTTTACTTACCGATTACTTTCCATTTGTAGCCCGGATTAGGTTTTGAAAGGAATTACCTAACCCCCGTGAGATTCGACCCTAGTTGAAGTAATGTTAATTTAGTTATGCTGAAATGGTTTACGTATGTTTCTTGTCCTAATGATGAAGTCAATACTTTCATAAAATCCTAGAAATTGACTGTTCATATCATGATAAAATAATTTAATCGATCTGTCGTTGGTTCGATTTAGACCAGGGAGCGGTGGCTTTTCTTTCGAAAAAAATAAAATTTATCAGCCCAAACCTTGCTGAAAAGTTTATAAAAAAAACTTATAGATAACCCGTCCCAAAAATCTTAGTTTTGTATAAGTGGACATTTAAATTTAAATAAATAATACATCTGTACGCCAATAACCAATTACTTGACATTATATACACTTATAAATTACTTACATAACAAAAATGTATTAAAAAACCTAACTAAAGAATAAAATAAAGACTATAATAATTTTATTTTATTCTTTAGTTCCTTAACTAAAGAATAAAATAAAAAAAATATTAGGCCGAAGTTGATTAAAAATGTAATTCGAATTAGGTATAGTGCCTATTAATTTATTAAAATTCATTTTAATTAATTAATTGAATTTATAATTCTAGTTTTATTTTTATTTACCTCCCGCCTACTATTATTTGTAAATAATAGTAAATTGATCATCTGGAGTTCTGTCCAGCTTTTGACCACTCCGTCACACTGAAGCACTAAGAAGCCAAGGGTGGGCGTTGGCTAGTAAGCCTACCATGGGCGTATATAAGGGGGGAGGGGCAGAGGGGGCTGCAGTCCCCCCCGAAATTTTGATTTGATCGGTTAAAATTTCATAAAACCCTTAAAAATAAATTAAATAAGATCATTTTGTTCATAAAACATATTCTATTTTGGGTGTAATAGCGTGACCCGCTTATAAGGTTGACCTCATGGCGCAATCCAATAGTACCGACTAGAAGATTTTACGGTTTTTTTGGCGAAGAGCACTTCCAGTTACTTTTGAAGTAGCAGTAATGATTTATAACAGTTACTCTTACTCGCTGATAAGCTTACTGATTAGCTTACAGGTTCTTTGCTGGTTATCTATTACTACTCATGGGCGTATATAATGGAAGCTGAGGGGGCTGCAGCCCCCCCCCCCAAAATTTTTGATTTGATCGGTAAAAATTTCATAAAACCCTTAAAAATAGATTAAATAAGATTATTCAGTTCATAAAACATATTCTATTTTGGGTGTAATAGCGTGTAAGTTGGCTAAAACAATTCCAAGATCTACATTCATAGTATTCCATACACCGGAAATGGTCTCAGCCCCCCCCCGAAATTTTCCCAGCCCCCTCCGAAATTATTTTCTGTATACGCCCATGAAGCCTACTATTATTTGTTTAAAGAAATTTGATCACTATAAGATTTTTAAAAAAGTTAATAAATAAATAAAAAATAGTTAATAAATGAATAAGAATGGGTATTATTTAAAAGTTTTTCTTTTTTGCATTTTTGCATTCCTCCTCTCATCAAGATTTCTCAACCATTTTTGAGAGATTTAACAGAAATCCCTAACAAAAGTACCAACCAGGTTCAAGACACTGGTTTCTATAGGTCACCTGCCACGTGCCGTTTTCATAATAGAAGGTTAGCAGCCTGTAGATATCCGTGTGCCTATAGGCCAGAATTTCACACACCTTAACCCTTACCTAATTGGCCAGGAACTCAAAAAACGAATTGAAATGATTTTTTTCTTCTTCTTAAAACCTTAATTTTTGTGTTCTAAATAAATAATTCATGCAAAGTTTTAAATTTTTTTGTTCCTCCATAAAAGAATATGGTGAGGTGTCTTTAAGTACACTTTGCCCAATCACCATCAACCAATGTTGGTGTCTTTAAGTACACCTTGGCCAATCACCATCAACCAATGTTGGTGTCTTCAAGTAAACCTTGGCCAATCACCATCAACCAATGTTGGTGTCTTTAAGTACACCTTGGCCAATTACCATCAAACAATGTTGGTGTCTTTAAGTACACCTTGCCCAATCACCATCAACCAATGTTGGTGTCTGTAAGTACACCTTGGCCAATCACCATCAACCAATTTTGGTGTCTTCAAGTACATATTGGCCAATAACCATCAAACAATGGTCTTGTATTTAAGTTATTCTGGTCAATATAATTTCAAAAAATATAATTAAATAATTGAAGAGGTAATAAAATAAACAAATTTTAATCAATAGCCAGGTATTATTCAGCATCAAGTTTAATAATTGACTGAAAATATTCATCTAGTAACTAGTCCTATAAAGTTTACCCAGTATAGTCGCTAAGGTCAACTCCTCACATATTTGAATTGAAAACCTTATATTTATAAATAATTGTAGCTGACCGTATCATTGATGTGCAGGAGTTGGGTAAACAATGGGTTGTTTTTCAATATAAAAATTAAAATTACTAATTTCACTTCAAATGCTCTACAATTTTGATTGCTGCTACTACACAGATTACAAAGGAATTGATTGGAGTCCAAAAATCTATGAATAGCAGTAAATTCCCCCCCCCCCCCCAAAAAAAAAATGAAATTAGGAATGGTGTCTTTAAGTACACCACAGCCTATTAAGGGTTAAGAATAAAAAATACTAACCTAGAGTATAGAATAAATGTTACTTCATTCTTAACATCGTTGTAAGGAGCCGGTTCGAAAAGGTTGCCTTCACCTGATAGTTGTTTAATCTGATCGAATCTATGGCAGGCAGCAAGTTCCGTCTCCCATCTTTCTCTAGATGCGCTGCATACACCTGCGAATAGAGGACATGCAACTATTTCAAATACCAGAATGAGGCAGACAAAGCTCCTTCCAAGTTTTTCAGATGGATTAACAAAGAAAGGCCACGCAGGAGTTGCCTGAATAAGTTGTTTAAAATAACACGTTGCCTCCAGATTGCATCTTCGCCCTCATAAGCGAGTGACCCGAGTCTAAGCATTTTATAGCTATATTGTACTTAAAATATTGAACCATTATTACCTATTGCTAAAATCAGCAAAGCTGCTATGCCCTTGTGTAAAGTCATCGCTGTCGTATTGAACCGGAAAACCTGAAAAATACAATGATATTTGCTTTAAGTTCAAAAAGCTGCATACAGCGTGCATGTTTAATGCCTAATCAACAAGACTTTACTGGCTACTCTTATTAGGCTGGCTTATAGGGGCCTGATTAGGGGACTGGTTAGGGGCCTGGTTAGGGGACTGGTTAGGGGGCTGGTGTGTAGGGACACTTCTTTTTTTTTTAGCTTATTTATTTAAAATCTGTACAAATTATTATATTTACAATGATCAAGTTTGTTGATACAGATATATTGTGTATAAATTGAACAAAACGGTAAAAGTAAAATAAAATAAAAAACATACAAATTTGGAAGGAGCCAACCATTGTTGGCTCTTCCGTGGCTGTCTAAATAACTATTTCAATGATCATGATACGGTTAGGTGAGTAAATTGTCTCGTGGCCACCTGAGCCGCCCGGGAGGATTCACACTTCTCCCTTAATATATAGAATCCATAGCTATTCATAGAAACTTGCAACGTTTACTATAGTGCGAGATATAACTTGTCACTTGGCTGTAGACGGGTAGGGGAAGGTGGAGGCGCCTCTAGCCTATGACGGCCATGCTGTGTTGCTACTCCTCCCTTTCCTAGTCCCGTCTAGTTAGAGCGGGGGCTGGGAAGGTTGTAGAACTGCAACGTCCAGCCCTCTCTACGGATTCCCCAAGCGCCAAGTTATATTTCTGCCACTATAACAATACTAAACTCCTCGTCAAAAAAAACGCAACACCCTAAAATTTATTAATTTCACTGGGTTTTTACTGAAGCAGAGAATCATACCTTATTGTGTCTTATAATACAAGTACATAGGAGTAATAAAAAGTGTATTTCAGAAAAAAAAAAATTAATTCCTTTAATTACAAACAAAAAATAAAAATGTATCCTAAAAATGAAGAAACAAAATTTTAACTTTTTAAAAATTAAATTGACTATTCTTACACTAATAACCAGTGTTGCCACCTCTTGCTCGAACGACAGCCTCCATACGTGTGGGCATGCTTCTGATCAAGTCCTGGATGGCCTCCTGAGGTAATCTTTCCCACTCTTCCAAAACGGCAGCCGCAAGCTCCCTGAGGTTGAATGGTGCTGGTTCCCTGGCTCGAACACTTCTTTTTAGTCTGTGCCATAAATGTTCTATGCAATTTAGGTCAGGACTCCGCGCTGGCCACGGCAATGTGTCGATATTGACTTCGTTTAGGTAGTCCCTAACAATACGGGCAACATGTGGCCTTGCATTATCATGCATAAGAAATGCATTTTCACCAATAAATGGCATATAAGGCATGACATGGTCCTCCAAAATGTCTGCCACGTATCTTTGTGCAGTCAAAGGGCCCCCGCGAATCGAAACTAACTCCGTGCGAGCTTCCCATGAGATGCCACCCCAGAACATCACGGAGCCTCCACCATAAGGCTCCCTTCCGACTATACAACATTGGCTGTATTGCTCACCTGGCCTCCTCCACACTCTTCTGCGTCCGTCAGGAGAGTTTAGCGCCACTCTGGTCTCATCGGTAAACAGGACTCGTCTCCAGTCATCGACAGTCCAATCTCGGTGCTCCTGGGCAAACCTAAGGCGGGCTCTTCGGTGTTCTCTGGAGAGAAGTGGTCCAACCATGGGCCTTCGTGCCCTCAGTCCAGTATTCCTCACTCGTCTCGTAACTGTTGATACCGAAACATGTAAGTTTCGGACACCAGCGACCAAGTTTCTTAAGTCGTTTGCTGTTATTAGCCGATTTCTGAGAGTCTGGAGCCGGATAAGACGGTCGTCTTCCGCTGATGTGACCCGTGGTCGGCCCGATCCAGGTCTTCTTGTGTATCCTCCTGTCTCTCTGAATCGTTTCAAGGCCCGTGCGACAGTTGAAAAATGGACCCCAAGTCGATTAGCAATGTAACGTGTGCTACGGCCTTCTCGGTGCATCGTCACTGCCCTAATTGTGTCATCTCTATCTAACCGTGCCATAATTACTAACGAATTCTAAAATAATGCGTACTTGATGAAATTAACACTGATACTGAGCCCTAGTAATTTTTTTTTGCATCGCTAAGTCGATAAGAATGACTATGGAATTAGTGCTGTTTTAAACAATAGGATTAAAGATAAGAAGAAGTGCTGGAATTCAAATGAAATTGTTGTTTTTCTCCTCCTATGTATTTGTCTGATAAGAAACATCAACTTAATATTTTTTATTTCAATTAAAAACTTGTGTAATCAATAAATTTTAGGGTGTTGCGTTTTTTTTGACGAGGAGTGTACTTGTCACAAAAAAAGAAGCTATCTCCTCGAACTTAATATAAACACATTAATCTATATACGCACTTATGTAATATAATGTAATCAGGGACCGAAAATAACTATTAATTTTTATTTAAAATGAGATTCACTTAACCTTTAATTTTTATTATTGAGAAATAAAAATAAAAATTCCATCGTAATTGATATATTTTATTATTCTTTAAAAAATTGTTTAATAATTTTTATTTAAAAACTTAAAAATAAAAATTATTTGAATAATGTTATTTCAAAAATTTTGTTTACAAAAATTTTTAATAACAATTTTTTATTACTTTAACTTTAAACATTATTTTAAATGCAAAAACAATATTAGTGCCATAATGAATAGAAAGTAATACACAAAAACCAATTCTAGAATATACAATACATACTCATACAAATCAATTGGATTTAGAGGAACTTAGATTCACTGACATAAACAAATAACTTCTAATAAAGAAAAGGTTCAAAATCAAGTATTTATTTATTTATTCTGAGGATAAGAGATAATTAATAAATGAGTTTCACTTTACCTTTAATTTTTATTATTGGGAATTAAAAATAAAAATTCCATCGTTAATGATATATTTCATTATTTTTTTAAAACAATTTTCTAATAATTTTTATTTTAAAAACTTAAAAATAAAATTATTTCATAACAGTTATTCATTAATTTTAAAAATATAAATTATGAAGTAATTTTTTTGTCATAATTTTTAGGAAACATTTAATTTTTATTTCGGTCCTTGAATGTAATGTATTATAATAATAAATAATAATGTAATATATTAAATAAACATTTATACTGTAATGGTATTGTAAGGTAATAATAAATACACAATGTAAATATATGTACGGTTTATAGACACATAACGCAATGTAATAATAAATATATAATGAATATATATGCAAGCTTAATGCACACATAATGCAATGTAATATTAAATAAATAATGTAAATAACTTAACAGACACAGATAATAATGTAATAGAAGGTAATAATATAATATATGTATACATAATGTAAGGTGTAGATCGCCTTGAAGCCGAACAAACAAAAATAAATAATAAGAATAATGTAGCTGATACATATTCAGCACGTGCTGTTAACTTATTTAAAAGATATATCAGTTAGAACTAAGAATATCTTACATTTATGTGTGTGTGTGTATATATATATATATATATATATATGTATATATCATGATGATTAGATAGTTAGCCGTCGAGGTGATAACTAAAGATGGAATGGTTGGGATTCGGCTAAATAAACCTCAATATGATTTTGTTTTAAAAAATCTATATTTCGGACGTTTCGGCTACTCATTGGTAGCCTTCTTAGCTAAAATGACAAAAAAAGAAATTAATACAGAAACAAAAAAAAGTTTATAATTGTGATAGGTAATAGAACTATAAATACAATTAACTTATAAAAGAACATATCGTCTTAAATTCTTAGAATGAGTAGAATGAAAAAATAAATAGGTACAATAATTGATTTTAATAGTAATTAGTAACATTAATTGATTTTACAAAGAAATAAGAAACTACATCCCAATGACAAATATAGTATCTTATTTCTTTGTAAAATTTAATTAATGTTACTATTAGCTAGTATCTTATTTCTTTGTAGAATTTAATTAATGTTACTATTAGCTTAGTACCTTATTTCTTTGTCAAATTTAATTAATGTTACTATTAGCTTAGTATCTTATTTCTTTGTAAAATTTAATTAATGTTACTATTAGCTACTATATTTTTCATTGGGATGTAGTTTCTTATTTCTTTGTAAAATCAATTAATGTTACTAATTACTATTAAAATCAATTATTGTACCTATTTATTTTTTCATTCTAAGAATTTAAGACGATATGTTCTTTTATAAGTTAATTGTATTTATAGTTCTGTTAGCTATCACAATTATAAACTTTTTTTTGTTTCTGTATTAATTTCTTTTTTTGTCATTTTAGCTGACGAAGGCTACCAATGAGTAGCCGAAACGTCCGAAATATAGATTTTTTAAAACAAAATCATATTGAGGTTTATTTAGCCGAATCCCAACCATTCCATCTTTACTTATATACCTATATATATATATATATATATATATATATATATATATATATATATATATACAAACACACACAAATTAAAACCACCGTTATGTTCGTTATTATGGGTTCTGTGAAATTTTCTTGTCGGTACCTCCGGATTCCCTCGTGAGGTCAAATCATAAGCCTTCTTCAACGGAAAGTATTGGACTTAAAGTTTTAAATGTGATATCCAAATATAATATATTAAAGATATAAAAATAAGGTAGGCAATTTATTTTCTTATTAAATTAAAATCCTTATTATTATAACTTACCTAAAAAAGATTCGCTTACATTCACGTTGTCATGAACAGTCTGAAATGTTCTGACTATTCTTATTAAAACTTTCAAAAAAGATAAGAGGCTTTAAGCAAATTCATGTTTTAAACGTAGGATTACAAATAATAAATTATATTTCAGCATCATAGTCTGCTAGAATTAATCCTAATTGAGATCAATGTTCACGGGGAAATTCAAAATACAATTACATAATGAAATAACTAATCCCCGGTTTAGACGTTAAAACGGAGATTCATCTAAGCATCTTTCCGACGTTTTGTGGTAAACACAGTACAGGTAAATGAAAAAACGTCTAGTTCCTTCACAACAGTTTATTTCCACGCTGAGCGCTTTCAGTAGTTCTTGCTACCATCCTCAGAACTATAATGAGTTCAGCTTCACTGCTGAGGGCAGTCAGCCCTTTCAGTAGCTCTTGCTAGCATCCTCAGAACTATAATGAGTTCAGCTTCACTGCTGAGGGCAGTCAGCCCTTTCAGTAGCTCTTGCTACCATCCTCAGCCCTATAATGAGTTCAGCTTCACTGCTGAGGGCAGTCAGCCCTTTCAGTAGCTCTTGCTACCATCCTCAGAACTATAATGAGTTCAGCTTCACTGCTGAGGGCAGTCAGCCCTTTCAGTAGCTCTTGCTACCATCCTCAGAACTATAATGAGTTCAGCTTCACTGCTGAGGGCAGTCAGCCCTTTCAGTAGCTCTTGCTACCATCCTCAGAACTATAATGAGTTCAGCTTCACTGCTGAGGGCAGTCAGCCCTTTCAGTAGCTTTTGCTACCATCCTCAGAACTATAATGAGTTCAGCTTCACTGCTGAGAGCAGTCAGCCCTTTCAGTAGCTCTTGCTACCATCCTGAGAACTATAATGAGTTCAGCTTCACTGCTGAGAGCAGTCAGCCCTTTCAGTAGCTCTTGCTACCATCCTCAGAACTATAATGAGTTCAGCTTCACTGCTGAGAGCAGTAAGCCCTTTCAGTAGCTCTTGCTACCATCCTCAGAACTATAATGAGGTCAGCTTCACTGCTGAGGGCAGTCAGCCCTTTCAGTAGCTCTTGCTACCATCCTCAGAACTATAATGAGTTCAGCTTCACTGCTGAGGGCAGTCAGCCCTTTCAGTAGCTCTTGCTACCATCCTCAGAACTATAATGAGTTCAGCTTCACTGCTGTGGGCAGTCAGCCCTTTCAGTAGCTCTTGCTACCATCCTCAGAACTATAATGAGTTCAGCTTCACTGCTGAGGGCAGTCAGCCCTTTCAGTAGCTCTTGCTACCATCCTCAGAACTATAATAAGTTCAGCTTCACTGCTGAGGGCAGTCAGCCCTTTCAGTAGATCTTGCTACCATCCTCAGAACTATAATGAGTTCAGCTTCACTGCTGAGAGCAGTCAGCCCTTTCAGTAGCTCTTGCTACCATCCTCAGAACTATAATGAGTTCAGCTTCACTGCTGAGAGCAGTCAGCCCTTTCAGTAGCTCTTGCTACCATCCTGAGAACTATAATGAGTTCAGCTTCACTGCTGAGAGCAGTCAGCCCTTTCAGTAGCTCTTGCTACCATCCTCAGAACTATAATGAGTTCAGCCTCACTGCTGAGAGCAGTCAGCCCTTTCAGTAGCTCTTGCTACCATCCTCAGAACTATAATGAGGTCAGCTTCACTGCTGAGGGCAGTCAGCCCTTTCAGTAGCAAGAGCTACCGAAAGCGCTCAGCGTGGAAATAAACTGTTGTGAAGGAACTAGACGTTTTTTCATTTACCTGAAGATCTTCCTTCTCTGCCAGCAACCTCAAAGTTTTTGTAAACACAGTACACTAGCCGTTGATAAACCAATTCTCAGATTCTCAGTTATTATTATTTTTTGATAATTCGAGAAAAATGTAAAACGCAATGAATTTCCACATGGTCGGCGCTAATGGCCAAGATTTATCGATGCGCCGTAAAAAAAAAAAAAAAAAAAAAAAAAAAAATCCACATGGAGGAAATACCTTTATGACGCCGAATAGAATGTTTTAGAACTCATCAATTATTGACTATTACATTAGACGAAAATTACAGTCTGTTCGTTCACTAGCCGGCTCAAAAATGGACTGATTTTATTGAAATTTTGGTTACAAAAAAATGTGTGATTTGAATGGTCAAGTTTGTTAACTTTTCTCATTTTTCTTATTTCTTTTTTTTTTTTTGGAGACCCGGTAGCCGTGAGGGTTAAGGCGTGAGCTCTTAACACTCCGTGCCAAAGGTCGTGGGTTCGATTCCCCCTAGGGGCGGTGGCTTTTCTTTCGAAAAAAGAAAAGTCATCACCCCTATCCTGGCTAGAAAAGGGTGGTAACCTATAGATAACCCGTCCTAAAATTCGTAGTTAATAATAAATGGACATTAAAATTTAAATTAAATAAATACTTATTTCTTTATAGGTTATTACATTCTGCATATAAATACATCTGGTAATATAATAAATGATACAATGTGAAGGTTCTGTGCTCAAGGCCTCCCAACTTCATCCTCGATTCACGCCAGAAGGACGCACAGATGACGTTGAGAGGTGCCTACACAAGCTCCCTTCTGCTCCGACCAGTGGCTGGAGTCTAAGACATTGACGCACTTTAAAAAAGAGAAAGCCATTGCTAACACTTCACTTGGTCACTGCAGCAGATCTCTGGGCCACTGTCTTCTGAGTCACCTTGGTGGAGAGAGTGGATGGGTGACGCTTGTTATGGAGAGGACTTCAGCATTTTGATGAGTGGAATGTTTAGGATGGAAACGTTGGAATCTGGATAATCCAACATCTTTAACGAGTGGGATATTGAGGTCTTTATGGAGGTTGAGGTTAGAAACGTAGAAGGGAGCATTGACTATTGCTCTTAGGACATTTGGTTCCCCAAAGTTCTGATCCGTACGTGTAAATGCAGTAGTGATTTTTAAAGGATCAGTTTTCTTTCAGAACTTAAATGTGATTTGCGGTACTTTAACCAGCAGAATCCGTCCTTTGGAACATTTTGGAGCGAAACTTGCTCGAAAGACTACTAATGCTTACATTTTCGCATTAATATGCGTCCACATACGTTTTTTAAGTTTTCAAACGTGGAAAAACGAATGAAACCATTTTTAAAACTATGTATGTAACCGTTTACATACATAATAAGTGAGATAAGTTGATGCAACTAATTTTCGGTTTGGATATTCAGAAATGATTGATTCAAATTAATTAGTTTTGAGGAGGGAAAAAAAGAAATGATTTACAGACGAGAAAAGATTCAGGATCATGGTATATTTTCTATATCTCCTAAGCGGTTAGGAAATCGCGGTAAGTGGAAGATGACCATTCGAAAGCTTACAAAATTCTCTACAAAAAAAGTTCGATAGCAATTGTTGATTTAGTAATGTCAAACGGAGAAATAATTGTTTAAAACTTCGAAAGTGTTAATTTCGTTGATTGGATGGTTCTTTTTTGTTTGATTTCTTCAGTTTTGTAATGGTTTGTTGTTTTTTAAATTGATTTTAGCCGTAATATTAATTTTCACTAAAAAAGATATAAAAAATAAGAAACAATTTTTGGTTACTTGTCATAGATCTTTTTGAGCGAAAATCGAAGAGGTCGTGAGTAAGGTAGTGACACCTAAATTGTTCTTTTGGATGGGTGTTTGTCTCTGTTTTCCACACTTGTGCATTTAACAGTAAAATTATATTCCAGTAAAACACCTAAATGAGAATGAGAAAAGCAATAGAATTTTCTTAAAAATGAGGGAGAATGCGGATTGGGTAATTTCCGCTTCAGTGTAAATTGAGTGTCTTGTGCCTTGGGACTGCAAAAATTTTGCTTTTCTTCGAGATTTTGTCCGAGTAGATGTCATAAAAACAAAACAAATATTATCTGTTTTATTCTAAGCTTTCCACTTAGAATGACACTAAGTATAAGAATGAAAGTTTCAGCGAATCGGATTTTTATTTTACTTGTGCACTCTGACCAACTTATTGACAATTAAAAAAAAATACAGAAATAAAACACTTTATCTGTTCTTCCACATTAATCCATATCTTCCGCATTAATCCATCAATTCGACAGTACTTGTAGAGTGATCAGGCAAATTGTCATTAGTAGCAATAACAGATACTTAAGGATTGGTTGTCATTTCTATCCAACCTGTCCCTAGTCTTCTGCAATCATTCATGACTCTTGTTATGAAATAGTAGCTTTTACAAAAAACAGAAAATTGATTCTTGTTTTAAATATCATGTTTACCTGCAAATTCATTTTACTGCTAAATTCTAAAATCAACAAGCCTAACTCTGTAAGCACCTTTAGGCTACAGAGTTTAGCGTGGGCAGAGAAATGACTGCTTTGTCAGCTGTTCTAATCTGTGTACATCCATTTTAGCCCAGTATAAAGAGGCTTCAAAAGGGAGTCTAGTTAACATCAATTCCCCCATAAGATATTTTTTCCCCCAATATCCCTAGGTATGGTGTGAGTATGCTGAAACCATGTTTTCTAACTCGAAAGCCAGGGGGAGAACCTTTGGTAGGCGAAATCTTAGCATTTTTGCGAAATCGCAAGCCAAATTTTTTTCCAATTTTGCGAAAAACTGTGGTGAGCCAACTTTTAGCGAGTTACAGATTGGATTCATCAATTATTTTGATACATCCCCTCCCTAAAAGTTAAAGATCACCAACAACTGTTTCCAATACGCACAAAAAACGTATAAATTTGAGCAATATTAAAATTTTTAGGTCACTATTGAGCCAGAATGAGAATTAGTGACATTTTCATTTTATCGCATTTTGCAAAATTTTAGACTGATAACCCTAAGAAATTCTAGACTGATACCTGTGTCCGAGAAATTTTTATCACTGTACTTCTATATTTCTTCAGCGAAGCAACAAAAATAGAAGCATATTGTGTTGCAAATGACTGCATTTGAAGTAAATAGTAAATTAATAACATGAATACATACATGCCATTGTCAAACAAATATACAATCAACTCTACAAACTACAAGAACAAAACATATCCAGCACAATGATCTGGCTACCCGGACATACAAACATATCCATCACAATGATCTGGCTACCCGGACATACAAACATATCCATCACAATGATCTGGCTACCCGGACATACAAACATATCCATCACAATGATCTGGCTACCCGGACATACAAATATCACAGAAAGTACGACAGTCGACATTCAAGCAAACTTGGCTACAAGAAAACAGAATATTGACATAGAAAACCTAACTATACAAGACATTAAAAAAGTCCGTCACGCAGGAGCTGCATAACTAAGCACTTTCCTCAGAATTTGGGTAGTGTAGACTGCTTTCCAGAACAATTTGCTTAAAATATCCTACATAAATAAAATAAAAACGTGAATAGTTCTCATTTTGTAATGAGTAACTGATCAATTATTAATTTGCATCCAGAGTTATGTTTACACATGGACCCTACTACACTACGTAATAAATACAAAAATCCTCATATTATCGTATTTTGATCTAACGCAGGAACAGGATACAGTCACTCTAGTGGTAGAAAGCGCTCCTTGCGGCGGCTTTGTGAACCTACGTCTGCCGGCTTTTCTATTCAAATATATTACAAATTAAACCCCCGCTTTCCGAGTTTCGTCGAAATATACCAAAAATCACGGCTGGTAGTGGCGAATTGGTATTGTGGGTCCGGAGTAAACCCCCCCTTCTAATGAACCGATTTAGTTCATTTTTATATCTCACTTTTCTCTCTATATTAACACTACGAATACCAAGTTTCGTTGAAATATAACAAATATTACGGCTGACATAGTCAAATAAGTGTTTTGGGTTCGGGGTAAACCCCCCCTTCCGGTGGAGCGACTTTGGTGGTTAACGAACTCGTTCAATCGTTTGCTAATTGAATGCTATATACCAAGTTTCGTGACGAAAAAACAAAAACTCTGGCCGCTATCGTGTTAACAGACACATATATATATATATATATATATATATATATATATATATATATAGATATATATAAATTTTAGCGGGGGTCATTTTCGGTGTCTACTAGGTAGGATCGATAAAGATTTGAAGAAATTTTTCAAAAATTCCGTCATGAGTCCAACCTCAATAGCTACTTTCCTTCGGAGGAAAGTGCTAAAAGAACTAGTTGATACTACACAAGAAACATGGCAAGAATACTGGACAAACATACAAAACAACAAACTCAGAGAAATCAAAAATACTATATACGAATGGAGCTCTAGTAGCCGAAGAAACAGACAAGAAGAGGTTATACTATGTAGACTACGCATAGGACACACTTTACTAACTCACTCTTATTTAATGACAAATAAAGAACAACCCATTTGCAGACAGTGTAACGTTCCAATGACAATAAAACACTTACTAACGGAATGCAGAATACTAGAACAACTAAGACTACCTTACAACTTACAGGAACTATTGACAGAGGGTAGCTCCTTCATCAACAATATATTAACATTTTTAAAACAACACAACCTACACACAAAAATTTGATTCCAGGAAAAAATGTAGATAATATTTGGAGGGTATAATAATAATCTGATTTCAATTAAATTTTTTTTTTTGAACCATTAATTAATGTTAGTAGTTTTAGTCATATGTATGTATATATATCTCATATGTATGTAAATAATTATGTAAATATAATATCTATATTGTAAATAGCAATACTGTAAATAATGTTAGCTCCTATTTCTTATTCTTAACACTTATGTAATATTTAGTTCCATAAATTTCTACTTTTGTATATTGTATATTAGTTTTGTAATTTAAAAAGAGCAGGTCACCTTCGTTGCGAAGCTCTTAAAATAAATTATAAAAAAAATATATATATTCTTTTTGAGGGCCCAAATTCCAATAGGTGACTTATCTGAAGAAGCCCAAGAGGCACGTAATAAATATTTTAAACATTTTAGAATTTTTTTTTTTTTTTTTATAATCGTTTATTGGTTTCAAGTTACAAACCCATAACCATTATGAGTAACTAAAATTATGAACAATTAAATACAATTTACAATACTAGGTTATTCTTATTAATAAAACGTAACAAGGTGAACAGTCTATCTTTGTTTCCTACCAAGTAGTACCGATAGTCTGTATCTTCAAGGATTGTCTGCCTAGCTGAGGAGTATCTTCTGCAAGTGTTGAAAATATGGGCGATGTATTCTACTTCATTACAGGTCTTACAGAGCGGGCTGTCGGCAAGCTTCATCCTGTGCAGGTAGGCCTGAGTCCTGGCGTGGCCGATCCGTAGCCTGGTCAGGGTGACGATGTCCCGGCGGTGGGGGAGCGACTGTTTGTAAACCATGGGGACAAGGATACGATAGGTTGGATGCTGAAGTGATGTCTTCCTCTAGTAGCTGAAGTCTCGGAGTATAAAATCTGCCATTGCTCAACGATTTTCGTTCTGATCAATCTTATAAAGTCAGATAGCGGCGGAGATGACATTTCTTCGATGCAGGAGGTGAATGATTTAGCTAAGGCGTCAGCGATTTCGGTGCCTCTTATTCCTGTGTGTCCCGGGACCCATTGTATAGTAACCTGAGCTGAATGTCGGTGAATGATGGAAGCTATTGAGTCTGCAATGTGATTGGATCTCTTCTGGGTGTGGTAATGTTGGAGTTTTAGACAGCTGGATTTAGAATCTGTGAGGATGACGAGTGGCTTGTCTCTATTGGGTGATTCAATGAAGTATTCCAGTGCTTCAAGCACAGCCCACAACTCAGCATTGTTAATACAAAAGTGATTCGTGAGCCTTTTAGTGAATTTCATTTTAGTACTGCTATCAAAGATTCCTATTCCTACACCTTGGGTAGTTTTGGATGCATCCGTAAAGATTTTTACATGATTTTCGTAGGTGTGATTAATATACTGTTCAATCTGTGATTTAATTGTTGGGTTATTTTCATTTTTAGAAATTTTTGAGTGATTGAAGTAAATTTCTGGATTTGAATTTATCTGTGACTGAGATTTTGGCTTAGAATAAATATAAAATTTTGCGTTGTTTAAACGTGATAAAATATTTTTAGTCGAAGTAAATTGGTTGAGAATAAGAATTTTGCTTATAAGATTGGGTGAATTAAAAGCCTTATCTATGTAAGGTCTAACAGGATGAGTGGAGTCCACCCAGACCCTGAGAGTATACTTTAGGGCTAGCCACTTCCTTCTCAGACTCAGGGGCATCTCCCCGGCTGCTACTTGTAGACTGTGGACGGGTGTAGACTTGAGGCTTCCCATGCAGGTCCTTAACGCTTCAGACGGGACTGTGTCGAGACGGCGAATTGTAGACGGCGCTGCACCTCCGCCGTAGATCTGGCATCCGTAGTCGAAGTGAGGTCGGACGATGGACTTGAAGAGTGTTAGAAGGATGTTCGGATGTGAGCCACCTTTAACTCCTGCGAAGATTTTCAAAGAGTTCAGGAACCTTGTAGTCTTGTTGATTACTTCATTAGAATGGAGCTTGAAATTAAGCTTGGAATCCAGGAACATGCCGAGAAATTTTATATTATTTGTTAGCTTGATTTTGTTGTTACGGAAACAGAAATTAAATTTAGTATGGTCTATTTTTTTTCTCGTAAATGGTATCAGTTTAATTTTTTCGTTGTTGAAAGTTAGGCCTAAATTCTTGAGTTTTACATAGATGCTGTTTAGAGTGACTCCTAATGTGTTTAAACTAATTTCTAAAGAGTTTTCCAAGATTAGTACCATGAAATCGTCTGCGTATTGTAGAATAGTGATATTACTACTGTTTAGCTTGTGTGGACCAGCTGTATATATATTAAACAGCAAAGGAGAAATTGGGTCTCCCTGTGGTAGTCCTCTATCCGATTCCATCTCTACAAGTCCTTCGTCTGTCTTCACAATGTAGGTCCGTTTGCTGAGGTACTTATAGATCCAGCGGGTGATGTCTGTCGGAACTCTCATCGTTACTAGTTTCTTTGTTAAGGTGTCCACTCTGACCATGTTGTACGCATTCTCGACATCTAACACACACCCGAGTATGACTTTCTTCTGTGCGAAGGCGTCGGCGACTTTCAATTGCAGAATCTGGAGGGCGTCTATCGTGGATCTCCCTTTCCTGAAGCCGATGCAGTTTTGATGCAGGAGTGAATTTTCTTCTATGAACCATTCTAGTCGATTCTTCAGCACGGTGATAAATGTTTTGGCTAAAGTTGAGATAAGAGCGATGGGTCTGTATGAGGACAAGAGGTGGTCAGGTTTATTAGGCTTTATAACTGGGCGTATTTCTATTTTCCTTCACGAATTAGGCACTGAACATGTGTTCTTCAGGTCATTAAAAGATTTTGTGAGAATTATTTTAATATTTTCTGGTAAGAGCTTGATCATCTTGAAGGTGATTTCGTCGAGCCCTGGTGCAGAATGCCCCTTAAATTTTAGGGCGGCGTCGATTTCACATTCCAGAATTTCTCCCGAGTTTCCAAAATCATTAAAATCAATTGGTTGGAGGATGTTTGATCTAGAGACTAAATTTTGCTGTAAGAAATTTGATGCATTACCTTTATTTCCTCTTATTAAATTAATTTTTGGGTTGAATTTTCCTTTCATGATGTTGAGTTTATGCCAAATATTATTGCTATTCGTGTCTTCTATAAATGATTCCCACGCTTCCCTCTTTTCTTTCCTAATAGAGTTCTTAAGTTTAGTTGTGATTTTCTGAACTGCTGAAAAATTGACTGAACTAGGATTGTTTAGAAATTCTTTGATTGATTTATTTTTGGCAGAAACGAGTGACCCTATAGCATCATTCCACCAAGTCTTAGGCTGGAACGATCGTTTCCTTATTGGCTTGAAACGGGGTATTGATTTTTCTGCTGCTTCATTAATGATTGTGGCTACAGTTTCAACATCGACAGGTTCCTGGTCTAGATTGAAACTGGCAAATTTCTCTACATATTTATCCTCATTGATCTGTTTGAAATTTCTTCTTCTCTGGCTAAAGACGGACTCCCGTGATTGAAGAGTGAGAGACATGATGATAGGTAGGTGATCGCTGCCGATGTAGTCAGCGCTGGTAGTCCATATCAGTGAGAGGCCCAAATCTGGAGTGCAGAGTGACAGGTCTATGGCGGATCTAGAAGTCGGTATCGCCGGAGGCCTGGGCAGTCTGGTCGGGCTTCCATCGTTCATCAAGATGAGTTGGCTGCTTGAGATGATGTCGTGTTGTCACTGCCCCATGAGCTGTGATGAGCATTGAAATCACCGCAGAGGATGGTGCTGATGCTAGACTGATCCGCGAGGTCTACGAGTCTTTTGAGGTCACTCTTCGTCACAGGCTTGTTAGGTGGCAGGTAGGCATTGATGACTGACAGCTTCGGAACGGTGTTAGTAATGGTTGCACCAACAAGCTCAGTGTTGCCAATCTTCGGAAGACTCATTCTCTCCCACTTGAATCTTTTATGAATTAGGAGAGCAACTCCCCCATATCCATCGTCTCTATTTTCTTTCAAAATGAAATACTGTGAGGAAATATACTTTTTGGAGGATTTAAACTATGTTTCTTGAATTGCAGCTACATCAATCTTTAATAGGGCTAGCATGTTGATAATTTCAGAAAATTTATTGTTGGCACTTTCCACATTCTGTTGTAAAATATTGATATTTTGGAGCTTTAAATTCTGAATCATTTATAGAAGTTTATAAATCTAAAATGTCTAATTTGTTATTTTCTTTAATATTATTTTCTATAGCCAATTGATTTTTATTTAATGAATCTGTAAAAATCTTGAAGAAATTAGCGATAAATTCTTCACTCTGACTTGATAGATTGTTAATGATTTCAAAAATTTTAGCAATGTAAGAATTCCCTTGAGAGGATGGAGGATAGGGATTCATTGTGATAGGTTGAAGTGGGAGAGAAAGTTGGTTGTCTTCTTGAGAGATATCTTTAAGGTGTTTTTCTGGGAGTCTAGAAGAATTGGTACGGACATATTTAGTTTTAGTGTACCGGTAGCTTGTTTTAGGTATGCTTTCAGATAAAGATGGAAAATTTACATCTTTAGATGGAAAAGGTGTTTTGGCAGCATTGGCATAAGAACTGGGGGAGATTGCTTGGTTTTGCTTTTTATTATAAAGCTCCTTGTATTTCTCGCAGTCCCTACTAGTAGCTGGATGGTCCTTCTTACAATGGAGACAAGTAGGTATCTCGGCTGTACATGGGTTGCCCGGGTGTTTCCCTCCGCATCGCTCACAGGTCTGCAAGGTATCCCTACACTGGGGTGTGGAATGGTTGAAGCGGAAACACTTCCTACATTGGGTCGGGTTTGGGATGTAAAGGCGGACCTCACAACGGGCGCCGTATATGTAGACATAATGCGGTAGTGTCTGCGAGTCGAAGTTTATCACAACAGTCTGAAGAGGGAAGACTTTAGCAGGGTCATCTCGGTCTTTCTTCATCATCCGCCTCACAGACATTACTGGCACTTCGGATTTTATTCGGCGTTGAATGTCGGAATCAGTTAAGCCAGTATCAACTCCTTTAATTATTCCCGTTTTTTGCGTAAGGAAGGATGGGATATAGGCGAATAAATTGTGATCAGATAGAAACGGCAAAGTTTTAAAATTATTTGCAATTTTGGCCTGATTAAACTCTATTTTCATTCTATTTAGGCCAATACATTTTATATTTAAAATAGATTTTTGAATTTCGCTACCAGATGATTTGAAAATAATTTTTCCAAAACTCATAGGATGCATTTTCCCAATATTTTATAAAGGTTAGGCTCCATCCTAACCTTATCAAGCCCTGAAGGTTCGGCAAGGTTCTCTCTCGAGCCTTGAATGCTCGGCCTTGGAGCCCTGGGAAGGTAGCAAGCACGGTTATAGTCAAACCCTTTCTAGTGCTTTACTAGATTATCTATATACAATAATTACTTACTCTATAATCATTACATTTTATTCATTTCGATTTTTTTTGTGACAGTTCTCACCATTTATTTCACAATAATACACATAAATTTTTAGCGGCATCTTTATTTACAAAGGGAGGTAATTTAGCTGTTATCTCTGATAATTCTTATTTTGCTTCAGTTGTAGTTTATTAAAATTCGACAAAGTTCAGTTTATTAAATTAATGATTAAGCTAAATAAAGTGACTCATTCAGTTGATTTCTTAAATTCTATATTCTTATGGATTCAAATCTTCATGAAAACTTGGATGGGCATGTATTATTTAGAGGAGATATAAAACATTTTGGTTTTAATTTTGTTGGTGTGTATAGATACTACTGGATTTTTCAGAGACAATTTATGTATGTATTATGATGACTTTTTATTTTAATGTAATACTATTTTTTCTCACTACGTACAAACGGTAATATTTTGAAAGTTGAAATGGCAATTGTGAACAAGTACGAAAGTGTTGCCATCACTGTCTTACAGAAGAGTTTATTTTTTAGGAAAAATTACTATTTTTACCCAATTAGTGATCCATAAAATTAGTTTATCAATGAAATGGTAAATTTAATAGCCAGCGAATAATTTCAACGTGACGGAAAGAATTTAGGAGGAATCTACTAAAGTATATTTCATGAAACAGCTGTTTGTCCGCCTTCCGCCATTTTGAAATGAAAAGTAAAAGGCTTCAAAGCATGCGCCTTCTCCCGAGGCGAGCCTTCAAGGCTCGCGCCTTCTATCGAGCCTTGTCCAAGCTCTGAGAGCTCGAGCCTTTAGGAGCCGCGCCTTCTAGCCTTAAAGGCGCGCTCTTTTACAACACTATCTCCAACACAGGGGTTCCTAACCCCTTCAGAATGGTTTGCACCTTAAAAACTAAGTTATAATAATTAATTGCCCACCAATACTTCCAAAATTCTTCTTGTTCTTGAGGGAAACAGTTAAGGAAAGACTCCGAAAAAAACTTTTAAGAACAAATCACTAATTTAATGTTAAATTGAATACAAAAGCACAGACAAAAATTAGGCAGCTATGCACCTATCACTACCAAACAGCTGACGTCGTTTAGAAAATTTAACGCTCGGAAACACACCAGATTTGCCACGAAAGACGACATTGTAAATAAACTTTTAATCTCCTCAAATCCTTGTATAAGTATTCTTCGTAATGGATGGAAGCACATTCCAACTCCGATAGATGAGCAAACACAGAATTCACTTAAAGAATAATTTATAAAATAGTTTATATCAAAATTAATAACTCACTCACTCACTGTTGACCGCTACAGTCCTTGTAGGACCTGGGCCTCTGCCACCATCCTGTTGACCGCTACAGTCCTTGTAGGACCTGGGCCTCTGCCACCATCCTGTTGACCGCTACAGTCCTTGTAGGACCTGGGACTCTGCCACCATCCTGTTGACCGCTACAGTCCTTGTAGGACCTGGGCCTCTGCCACCATCCTGTTGACCGCTACAGTCCTTGTAGGACCTGGGCCTCTGCCACCATCCTGTTGACCGCTACAGTCCTTGTAGGACCTGGGCCTCTGCCACCATCCTGTTGACCGCTACAGTCCTTGTAGGACCTGGGCCTCTGCCACCATCCTGTTGACCGCTACAGTCCTTGTAGGACCTGGGCCTCTGCCACCATCCTGTTGACCGCTACAGTCCTTGTAGGACCTGGGCCTCTGCCACCATCCTGTTGACCGCTACAGTCCTTGTAGGACCTGGGCCTCTGCCACCATCCTGTTGACCGCTACAGTCCTTGTAGGACCTGGGCCTCTGCCACCATCCTGTTGACCGCTACAGTCCTTGTAGGACCTGGGCCTCTGCCACCATCCTGTTGACCGCTACAGTCCTTGTAGGACCTGGGCATCTGCCACCATCCTGTTGACCGCTACAGTCCTAGTAGGACCTGGGCCTCTGCCACCATCCTGTTGACCGCTACAGTCCTTGTAGGACCTGGGCCTCTGCCACCATCCTGTTGACCGCTACAGTCCTTGTAGGACCTGGGCCTCTGCCACCATCCTGTTGACCGCTACAGTCCTTGTAGGACCTGGGCCTCTGCCACCATCCTGTTGACCGCTACAGTCCTTGTAGGACCTGGGCCTCTGCCACCATCCTGTTGACCGCTACAGTCCTTGTAGGACCTCGGCCTCTGCCACCATCCTGTTGACCGCTACAGTCCTTGTAGGACCTGGGCCTCTGCCACCATCCTGTTGACCGCTACAGTCCTTGTAGGACATGGGCCTCTGCCACCATCCTGTTCCATTCCACGCGGTTTGCTGCTAGGTTCCTCCAATTTCGGATCCCTAGAGTCCGCAAAAATTAATAAATCACTCACTCACTGTTGACCGCTACAGTCCTTGTAGGACCTGGGCCTCTGCCACCATCCTGTTCCATTCCACGCGGTTTGCTGCTAGGTTCCTCCAATTTCGGATCCCTAGCGTCCGCAAAAATTAATAACTCACTCACTGTTGACCGCTACAGTCCTTGTAGGACCTGGGCCTCTGCCACCATCCTGTTCCATTCCACGCGGTTTGCTGCTAGGTTCCTCCAATTTCGGATCCCTAGCGTCCGCAAAAATTAATAACTCGCTCACTCACTGTTGACCGCTACAGTCCTTGTAGGACTTGGGCCTCTGCCACCATCCTGTTCCATTCCACGCGGTTTGCTGCTAGGTTCCTCCAATTTCGGATCCCTAGCGTCCGCAAAAATTAATAACTCACTCACTCACTGTTGACCGCTACAGTCCTTGTAGGACCTGGGCCTCTGCCACCATCCTGTTCCATTCCACGCGGTTTGCTGCTAGGTTCCTCCAATTTCGGATCTCTAGCGTCCGCAAAAATTAATAACTCACTCACTCACTGTTGACCGCTACAGTCCTTGTAGGACCTGGGCCTCTGCCACCATCCTGTTCCATTCCACGCGGTTTGCTGCTATGTTCCTCCAATTTCGGATCCCTAGCGTCCGCAAAAATTAATAACTCACTCACTCACTGTTGACCGCTACAGTCCTTGTAGGACCTGGGCCTCTGCCACCATCCTGTTCCATTCCACGCGGTTTGCTGCTAGGTTCCTCCAATTTCGGATCTCTAGCGTACGCAAAAATTAATAACTCACTCACTCACTGTTAACCGCTACAGTCCTTGTAGGACCTGGGCCTCTGCCACCATCCTGTTCCATTCCACGCGGTTTGCTGCTAGGTTCCTCCAATTTCGGATCCCTAGCGTCCGCAAAAATTAATAACTCACTCACTCACTGTTGACCGCTACAGTCCTTGTAGGACCTGGGCCTCTGCCACCATCCTGTTCCATTCCACCCGGTTTGCTGCTAGGTTCCTCCAATTTCGGATCCCTAGCGTCCGCAAAAATTAATAACTCGCTCACTCACTGTTGACCGCTACAGTCCTTGTAGGACTTGGGCCTCTGCCACCATCCTGTTCCATTCCACGCGGTTTGCTGCTAGGTTCCTCCAATTTCGGATCCCTAGCGTCCGCAAAAATTAATAACTCACTCACTCACTGTTGACCGCTACAGTCCTTGTAGGACCTGGGCCTCTGCCACCATCCTGTTCCATTCCACGCGGTTTGCTGCTAGGTTCCTCCAATTTCGGATCCCTAGCGTCCGCAAAAATTAATAACTCACTCACTCACTGTTGACCGCTACAGTCCTTGTAGGACCTGGGCCTCTGCCACCATCCTGTTCCATTCCACGCGGTTTGCTGCTATGTTCCTCCAATTTCGTATCCCTAGCGTCCGCAAAAATTAATAACTCACTCACTCACTGTTGACCGCTACAGTCCTTGTAGGACCTGGGCCTCTGCCACCATCCTGTTCCATTCCACGCGGTTTGCTGCTAGGTTCCTCCAATTTCGGATCCCTAGCGTCCGCAAAAATTAATAACTCGCTCACTCACTGTTGACCGCTACAGTCCTTGTAGGACTTGGGCCTCTGCCACCATCCTGTTCCATTCCACGCGGTTTGCTGCTAGGTTCCTCCAATTTCGGATCCCTAGCGTCCGCAAAAATTAATAACTCACTCACTCACTGTTGACCGCTACAGTCCTTGTAGGACCTGGGCCTCTGCCACCATCCTGTTCCATTCCACGCGGTTTGCTGCTAGGTTCCTCCAATTTCGGATCCCTAGCGTCCGCAAAAATTAATAACTCACTCACTCACTGTTGACCGCTACAGTCCTTGTAGGACCTGGGCCTCTGCCACCATCCTGTTCCATTCCACGCGGTTTGCTGCTATGTTCCTCCAATTTCGGATCCCTAGCGTCCGCAAAAATTAATAACTCACTCACTCACTGTTGACCGCTACAGTCCTTGTAGGACCTGGGCCTCTGCCACCATCCTGTTCCATTCCACGCGGTTTGCTGCTAGGTTCCTCCAATTTCGGATCTCTAGCGTACGCAAAAATTAATAACTCACTCACTCACTGTTAACCGCTACAGTCCTTGTAGGACCTGGGCCTCTGCCACCATCCTGTTCCATTCCACGCGGTTTGCTGCTAGGTTCCTCCAATTTCGGATCCCTAGCGTCCGCAAAAATTAATAACAGTGATAATATTTCAGCATCTTATTTGCATAACAATCATTATCTACTATATATTTGTCAAATACCACTCACTCACTGACCTATCATCGCCCAGCCCAAGCCGCTCGACAGAAAATTTTGAAATTTTGCATGGACACTCCCTATATAACGTAGGCACTCGCTAAGAAAGGATTTTTTGATACTCGAATTTTTAAGTATTTTTAGAGGGGTATAAAGTTTGAGTTGGTTAGAGCATGCAAGCCTAGGCAGCAAGCGTTGCTAGGACGATAACAGAACAGCTGTTACCGTACATTATCTATTTCATAGTATTATTTTTATTTATCATATGATAAATAAATATTATAAATTTTTTTTCTGGGCTGAATGATATATTTTGAAGCCCTAAATAAATAAATAGTATTATTTTTAATTGAGGTTAATTTCAACTATGATGGCAGTCCTTGAATTACTAGAAATAAACTGTCACTCATAGAGTTTTAATTGCGGTTCTTTCTCCCTGTTCCCGTCAGATAGGCTTGCCATATTTTTGGAGAGTTAAACCGAGACACATTAATATGGGATGGGCATACCAGGGGGGGGGGGGTTGGTAATAAAAACAGTACAAATTATAAGGAAAATGGTGAGTTTTAAGCCTAGCAAGTAACGGGAAGGGGGGATCCTGAACTGTTAGTCTTAAAAAGGTCTGCCAAACCTTAAAAATAAGAACGGAACTTTTTTTGCTACTTGATTTTCTTAAAAAAATCTCTTAGCCAAATAGTAGTGTCTGGCAGCTGGCAGCGCTGTGCCGGTAGTTCCAGCGTTTTACAGTTAGATTACTTGTTATATCTTTGACTCTGTGAGCAGTAGTAAAAATGTTGATTGTAGAAAAGTATCCGATTTATAAAAGATTCTTATAAACATGAATTCATTACTTTTTACATCTTACAGCCTTTTCCGGGACATTGATAAAACCGGGCGGGACACCGAAACAATTGCAAAATACCGGGACAGTCCCGTTCAAACCGTGATGTATGGTAAGCCTATCCTTAAAGTTTTCTAGGTGGGGCAATAATATCCGGAACCCTCCGGAAGAATCCGAGGAATATCCGGAGCCTCCACTCCTATAACCTTGGTAATGCTCGCAATTATAATGGGTGTTTCCAAATAACTTTTTGGAAACATCAATTTTAAATTCTAACGCCCATTGAATAACATATAGTATGACGGGAACCGTGCTATAATAAACTGCACAAAATTGTATAGTAACGTAATTTTAATGAAACATTATTTAAGGCAATAAAATAACTACTTACCTGCCGTGACGAAGCATGGGTATTCAGCTAGTGTATATATAATTCACATACATTACAGAATGTAATAATGAATAAAGAAATAAACAAAAAAAAAACATGATTTGATACATTTTCTTAATGTTCTGCACGCTCCCTCCAATAGAATTTTACCAGGCTGCTTAACATTGTTATAGACCCTGTTTGACAGCTATTGCGTTTGCAGGGCATGATGAAATTTTTTAAAATAATGTTTTGGTGTGTGATGTCAATGTTCAAAATACTGTTACAATTTAAGTTGAACCATCCTAAAATGGTACTATCTCTTTTGAGATATATTCAGATACGCGAACTGATTTCGGTTGTTAGGCCTCGGGTACGCTGAGAGCGAAGAGCTATGAGCCATAAGCGAATAGCATCAGAGTGACGTCGCTCACAAAAATGTTAAGCTGGAGTGCAATAGGAATGAGGGAGGACTGGCTAGCGACCGGGTGACGCACAGTGGTGCCGAGATGGATAAAACTTCCAAAACCGAAGGTGTTCAATCGCGTTTGAACTAAAAATGTTTTATACCTAATTAGTCGTAGAATACTCCTCTAATATTGCTTTTCCATTTTATTAATAGGTATGATCAAAAAAAAATTTTGTTGACGATTTTCTCACCGAGTACAAATCTCAGTTTTTAGTGAAAAGTAAAACAATATTTTATACCACTTATTTTAATCCTGAAAAATTTATATTACCCAGAAAGTCTCATGATTATATGTAGCTTTTAAACGAATTTTCTTATTTGCCAAAATGTACCATGAACTTGGTGCACTTAGGTTGTGAAGATGTCTGTAATGGATCTCAATTATCCGTAGATTATTTTGTGTAGAAAAAAAATCCGTACTTAGCTATCCTCTCCGCGTAGTTTTACCTAAAAGTGCTTGTTTTGAAGTTGCTTTCATATAAATTTCAACGCCGTCCTCGGCCGTATGTGTTCACAGCCTAATAAAATGAAGCGATGCGATTATTTTGAGAAAAATGAGTTATCATTACTATTTTCATCAGAGAACATTGTAATAGCAATTAACTGAACATTTATAGTGAGATCTACCTAATATCTCGTGTAAAAATGTCAGAATGTATTCGTTATAAGCGAAAATTTTAATAAAGATAAATACGTCGAGACCAATTAACTGTAATACATTGTTCGTTAATTTATTCAACTCAGCATTCAAAAATACATTTGGAAGGATACATATCTCTACCAATTGAGTAAAATGTGACTTTTTTAAATCGAATACTTGCTGCTTTTCACGGTTTTCGTAATATAAAACCCGTTTATCCCCTAAAATAATGATTCTATCGAATTGTCAGTGGTCTCATTCGACTCAGCACTACAAAATACCTTAAAAACGATACCAAAATCAGAAAGATTCAAGTACCTACAGGTTATGCAGGTTCCAGCCTGTCACTCATCGTTTGGCTAAGACATTACAATTTGTCTCGTCGCTCACCCCATATTTTGCGTGCAACAAAAAAGGCTACATTTAGCTAATTTCCGGAAGTGCCGACTAGAAAATTTCCTGTTTCAAAACCACTTCTGATGAAAATTGGTATAAAAATCTAGAGCATAATTCGCGCTAAAAAGGAGTTTATTCTCTAATTATCTCATTTTTTAATTGCATTTAACAGTTATTATTATTATTATTAAAACGGGTGCCCACATAGAGGGGGCTGCACCGAGGCCAACAAGGCCTATTGTGCCACCCGACAAGCCAGCCTGTTACACCAACAGCGTCGTATCCGAGATGAACCTTAATAGAGTCCGAAGGTTCAGTTCAGGTAGCCTTCTAGGGTCATCTATGAAGTCTGCGCCAAAATACAGGTATCTCTTTGCTACAAGAGCTGGACATCTGCATATGATGTGGTACGGCGTCTCGTCGTCTTCAAAGCATAGTCTGCACCATGATGTCCTGGTCAGCCCCATAGAATAGAGGTGCCGGTGCATTCTACAGTGACCTGTAACAGTTAATTGAGTATTTTAGTAAAAGAACAAACAGATAACGGTTCCTGCGAGTCCGCCTTTTTTTAGTGATTTTATTACACTAAAATATTATTTATAAAATGTTTAATTATGTGGATTAGTTATACAAAAATTTGATAAATTATAAGAATTTCCTTTAATGATTAATTGCGAAATTAGTATAAAAGAATAAATATCATCTGAGATTTCCTCTTGCTAAGTGTTTTTCTAAATCCATTAAAGTAGAATTAAAAATATTTTATTAAATAAACGATGATAAATCATTGTGACCTGATTGTAGTATGACAATATGCAAGGTTCAAGAAATACCTTCAATCATGCTGACTCACATGATTTACTTTTTAAATTTATTTGTTTATTTTATTTGTATAACAATTGTACGGTACTTAACTTGAGATTCTACAACAACTTTTAGAATATTTTAGAAAATTCTTTTATCAAATCTTTTTCCAATGCATAGAGTACACTTCCATTAGCACGTAGGCAAATTTAGCACGTCCACGAAAAACAAGGGCAAGGGAGCTTTTGTCTGTGGATGCAAGACATTTCTAGCATTTCTTGCTTTGAAACCAATCTGTTCCAGGGCTTGTAATATATCTTCTTCTGGCGTGGTTGGGTGTAAGTGCCTGATTACAACTCGGAAAGACTTTTCTTCTTGTAGTTGGTAGGTGTAAAACTGTAGATTTTTGTTTTTCAGATATTGGATTACTTTTCTATATGCGTCTGGAGATGTTGGTTTGACGGTGATAACATCCATGTTTGATCGACAACTGAATTCGGATGGTCCAAGTTCAAGTTCTAATTCTTTTGCAAAATTAATAAAATGTGTAACTCCCCTTACATAAATGGCTGGGGGTTTAGGAATTTGTTAATTTTGTAGATATTTGGGTGTTTGCAAAGGCTGGTTGGTTGATATTCCTGACGTTGATGCGTTGGCTGTGAACAGATCATTAGATTGGCTGACAATGGCTGGCGGTGGTAAAGATTTGGCTAGAGATGACTGCGAGCTAGGCCGCTGATTGACTGATTTGTTTTGTTGTGGCGAGTTTTTAGGAGAATTTTCCTGTGAGCTGTTTACGCGCTTCGCTATGGTTCTAGAGCTTGAAGTTCGGCTGGGCTCGCCGAAGTTCGGTTGGACACGGCTGAACTCGGCAATCTTCGGAGAAACCCGAATTCTCCACGTTGTTGCCCGTCTTTAGGTTATAAATTACTGTTTTCCTTATTGAAAGCAATTATCGCCACTAGATCTGGATTGATTCAAGTATTTAGCAATATCATACTACTACGAGAGAATCTCTACCAAAAGATTATGAACAATAAAGAAAACGTTATTAGTTGAGGTCAGAAACAGCACACCTTGATCTCACTAACACTTCACTATATATTATGCCTTATTAGGCTCTTGTGCCCAATATTATTCTGTAGGTAGCTTGCAGCTTGAGAATACCTCTTCATACGAACAGATTTATGCAAATATGTCACTAAAAAACTCACTTGGCTAGACAACGCACGGAGCTAGACAACGCACTGTTTTGATCACCAACAAAATAAAAGTTAAATTTATAAATTGTAACAGTGTTATTAATTAAACAGATTCTGATTAAACTTGGCACACCAGTAGGTCTTGATACGGGGAGTGTCATAGGCTAGGTCAAAATCGTCTACTACGTTTTTGTCTTGCTGTTTGTTCCTTATACAAACCCTCACCGTTTAACCGATTTTGATCAAACTTGGTGTGTCATAGGCTAAGTTAAAATCGTCTCGTCGTAGTCACAGTTCGGAGGTCAAGGGTCCGAAACTGTGAACCCGAACTGTTACAGACTTGCATTATTAGATTTTAATATTTCTTATTTGGTAGAAAGTGGTGTAGCATCGCACGCCGGGTAACAGCTATTTATATACAGGGTGTCCCATATTGAGATTGTAGCGGATGGTTGTCGCTACTAAAGGTAGGCTAGGAAGGGTAGGAAGGCTGTGTCGGGAGAAGGTAACCAGGTAAGTACTGTGTCCCGGTTAGGGGTGCTTCCTTGAACCTGGGGGATACCGAATAGGTACTAGGCCTTAGCTGTTCCACTGAGTCGGGGAGAAGGTGTTCGGTACTGAGCCGTAGCCGTTCCTCGAAGCATGAGTGAGAGGGGTAAGGAAGTAAATAAATAAGCCAGGTATTGACTAGAGTTGGGGGAAGTAGGAGTCGGGAGTTTAATGACTGGAGGCTGGCTTGACCACTGGGGACATCGAGACGGCGGCTTCGTACTTTGTCCAGAGAGAGAGCTCGAGCAGGTAGCTGGGTCCTTGATCCTGAGTGCATGGCTGGATGGTTGCTGGAACGCCGGTTGCTTGGTCCTGAATGCATGGCTGGCTGGAGTCTGGTCTTGAGAGAGCTGAAGTGTCCTGGAGAGAGCGCCGGATCGGAATGTCTCTGGCCAGCAGGAACGCCCCTAGTCATAGGCCAAGGTCGGGGCGCCTCGGTCGAAGTCGGGGAAGCTCGGCTGAGCGCTCGTTCCTATTGGCTGTTCCTGGATGCTTCTCATTAGTCGCCAGTGGTCACCTGTCCAGTCATTACATGTCCACAAGATGTCATAATTTTAAGGGTTTATTCTGCACCTCATTTGAAGTTCAGGGACGCAGAAATGAGCGTCCTATCTCAACATGTAGCAGAGCTATTCAAACTTTTGTATATTTTCAAAACTATTGGGGTTTCTCATGAAAAACTGTCTACCGGATTTCTGGTCTATGTATCGTAAATGACGACCACATTTTTAGAATTAACATATAATTTCCAATAAGAAACACCCGTTATTGAAATACTGTCATGTAAATTAGGAGCTACACTAAGAGCCATATAGATGAGAAATATTTTTATTAGGGTTTTCTTAACTCATTCAATATTTTCTTAATCATCTATTTCTAGACTGAGCGGTTTGCCGTCGCCTCAAAAGTTGCCTTATTTAATAAGCTTTAAAATGGTACCCTGTTTTTTTTTTTTTTTTTTTTACGGCGCATCAACAATTCTTGGCTATTAGCGCCGACTACCAGGATGCAGCCAGGGATTTCCCAGCGAGCCCTGAAATGAGAAAATTTCTGGCGCCGGTGGGGATCGATCCCATCTCCCGCTTATGAATTTAGCGCGCTAGCCACTAGACCATGGGATTCCCCTGGTACCCTGTTGTTTTAAAAACAAAAATTATTTAAGTCTATTTTTTTCTGATTTCTAAGTCAAAACCAATACATTTGCTTTAGTGTGAAGAAGCCATTACCAACACATTATTTAATTTCACGCGAATATGGTGATGTCCAATCCTTCTCACACTAGGTACACAAACTTTTTGCTCTGATTAAGGATTAAGGGACACTTAGGAAAGAGTGAAAGATGACAGAAGAACATTTTGGAAATAATCACAATTATTGTTAACATAATAAATACAGATTTTTATGTTTTGTGGGTCTTGTTTTATGAAATTTCTATTTTTAAGAGTAGTATAATAGTTTTTTCATTTAAATCTATTTTTTTCGCTTTATATTTGCAGGAGAGAGTTTTTTCAATACAATTTATAATAAATAACCCAGTTACTTATAAGCAGAAATTGCAGTGTCTAATTTTATTAAATAGACTAGAATTAAAATTACAAATTTCATAAAACAAAACCCTCAAAGCATAAAAATATAACATCTGTATTTATTATGTTAACAATAATTGTGATTATTTCCAAAATGTTCTTCTGTCATCTTTCACTCTTTCCTAAGTGTCCCCATCTCCTTAATTATTGGTTTTGACTTAGAAATCAGAAAAAAATAAACTTAAATAATTTTTGTTTTTAAAACAAGAGGGTACCATTTTAAAGATTATTAAATAAGGCAACTTTTGAGGCGGAGGCAAACTGCTCAGTCTAGAAATAGATGATTAAGAAAATATTGAATGAGTTAAGAAAACCCTAATAAAAATATTTCTCATCTATTTGGCTCTTAGTGTAGCTCCTAATTTAAATGACAACATTTCAATAACTTGTGTTTCTTATTGGAAATTTAATTTAGATTCTAAAAATGTGGTCGTCATTTACGATACATAGACCAGAAATCCGGAAAACACAGTTTTTCATGAGAAAACCCAATAGTTTTGAAAATATACAAAAGTCTGCTACATGTTGAGATAGGACGCTCATTTCTGCGTCCCTGAACTATAAATGAGGTGCAGAATAAACCCTTAAAATTATGACATCTCAATGTGGGACACCCTGTATAAATATTTGGACCCATATTATTCGAATTATTTATTTAGTTTTATTATATAATTTATGCTTACCTAATTGTTAGGATTTAGATTTTGGGGAAAAAATAAGTATTGATCGAGAAATATATTTTGATACTTCGCTCAACATACATAAGTAGTAAATTGTAAGTGGAAATAGGAGGCCTAGAGGAGAACATTTTGTTTCCTAAAATGTGGGATCTTAGGTAAATTTATATATATATATATATATATATATATATATTGATTTGTTTACTGGGTATTACATATGAAATATGTTACAATATAAAGGTTCTGTGATCAAGCCCTCCCAACTTCATCCTGGATTAACGTGAGAAGGATGAGGTTGAAAGGGGTTAACACAAGCTCCGGTTTTCTTCGACCAGTGGCTGGAGTCGAAGGGATCCATCATCATATACATCTTTAATTGGTGATTTCTTCTTGTGGTCCATTCATGAATTGATAGCGTACGGAAAATCCCTGTTTGTATGCACAAAGAATGTTCCTCGAACACTGAAAAAGGGAAAACAAATTATTATGCCTAATATAATCATATTAGATTGAATCTAATGTCTAAAATATATATATATATATATATATATATATATATATATATATATATATATCACGGTGATTAGATAGTTAGCCGTCGAGGTGATAAGTAAAGATGGTATGGTTGGGATTCGGCTAAATAAACCTCAATATGATTTTGTTTTAAAAAATCTATATTTCGTACGTTTCGGCTACTCATGTATTCTTTCTACACAACGAAACAAAAAAAGACTACAGATCTCGGAATGTGTACACATAAACTTAAACAAAAACAATATAAACTACAAAACTGACCAACAAGGCATTTCTCCTATGTACGCTAATATTTTCCAAAAACTCTCCCGACCTCCCACCTAGTATTTTTCCCATGCCCCTTGGGTATCCTTCCATTAACACCTTTCTCTCCTTTCCTGTCATAAAATGTCATAAACATGCCTTTTGATCCTTACCGACCTTTCTCCCACCACCTGCTGTTTTCAGTTACATATACCCCAGTAGTTTCCTTTTTCCTTAGACACTTTCACAATGGTTACTTAATTGCCAACCTCGGTCTTCCTCTGCCGCTCGGCATTTCCATTGGTATGTAGTATCTTATTTCTTTGTAAAATCAATTAATGTTACTATTAGCTACTATATTTGTCACTGGTATGTAGTTTCTTATTTCTTTGTAAAACCAATTAATGTTACTAATTACTATTACAATCAATTATTGTACCTATTTAATTTTTCATTCTACTCATTCTAAGAATTTAAGACGATATGTTCTTTCATAAGTTAATTGTATTTATAGTTCTGTTACCTATCACAATTATAATTTTTTTTTGTTTCTGTATTAATTTCTTTTTTTGTCATTTTAGCTGACGAAGGCTACGAATGAGTAGCCGAAACGTCCGAAATATAGATTTTTTAAAACAAAATCATCCATTCCATCTTTACTTATATATATTAAATTATTATAAAGAACTTAAAACCAAGCTGATTAAAGCGTAGTGGTTCTTTAACCCTTTAAGGGGCAAAGACGGCTTAAGCCGTCGTAAGTTCAAAAATTCGTTCGCGGCGCCGATTCTAATAACGGTACTTTGTCGTCTTACGGCACCTGGCGTACCCAAACTCGCCCCATCCTCTGAAGCGTTATCAGTGATTTCCTTCCGCAGTAGCACATCTACCTTCAACAATGTACGTAAAAAATTCATATATGTATAAGAAATACTATTGCTTGTTACTTTATCTCTCTTGAATATGTCGGTAGGATGTTATTGATAATTGTTCAGACGAAAGTATATCCATTAAATATGGATATTTACACTGGAAAGAGCGAGAAACCACATCCTAATTTAGGCCTAGGAGAAAGGATTGTTTTATCAGAGTTTATTTATTTCCTTACTGCTTTATGTAATTATAAATGTCTCAAAGAGTACAAATATTTCTTCACAAATTTTAATTTAAGTAAACGGGCTAATGATCCGATTTAATAGAAATTCAGAAAATAAGTAAGCAGAGAATCCAGAGACCAAGGTAACTAACGCATGTAAGAAATCCCATTATATGCGTGAAAGATCTCGGCCGCAAAATGGGAAATGCCTAGACCTGTGTCATGCGGGTTTGCTTTCAAGTACACATTACATAGATGCTTAAAGCGCATAAGCGTTTAAAAAAATAAAATAAAAAAGTTTGATTTTGCAATAAATGGGCTTTGGGGTGTGTTTTGGCAACAAAAAGGAGCCATTTTTTCGCATGACTTGATTTTTAATTTATTTTCCGATGATTGCGCCTTAAAGGGTTAGAGATAAAAAAATACAAATAATTACAAGAGTACTCTTGGGATTTTCAACCTTATCTATCCTAAGTCATCTCTCATGTGACATTAGAACTGTATACTATAAGTCTCATGTCAAGTGCTGCGTAATACGACTCAACAAGTAACAATGTTTTCATGCCTCGAGGTGCGCATTCATTGAAGAACGTAGCTATTGAGGTTGCGTTCAATAATGTATTCAATTCTTCAATAAACCTCACAAATTAATTGAATTACATATATATACATATATATATATATCTACTATATATATATATCTACTATATATATATATCTACTATATATATATATATATAGTAGATATAAAATAAACTGTTAAACATTTACCAACAGATTGTAGACAGCACCTTAACAATTTCCAACGGCTTAAATGACTTACTGACAGAGATAGTCCATTTTTATTTTATTTTATATAATTATTTTTAATGTATATGTTACCGGCAAAGTATATAATCTGACAATGTATAGAATGCCTAAGCATTCTATAGAACGCCTAAATCCAGACGGCAATGTATGAAATAAAGCGTATTTCATACTTTCCCTAGGCATTTTATAGAATGCCTACTGCGCTTTAGGCAAAGTATGAAAGAGAGAATATATAGCTTCTAGGAGTGAATAAGTGTCAAGATTACAGAGTGTAAATGTGTAAAAGAGCAAAGAAAATGCAATTCTAAGTGTGACAATACTCAGCCCTGCTCCAACAGTTAGCTCTAAATATGTAAATAACAATCTCACTTAATATATTGTTTTAAATAAATTGTTTGCCGTACGAAACGAAGTTGTTTTAACCAATTTTAAAAGTTATACAAATTATCTAGGTTAAAGTGTATAGAGTAAACTCAAAACCTTTTTAATTTTATACAATGCCAAATAAGGAACAGGCATTCTATAGAATACCTAGGCATTTTATACAATGCCTAGGCAATGTCTGTAATATGTTGTAAAAACTAATACTTTCTATACTTTGCCTAAACTGCCTAGGCATTCTATAGAATGCCTAGGCATTTTATACAATGCCTAGGCAATGTGTGTAATATGTTGTAAAAACTAATACTTTCTATACTTTGCCTAAACTGCTTAGGCATTATATAGAATGCCTAGGCAATGTGTGTAATATGTTGTAAAAACTAATACTTTCTATACTTTGCCTAAACTGCTTAGGCATTATATAGAATGCCTAGGCATTTTATACAATGCCTAGGCAATGTGTGTAATATGTTGTAAAAACTAATACTTTCTATACTTTGCCTAAACTGCTTAGGCATTATATAGAATGCCTAGGCATTTTATACAATGCCTAGGCAATGTGTGTAATATGTTGTAAAAACTAATACTTTCTATACTTTGCCTAAACTGCTTAGGCATTATATAGAATGCCTAGGCATTTTATACAATGCCTAGGCAATGTGTGTAATATGTTGTAAAAACTAATACTTTCTATACTTTGCCTAAACTGCTAGGCAATCTATATAATGAGATAATCTATAAAATGCCTAGGCATTCTATATAATGTCTGGATTCTATACTTTGCTGGTAACATATATAAATATCGGTTTATATTTCTAAATGGATTGTTGTACTCTAAATCTGTGAATATTATCTCGACGCATTAATTATTAAATTTCAACCATCTACTGTCTAGAATGAAGCTCAGTATTGCCGTATCTGGTAATCGCATAAGTTGCGGACCAGTTATTAAATAAATAAATAAATGCATATAATATTCTTTTAATACTTTTGTTAATAATGATTTTTTGCTGAGCCCTAACTGCCTTTGCGAAATAGGTGCTGGTAATTTGGATAATTGTTTCCAAAAAAATTAATATATATATATATATATATGTATGTATATATATATATATATATATATATATATATATATATATATATATATTTACGGATGTTGGACTTATAAAGTTTGTACGACTATTCTAGTTATATCATTCTTTATTTTAATTTTAGTTATTTTCAAATTAACCTCTAATATTTAGTTGTTATTCAAATATATATTAAGATTATAGGTAATAATTTTAATCGTAACTAAATTATGTCAATCAACTGAAGCATAGACACAGTAACCAGGGTTATGGTTCTTTCAGTGAGTGTTAGAAAGCCTCATGGAGGGTAATTGTGTGGTTGGGTTTTCTTTAACACTTTTCACAAAAATTTATTTTGCTGCACTAAACACGAATACGTTAAAAAAAAAAAAAAAAAAAAAAAAAAAAAAAAAAAAAAAAAAAAAAAAAAAAAAAAAAAAAAAACCTTCGCATTTAACTAGGAAAGAAGTTATTAAGCACTAAAGTTCACTGTTAGGAAGGTTATAAAAGTAGGCGTCAACAGCGTATTTGTAAACACGCGCATGCGCAGATATTTAGCATTTGGAAACAGAGAACTCTCATTTGAAATGTTCATAAGCCATTTATTCAAAAATATTGTTAATTTTAAGGAAATCCTCACCCGTCGTCTGTGTCGCTTAAGGGCATACGTGCTATGCGTTTCCGCTCGCTACGCTCGCTCAAGAAGATAACAAAACCCCAGTCAATCCAACTCGCTAAAATTAATAGGATTCCATTAATTTTAGCGAGTTGGATTGACTGGGGTTTTGTCATCTTCTTGAGCGAGCGTAGCGACCGGAAACGCATAGCATGTATGCCTTAAAGTCGTCCTAGACATTCTTCTAATCCTCCTAGACTTCCCTCTTAGCTTTAAGGGATCCTTTAATTATTGAGGGATTTATGATATATAATACTTTTCATGAACGAAACAAGAAATGTGAAGAGTGTTTCATTATTTTAAAAAATGATTGTGATTAAATAACTGTGATGAATTTAAATAATTAATGGTAAATTTCAATTAAACTTCTTTATTGCGAATTTTTCCATACCCGTGCATGCGCATGTTAACAAATTTAGTTGTTTACATTAGCTCTCATAACCCACATAACAGTGAACTTTAGTGCTTAAAACTTCTTTCCTTGTTAAATGCGAAGGTTTTTTTTTAACGTATTCGTGTTTAGTGCATCAAATTACATTGTTGTGAAAAGTGTTAAAGAAATCCATTTGGAGGACGTGAAACTTCACTTTTACCAAGTTTTATTTTTACAAAGCTTTGTACATTTATGTATAACCTCGCAATTCCAAAGATTTTTTCTGAAAGCTTTGCTTCAGGATGTGCTAAAGTTTTGAAATGAAGCATTTTATACAATCTTACCTCTGATTGACATAATTTCCCATGTAGACATCACTATCCGTACAGTTCTCAAGATTCTCGTTGAATTCATCGCAGACCAGAGCCGGGAACTTGTGAGTCGGGAGGATGGACTCGGCGAAGTATTCGTATGACCTCCGGTGGCTGCATCGACCTGAGAACAGTGTTGGGCAAAAATTATTCAGAATGATGAATAATGATTAATGAATAAATGCATTATTTCATTCATGAATGAAGAATAATTACTTTTATTCATTATTCGTTATTCTGTGAATGAAGTTTATGTTTTATTCCCAAATTATTCGAATGATCATTCAGAATAAACATGTTTTAGTGAATAACGATAGATTTATTATAATGTTGGCAGCCAGAAATACGCATATATATGTGTGTGTTTGAGTAGGATTATTCAGTAGACCAACTAGAAATAAATAATAACGAATGATGAATAACGAATAATTCTGTAAATAATTCATGATGTACTGTGTGAATAAGATAATTCAGTGAATTATTCATCATTCACTAAACATTTATTCGAATGATTATTCGAATAATAATTTATTCGAATAATGCCCAACACTGCCTGAGAAAGGTAATTTATATTGGTAAAATTATTTATGGACATTTATTTATTCATTATTTATATGGGGATGTTTAAGGTCAGTCAGAGTAATCAGGATTGGATCCCTGGGAAACACTCCGAAAGAAGTCCGACTCGCAGGAGCCGCGTCATCTTAGCGTAGTTCCGTCCTTATCCCTAGAGCCATTTATACGGTTCAGAGCACAACTAGACCAAGTCCTTGTTATACAGTTTTCAGAAAAATTATATTATACGTTGTATAAATCCTATTGACCTGTAAACGTCTTAATAAGATTTGAACTTAAACACTGACATTATTTATGTATAGCCTTGTTCATAAAATAGTTATAACTTGGACCTGGCTTACTTGTGATCTGAAAACAAATAATAATGACTTCCAGCAGGGCCGCCACATGGGGGGGGGACTGCCGGGTACAGTTGTCCCGGGCCCGGGCGCCGTGGGGGTCCGGGCTGGGCCTCACTAATTGGAAAAAAGTCCGACTCGCAGGAACTGCATCATCTTAGCGCGGTTCCTTTCTTATCCCTAGTCTAATTTGGAAAGATTAAAATATTTATTTATTGGTAAGGCTTCGCAACTTTGGCGAATCGCCTTAAGATTAAAATAGAAGCAGTTATTATTTTGGTTCCACCAGTCTTTAAAGGTCTTGATTTACGATCTTACCTGGAAGGGTCGGTCAACACTTGAAAGGGTCCCGCTAGTTACAAGGTCTTGGAATCTAGGAAATCTATATTTCTAACAATAAATAGTTTTGTTATTTTACTTAACTAGTTTTATTGTAAAATACATTATCCAACTATAAGCACTTAAGAAATAACAAGGAATAAAAACAGACAAAAAAACCGTTCGAATAAACGAAATCAATTACTTTAATGGTTTAAGCACTTATTTCTCCGATTGACATCGCCTAATTAAAACTTTCGTCAGAACATTTTTTGTAGAGCATTTAGTAAGCTTTCGAATGGTAACCTTTCGCTTCCCAAGATTTTCAACCGTTTTCGAGATATTAAGAAATTATACGAAGTTCCCAAAACTTTTCATTATTTCTAGCAATAGAAAATTGGTCTCATTTTACCTATCCTGTTTTACACACAAATGCATTTTCTTAATATAAGAAATTACAAAAATAAAAATCAATAATAAACTAAGGGAAAGAGACAAAAATTACAAAAAGAACGACAAACACCTGTTCATAAGATCTAAACAGACGTATTTGAAGTTTTAAGCACATATTTCTTCGACTGACATCACCTAATCAAAACTTGTTTCAGAATCTTTTCTGTAGAGAATTTAGAAAGCTTTCAAATAGTTTCCATCCACTTATGAAAATTTCCAACCGTGTTCGAGATATTAATGAAAATATACGAAGTTCCCAAAACTTTTCATGTCTGTTCATAGAATATTTTATTCTAACCCTTCCTTAACTCCAAACGTAACCAAAAGTTTAAGATATTAGTTTTGATAAAATTTGAACATGCAAAAAATGTTTCAACTGAATCCCATGATTTTATGTACCAAAACCAAAAACGTTATTCAGCAAATATGTTCCCAATTTTCTCGAAAACGGTTAAAGCTATCGCCTTAAAAACGGTTCCATTCGTTTTCCTAGGCCAAGAAGCCTACAAAACGAGTACTTACAAGCATATGAACTCAAAAATGTAAGCGTTGCGATTTTATTTGCGCGAATTTCGGCCCAAACGCCATCTTCCAGTGGGCGGATTTTGCTGGTTAACGAACTTGACCTTTCAAATAACAGACAAATATATATATATATATATATATATATATATATATATATATATATATATACAAATTTGAACCACCGTTATTTTCGGTCTAGTCGGCACTTCCGGATTGTTTCATGAGATCAATTTTATAAGCGGGGTTCCTCCCTATGAAGGGAGGGAGGAATCGCGCTAACAATATAAACAGATCTAAGATGTTACACGGGAGCTGGTAAAAGGAAGAATGAGAATGTCTCGTATTGCAATTCTCTGTATGCAGGGTCTGCTTCCAGGTAAAGTCATATACTTTTACTGCCCTTTACCGTTACTCAGAAGGCTCTTTGTGTTTACAAACAAAGGACTCGGTATAGACCACCCGTATTAACCCAAAAGTGATTATATCAAGCTTGATAAACTTCCTCAATTAAATTAAGGAATTTAAGAGTGCTTAAAATAGGTCCTTGATCTAGTCAAAAAATTCAAGGAGAATTAGATCATGAATAGAAAATCTCGGCCAAACAGATGGGAAATAACAATAACAAGGATAGTCAAACTTCGTTTTCAAAGATTGTTAGTTGTAACACAAAAACGGTCACTCATGATTCTAATAAATTAACTGTGAAGGGTGATTACACAAATATTCCTGTTGAGGCTTTAAAGCTTCAATTTAAAAAACATATTAACCCAAAGGAATTATAGATTGGCCTAAAAACAAAAAACGATATAGAGGTTATATCAACAGAGTTTTTAAATATATGCAAAGACCTGTTGATCAATAAAATAAAAATAAAAAATAGAGTTCTCTGTAAAAGGTTCAATGAGTTATATTAAATACATATTTTCCAATTTAATTATAATTTTAACTATTGGAATTATTATCCAAAGATTCATATAATTACTCAACAATAGATTCTAATTTGAAGCACAGCTTTTTTCGATATCTACCTGTTCGAATTGTTTTTCTTATTTTAATTAATCTATTTTATTGTCAAATACATTATCCAACTATAAGCACTTAAGAAATAACAAGGAATAAAAACAGACAAAAAAACCGTTCGAATATACGAAATCAATTACTTTAATGGTTTAAGCACGTATTTCTCCGATAAAGAGGCCTAATAAAGCCTATATAGAAGAATATAACTTATAAAGCCAATCTAGTGGATACAGAAGGATCAAGAACAAGTTCTAAAAATTGATTAGATACCACTTCCTAATAAAGCCTATATAGAAGAATATAACTTATAAAGCCAATCTAGTGGATACAGAAGGATCAAGAAGAAGTTCTCAAAATTGAGTAGATACCACTGCCTAATAACGCCTATATAGAATAATATGCCTAATAAAGCCAATCTAGTGAATACAGAAGGATCAAGAACAAGTTCTCAAAATTGAGTAGATACCACTGCCTAATAAAGCCTATAGAGAAGAATATAACTTATAAAGCCAATCTAGTGGATACAGAAGGATCAAGAACAAGTTCTCAAAATTGAGTAGATACCACTTCCTAATAAAGCCTATATAGAAGAATATTACTGATAAAGCCAATCTAGTGGATACAGAAGGATCAAGAACAAGTTCTCAAACTTGAGTAGATACCACTGCCTAATAACGCCTATATAGAATAATATGCCTAATAAAGCTAATCTAGTGGATACAGAAGGATCAAGAACAAGTTCTCAAAATTGAGTAGATACCACTCCCTAATAAAGCCTATATAGAATAATATGCCTAATAAAGCCAATCTAGTGGATACAGAAGGATCAAGAACAAGTTCTGAAAATTGAGTAGATACCACTCCCTAATAAAGCCTATATAGAATAATATGCCTAATAAAGCCAATCTAGTTGATAAAGAAGGACCAAGAACAAGTATTCAAGTTTAAGTAGAATCCCCTTCCCACTTATGGCCTTATAGGATAGAAAGCCTAATAAAGCCTATCTAGTCGATACTGAAGGACCAAGAACAAGTCTTCACGATCGACTAGATTCCCCTGCCTAATAAAGCCTATATAGAATAATACGGCTAATAAAGCCTATCTAATTGATACAGAAGGACAAGGGACAAGTCTTCAAGATTGAGTAAAATCCCCCGCCTAATAAAGCCTATATAGAATAATACAGCTAATAAAGCCTATCTAATGGATACAGAAGGACCAAGAACAAGTATTCAAGATTAAATGGAATCCCCTGCGTAATAAAAGATTGAGTAGAATCTCAAGCGTAATAAAACCTATATAGAATAACCTAATAAAGCCTATGTAGTGGATACAGAAGGATCAAAAACCAGTATTCAAGATTAAATGGAATTCCCTGAGTAATAAAACCTATATAGAATTCCATTCTAATGTGCCTAATAAAGCCTTTCTATTGGATACATAAGGACCAAGAACAAGTTTTCAAGATTGAGTAGAATCCCCTGCCTAATAAAGCCTATATAGAATAATATGCCTAATAAAGCCTATCTAGTAGATACAGAAGGATGAAATACAAGTATTCAAGATTAAATGGAATCTCCTTCGTAATAAAACCTATATAGAATAATATGCCTAATGAAGCCTATCTAGTCGATACTGAAGGACCAAGAACAAGTCTTCAAGATCGACTAGATTCCCCTGCCTAATAAAGCGTAAAAAGAATAATACGGCTAATATAGCCTATCTAGTAGATGCAGAAGGTTCAATAACGAGTCTTCAAGTAGAAGTATTATAGAATCATAGTAGAATCCCCTGCCTAATAATACCTATATAGAAAAATATGCCTAATAAAGCCTATCTAATGGATACAGAAGGACAAAGAACAAGTCTTCAAGATCTAGGTGATGCAAAAATACTAAAAACACGTTTTCAAGATTAAGTAGGATCCCCTGCCTAATAAAGCCCCTATAGAATAATTTGCCTAATAACGCCTATCAGGTAGATAAGGAGGACCAAGAACAAGTATTCAAGATTAAATGGAATCCCATGCGTAATAAAAGATTGAGTAGAATCTCAAGCGTAATAAAACCTATATAGAATAACCTAATAAAGCCTATGTAGTGGATACAGAAGGATCAAAAACCAGTATTAAAGATTAAATGGAATCCCCTGAGTAATAAAACCTATATAGTATAATGTGCCTAATAAAGCCTTTCTATTGGATACATAAGGAGCAAGAACAAGTTTTCAAGATTGAGTAGAATCCCCTGCCTAATAAAGCCTATATAGAATAATATGCCTAATAAAGCCTATCTAGTAGATACAGAAGGATGAAATACAAGTATTCAAGATTAAATGGAATCCCCTGCGTAATAAAACCTATATAGAATAATATGCCTAATAAAGGCTATCTATTGAATACATAAGGACCAAGAACAAATCTTCAAGATTGAGTAGAATCCCCTGCCTAATAAAGCCATAATAGAATAATATGCCTAATAAAGCCTATCTAGTCGATATATAAGGACCAAGAACAAGTCTTCGAGATGTAGCAGAATCCCCTGCCTATGTAGAATAATATGCCTAATATAGCCTATCTAGTAGATAAGGAGGACCAAGAACAAGTATTCAAGATTGAGTAGAATCTCATGCGTAATAAAACCTGTATAGAATAATATGCTTAATAAAGCGTATCAAGTAGATAAGGAGGAACAAAAACAAGTCTTCAAGATTAAGTAGAATGCCATGCCTAATAAAGCCCTTATAGAATAATATGCCTAAAAAAGCCCATCTAGTGGATACATCAAGACCAAGAAGAGGCCTTCAAGTTTGAGTAGAATCCTCTGCCTATGAATACCTATATAGAATGATATGCCTAATAAAGCCTGTCTGGTAGATACAGAAGCATGAAATACAAGTATTCAAGATTAAGTAGAATCCCCTGCCTAATAAAGCCTATCTAGGGGATACAGAAATACCAAAAAAAGTCTTCGAGATTAGTAGAATCCTCTGTCTAATAAAACCTATGTAGAAGAATATGCAAATAAAGCCTATCTAGTCGATACTGAAGGATCAAAGACAAGTCTTCAAGATTGAATAGAATCGCCTGCCTTATAAAAATCTATATAGAATAATATGCCTAATAAAGCCTATCTAGTGGATATGTAAGGACGAAGAACAAGTATTCAAAATTGAGTAGTATCTCTTACCTTATAAAGCCTATATAGAATAATATGCCTAATAAAGCCTATCTAGTCGATACAGAAGGATGAAAGACAAGTGTTCAAGATTGAATAGAATCCCCTGCCTAATAAAACCTATATAGAATAATATGCCTAATTAAGCCTATATAGTGGATATGTAAGGACTAAGAACAAGTATTCAAGATTGAGTAGAATCCCCTGCCTAATAATGCCTATGTAGAATAATATGCCTAATAAAGCTGATAATTTTTTTGTGGTTTCTAAAATGTTTTTATTGTTAGAATACTGCTGTGTTTGGGGACCTTTATACTTAAGGCAATTTGTAAATTGTAGAGGGGACAATTAAATTCAAAGAAATTATTTACGTTTGTTGCATTTAAATTTTGTTGTGAAAAAAACGAAACATTACTATTATGCCACAAAATGACTTACAAGAATATTGGAATTTCAAAACCAATCAACTGAAAATAATAATTTTTAATAATGGGGTAGCAAAGCATTTAAAAAGAAGTTGGAATGTAAATGCTATGTAGAAGTACAATTGTAAGTTTAAATTATAATAATAATAATAATGTTAGAAAGGAGTAATATTATTGACTTATTTGATACAAATAAATAAATTAAAAGTGATATAGAACGACTTGGCTAAAATGTTAAGAGGCAGATAAAAAATAATAAAAAAATAACTTACCTTAAATTAAGATGGATGTACTAGAATGTCACTACAGTCTTGTAGAGATATAAAATTTCAGGCACTTTCAACACTTGTTCACACTGAGTAAAACAATATAAACAGATCTAAGGTGTTACACGGGAGCTGATGAAAGAAAGAATGAAAAGGTTTCGTATGGCAATTCTCTGTATGCAGGGTCTACTTCCAGGTAAAGTCATATACTTTTACTGCCCTTTACCGTTATTCAGAAAGCTCTTTGTGTTTGCATACAAAGGACTCGGTACAGACCACCCGTATTAGCTCAAAAGTTTCTATATAAAGCTTGATAAACTTTCTGAATTAAATGAAGGAATTTAAGATTGCTTAGGTTCTTGATCTAGTCAAAAAATTCAAGGAGAATTAGATCATGAATAGAAAATCTCGGCCAATTAGAGGTAAAATAACAATAACAAGGATGTTCAAACTTCGTTTTCAAAGATTGTTAGTTGTAACACAAAAAAGAATCACTCATGATTCTAATAACTTAACGGTGAAGGGCGATTACACAAATATTTCTGTTGAGACATTAAAGCCATATGAACCCACAGGAATTATAGATAGGCCTAAAAACATAAAATCATTGAAAAACGGATTTCTTATTATTGATTCAAACAAAAACGACATAGAGGTTACATCAGCAGAGTTTTCAAATATATGCAAACACCTGTTGATCAATAAAATTAAAATAAAAAATAAAGTTCTCTGTAAAAGGTTTTCTGAATTCTATTAAATACATATTTTCCAATTTCCATTAATACTTACAATTTTAACTATTGGAATTTTTATCCAAAGATTCATATAATTACTCAACAATAGATTCTAATTTAAAAACAGCTATTTTCGATATCTACCTGTTCTAAAACGTTAAATCATTTATTAGGCACTTCGGATTACGTCATTGGGTCGAACAGAAGCGTGTTTCCTATCTGTGAAGTGAAGCAGGAAACAAGCTAAAAACAGCAACCAATTAAAAGGTGAGGTAAATAGAGGAAAACGCCGTTCGAGGTGGTAGACAATCTTACAAGGCATTTCGCTCAGAAATACCCGAAATATTGTTTCTAATTTTACGTATCCTATTTTATTGCCAAATAGATTTATATTCTATAATCAATAAAAAAAAAAAAAAAACTACTAGCAATAAAGAACTAAGGGTAATACATAAAAATAGGGAATACCAAGAACAATTCTAAAATACGAAATCAAAACCAGTACTGTAATCTAGATATTCATACGGCATCTTCGAATTCTAACAAACAAAATAATGCTTTTAATTATACGTATCCTGTTTACTGACAAATACATTTGACTGCTATAAGCAAGTACAAAAATAACGAGCAGTGAAAAAAAAAACTTCGGGAAACACACAAATAGATCCGTTTAAATAAAGGAAACTAACTAAGTTTTAAGCACTTATTTCTCCTAATGTGACGACCCCATCAAACATTTCTGTTAAACATTTTTTGTAGAGAATTTAGTAAGCTTTCGAACTGTTACATTTCAATTGCCACGATCTCCTAACCCTTTTCGAGATATTAAGGAAAAAATACGAAGGGGGCCTAATAGATATTCATAAGGGATCTGAGAACCACAAGATTCCGCAAAAATAAAATATTCTAATTATACGTATCCTGTTTTATTGGCAAATACATTTGACTACTATAAGCAATTGCAAACAATAGGGAATATGCCAAAGAACTCGGATTAGGAGCCTCGACAGTTTCAAGACATTTGAAGGAAATCGGCAAATCCAAAACTGACATTTCATACGGTACAGCCTGATATATTTCTAACAATGAATTGTTTTTCTTATTTCAATTAATCTATTTTATTGTCAAATACATTATCCAACTATAAGCAATGTAAAAATAGGAATAAAAACAGACAAAAAGACCTGTTCGATTAAACGAAATCAATTACTTCAAATTTTAAGCACTTATTTCTCCGATTGACATCGCTTATTCAAAACTTTCTTTAGAACCTTTCTTGTAGACCATTTAGTAAGCTTTCGAATGGTAACCTTTCGCTTCCCAAGATTTTCAACCGTTTTCGAGATATTAAGAAATTATACGAAGTTCCCAAAACTTTTCATTATTTCTGACAACAGAAAATTGGTCTCATTTTACCTATCCTGTTTTACACACACATACATTTTCCTTACAAATACAACATAAGAAATTAAAAAAATAAAAAGCAATAAAAAACCAAGGGAAAGAGACAAAAATTACAAAAAGAACGACAAAAACCCGTTCATAAGAACAAAACAGACGTATTTGAAGTTTTAAGCATTTATTTCTCCGATTGACATAACCTAATCAAAAATAGTTTTAGAATCATTTTTGTAGAGAATTTAGTAAGCTTTCAAATAGTTTCAATCCACTTACCACGATTTCCCAACCGTGTTCGAGATATTAATGAAAGTATACGAAGTTTCCAAAACTTTTCATATCTGTTCATAAAATATTTCATTCTAACCCTTCCTTAACTCCAAACGTAACATAACTTTCAACATATTAGTTTTAATGAAAGTAGAACATGCAGATAATGTTTCAACTGAATCCCGTTATTCTAAGTACCCAAACCAAAAACGGTATTCAAAAACTATTTTTCCAATTTTCTCGACAACGGTTAAAGCTATCGCCTTGAAAATGGTTTCATTCGTTTTTCTAGCCCAAGAAGCCTATAATACGAGTACTTACAAGCTTATGGACTCAAAAACGTAAGCGTTACGATTTTTTCTGCGCGAATTTCGCCCCAAACGCCATCTTCCAGTGGGCGGATTTTGCTGGTTAACGAACTTGACCTTTCAAATTGGACGACAGATTTTTGTACCAAATTTCATCAAAATCGGACCATTGGTCTTCTATTTAGAGAGCGAACAGACAAATATATATATATATATAAATAAATATATACATATATATATATATATATATACAAATTTGAACCACCGTTATTTTCGATTTCTAGGGGTTCTGAAACGCAAAATTTTCTAGTCGGCACTTCAGGATTGTTTCATTGTATCAACCTTATAAGCGGGGTTCCTCCCTATGGGGGAGGGAGGAACCGCGCTAAAAATGTATAGGTTATGAGCTTGTAAGAAGAATGGGGTTTAGAAATATAGACGGGCGTAGCCTACATTTACTGGAATGGGATATATACTTTTTTTTAATGTTCATAAACGACAAAAGAAGAGCAATCCCAGAATAGTATATTTCATTAGGAGTCGTAATAAAACTACAAGTACCGAAAGTGACCTTTGCTGTGCCGATTTTCGGCTTTTATCCTCATTTCGCTAAAAAAAAAAATGAAAAATTTTAAAATGTCCAAAGTCCTATAGCAAAGTACTAGAATTTTCAGCCTGGTTCTGAGAAGTGGGAGCCCGGCTCTGAGAACTGGGGCCCGTGATCGAGTCCCGGGCCCGGTTCTGAGATGTGGCGGCCCTGACTTCCAGATGTGTAGCAAGAACTGCTACAAGTGGTAAAACAATGAAGTTAGGACTTAATCTCCTGTCTAATGAAAAGATCCATTTTAGTAATACTCTTCAATCCCATTACAACATAAAATGCTAAAAATGGACTTGGTCTAGTTGTGCTCTCAACCCTCCATTTGTAAAGCGTAGAGTAGAAACAATGTAATGTTTGTTTTAATGTTTCTCGAAAAATGTATGTTACCGGCAAAGTGTATAAGCTAGGTATTCTATATAATGCCTTGGCGGCTTAGGCAAAGTATAGAATTATTAAAAAAAAAAAAAAAAAAAAAAAAAAATCAGTCCTGTAACAGGCCACGATGGCCCTGAGGGGCAGATACTATAGAGGTATCTGATTCATGACCATACGGCACACTGGGGAGAAAGTGTGGTCAGTGCCATGCTCCGGCCGCCTGATTTTCCCCTTGATGCTTCGACTGCTGGGGTCATTAGCACCAAGGTACCCATTAATAAATTAATTAAAGGCTGGGTTGGCCTAGGGACGGTCAGGGAGGCCGAATTCAGTCCATGAACGAAGACACTAGAAGAAAAAATCTTTTTGCTCGGGATTTGAACTCAGGTCCTCCAACTTATTAGTCCAGTGCTCTACCACTCAGCTAACCTCGCCCCTATAGAATTATTAGTTTTTACAAAATATTACACAGATTGCATAGGTATTCTATATAAAACCTGTTGCTTATTTGGCATTGTATAAAATTAAAAAGGCTTTTGAGTTCACTCTATACACTTTACCTATGTAATGTGAACAACTTTAAAAAATGGTTAAAAACTATTTCTTTTAGTATTTCATAAACAACAAAGTTAACAAAGTGACAATTAACAATTAACAAAGTGAGATCGTCCTTTAAATACTTGGAGCTACTTGTTGCAGCGGGCTGAGAATGGTGTAATTTAGTATTGCATTTTCTTTGCTCTTTTACACTTTTAACTCTGACACTTACTACTGCATGAACACTACAGATGCCTAAAACCTACAGATATATACACTTGTATATAATGCTTAGGCATTCTACACATTGCCTGATTTTATACTTTGCCGGTAGTATATACTCCTTTAATCGTAAATTCTGAAACGTTAAATTTTCTAGTTAGAAGGTATCATTAGGTTAACTTCATAAGCAAGTTTTCTCCCTATGGAGGGAGGTAGGAACCGCACTAAAACTACCTCTGTAAAGGAAAACTGGTACTTACGTATTAGCTTCAAAGCAGGTTAAAGAGGCGGGTCTCGTTCAGAGATCTGGATCATGGATAACGCATTTCTATTGGTCAATCACTATCAGAGATATCATCTATTGTGTTTATAGTAGCCATCTTGTTCCCTTTGTCTTTTTAACGCAATTCATTTGTGCTTTATTTACCTACGCAATTGTTGTTGTTTTTTTTTTTTTTTTGTTACGCGATTTCAGTTTCTGTGCGAGATAGCGACATCAGAATAGCTAGGATGAAAGCTACTTTTTCGAAGCGATGCCAAATTGTTTATCAGTCCATTTTCCAGCGAAAAACCATGCTTGATCTATATTATCAACGAGTTGGATTGACTAGAGTTTAGATATAATCTTGAGCGAGCGGAAACGCATAGCAATTATGCTATTAATGTAACGTTCGTTAGCTAAAGGTTATATCAAAACTCTAGTTAACCTAAATCGTTGATAATCCCGTCGCCATATTGGCGAAATCTGATTTGTTTCCTTGATCCAGATCTCTGACACGGTGTAGATCCAGTTCTCTGAGACCCGGCTCTTTAACCTGCTTTGACACTAATACGTAAGTACCGGAAAACTGTACCAGCAACAAAATAAATAGTTATTGTACTAACTGCGTAAAGAATAATCCGGTATTTACGGACTAGTTGCACCGATCTCGAGAACTGGCTCCCGTTCAGTGATCCGGATCAGGCAATATGGCGATAATTTCAATATGGCGACCTCTTATTCAGACCACTTATGGCACCAAGACCATATATTAATATTATCAACGAGTTGACTAGAGTTTCGATATAACCTTGAGCGAGCATAGCGAGCGGAAACATAGCAATTCTGCCATTAACATAAGTCATTTTAAATTCCTAGATTACATAACATTAGCAATTGTGTTAATTTAATAATTGCTATGCGTTTCCAGTCGGTACGTTCGCTCAAGGTTATATCGAAACTGTAGTTAATCCAACTCGTTGATAATATAGATCACTGGTTTTTCGGTAGAAAATGGGCTGCTTTCAATTTAATATTGCTTGAAACGGGTCTCTATTCCAAAGACTCTAAATTCCAAAAACTCATTTTGACCGTGGAGAGAACAGCACAAAGGACACAAGTTGACTCTAAAAACAAACAACACCCACAACTCACTGAAACAATAAATTTTAAAGGAGACGAATTTAAGAGCAAGGCACACAAAACAATGAAGACTAGAGCGGGAAAGAGAACAACCAATGAAATTGCTCAAAAGATCAACCAATAGAAATGCTAGTTGTTCTCTTTTCCGCTCTTATAATGGAGATACGGGAGATGACCTCATAATATCCTGTCATTTCATGATCCGGATCACTGGGCGTGAACCTGAACGGAAGCCGGTTCCCGAGATCGGTGCAACTAATACGTAAGTACCAATAATCCCTTTAAAGCAATAGAATAGCTAAATAAGATTAATTTGTCTACGAATAGTTACTAAATAATATTTAATTTACATACCAAAATCGATGTAGTAACAACCTGGTTGTACATTCTTCCCTCCGTTGGGGTAGAAGTCGACGTGACCTATAGGTTCAGCTAGTCCCAGTAATCCTGCACAGGTGTGAATGCAGTCAACGAAATCTGCATCGCCGGAATCAAGTCTTTGTGACCGATCTACAAGGTGGAACATAGGCTTGGCCGGATCTAGACCTGAAATAAATCAATTAATCCAGTAAATTTGAGGGTTGTTGGAACTGGGTTGTGGAAATTGTGACACGAAATCAATGAGAGATTTGATCTTGAGCTTTGATGTCTGCCGCCTTACTCTTTGATGAACTCTCACTCTCTGATTCAACCCAAACAATCCCCCTCTTAATGTCATTCCTTAAGTATGCAAACCTCCTGCAAAATATATGAAAAAAAAAAGAATAAAAAAAAAAGGATTAATTATAAAAAAAAAAAAAATAAATAAATAAATAATAATAAAATTAAAAAAAAAAAAAAAAAAAAAAAAAAAAAAAAAAATTATTATATAAAAAAAATAATAAAAAAGGAAAAAAATATAATATATATATTAAAATCACATCAATATTACATTAATCAAGTTTACGAAAAGATTGTAATTAGTCTAACTTTATTATAATTCTCTTAATTTAAATTATAATTGCCATATTGGATTTTAAGACAATGACTGTAATGGTCTTTAACTAATAAATTATATAATCTGTAACTAATTATTTTTAACAATTTGTAACTAAACAAAGCATAACACCATTACACAGAGGCAAAGAACTACACCTATCCCACAAACTCACAGACGTCTCAAAATTTAATTAAATACCTAAAGCAAATATTTATAAAAGAACCCAAACCTTTTCGAACCAACATATTAGAAGGCGCAAATAACCTAGTAGTAGAGCGCCAAACTCCATATCTATCTATCTATCTATCTTTGATGAACGCCGCCACTCGGCTTGAATCCGCAGGAGCAAGCGACAAACCCGCGGGCCGGTTTTTGCCCGCATATGATAGAAAACGTTTCCATTAAACGCTTTGTTTCAGAAGAATTGTAGAAAAGCGTAAAAAGTCAACAAATTTAGAGGATTACCCACATTTTAGCTCTAGATCAACTCCAAAATTTAACCAAACATCATAAAATATGTTGCCCTTTTGGATAAATAAAACTGTTTCCTGACTTCAACCGATTTTTTTTCTCAGCAAAACTATTTTTGTAACTAATTTGACTGGACTATAAAGAACACACAGCAGATGAGTCAATCCATTTTAAGTGATCCAAAGGTGATTGCTTGACCATTTTAGAAAAAAATTGAAATTTTTACTATTAATTACAAATGGAATCAGTAGTTCAAAACAAATGTTAAATTTTTTTTAGAGACAACCGTTTAAAAATGGCGGTCATCTTTGTTTCACCGCACATGCCGATTTTGGAGTTTATAAGCTCTTACGGAAAACTCCTTTTCTCAGGACTGGTTAGTAATAGACTAAAATTTCAAACACCATTGTTTTCCTTGTAGTCTGCTTTATCTTTTATTTATCTTCACTATTTGAGTATTTTGAAGTTCAGTACCTGTAAACTGCCATTGAAACCAACTATTTTAATTTATCAAAAGGACGCTTATTTTTTAGCATAAGGTGATAAATATCAAAGTTGATTTTTGGCGTGATAATAAACCTAACTAAGTAGCTTGAATAAAAAGTATTCTTAACCCTGATATTTGTTCCCTTATTTTTTTATAAATTTTGGCAATTTTTGATAAACTTTAGGCTTTAATATCTCTGGTGGGGGACTATTTTTATGTTATATTTAGTAGTAGTAACCTAAAAGTATTGTAAAAATTTCAGCTTGTATATTTGAGTACTTTCGTAGCTATGAATTTTTAAAAATGGTCCTTTTTGGCAAAAAATACTTGAATAATTTATTAAAATTTTATTTTTTGTGAACTTCTTACCTTTAATTACTCTTTTTAAATTGTTTTAAAACGTTTTCAAACGGTTGACTCTAAAAAAAAAAATTAAAAATTGTTTTGAACCACTGATTCCATAATATGGAATAGATATGGAATCCATATGTAAATCATAGTAAAAATATCATTTTTTTCTAAAATGGTCAAGGAACCAGATTATTGTTTTGTGGACCATTTGAAATGGATTGACTCATATCTATCATGTTACATTCCAATATTTTAGAATACCTTCCTATTTACCTGTTATCCTCCCTATCCGCCCTTTATTGATGTACTGCCCAGCATAGCCAGCAACATGAGCACCCAGACTATGCCCCAGAAGATGGATAGTCTTGGCTTCACAACCCTCGACTATCAAGAAGTCCAACATCTCTGCCAAGAAGCGTCCGATACTCGGGATATCTTGTACGATTTCCAAATAGTTCACGTTCCATGCTATACTGCTCCAGTCCACTGCTATTATGTTTACATCTTCTACTTCCAAAAATCCTATAACAAAACATTTTTAGGCTTAAACTATAATAAGTTTAGGTAGTTGTAAAGAGCAATATTACAATTCAAATATTATTATTTTTTGATGACAACTATAGAATATTTTAGGGTTTGGCTTTATGAGGAATGTGCTTTTCTTGTGTGAAGGCCTTTTTTTCTTGATTATTTATTATTAATTTTACCCAACTCTAGTTAACAATTTGCACTTTATTCACAACTGTTTAGTAGAAGGCGGTGTAAAATTGGCCATTAGCTCATTTTTGAAGTTAGATGAAAGTTTTATAAATCCTCATTTAAAGTTTTGTAATCTTTTTAATTAAAAATTTGGCACGGCATCTATGTTAAAGTTAGTTTTTGTTGTACGTGCTCATGTTCTTTAATTTTTCAGTATTGTATCAATTTGTTGGTTCTCAACTCCAAGGAGTTCTGTCATGTCAAATGAAATTTCTAGGTTATGTTTTAAACGTCATTCAGTCAGAATATGTTACATTGTATCTTTGATATTTAATAAGACGTTGGTAGGCTTGCAATAAGTTACCACAATGATCATCTGACAACAAGAAAACGAAATAGGCCTAATGAGGTCTGAATTAAAATGTATTCCAGGAAAATTTTGTTCAGTCTTCTTAGTTCATTACGCCATTTTTGAAGGAAATTGTATTCTACGCGTCTTATATGTGCAACCTCAAAAGCTTCAATCCTTCAGAAAGTGCTAATACATAATTTTGGAAAATCAATCAATGTTGAAGTAAAATTAAATTGATTTGCTTGATCATTTTGCTTTCGCATGCAACCTTGCTACACGTGCCTATCTACACAGTCCTTGATGGGCCAATCCTGGCTGTGCAGATGATGACACGTGCCTATCTACACAGTCTTTGATGGACCAGTCCTGGCTGTGCAGATGATGACACGTGCCTATCTACACGGAGTCCTTGATGGAAAAGTCCTGGCTGTGCAGATGGTGACACATACATTTTCATTGTGACGGCACGAAACTATATATATATATATATATATATATATATATATATATATATATACATATATATATATATATATATATATATATATATATATATATATATATATATAAAATACCACTCACTCACTGGCCTATCATCGCCCAGCCTAAATCACTTGTCAGAAAAATTGAAATTTTGCATGGGCACTCCCTTTAGGATGTAAAGACTCGCTAAGAAAGTTTTTTTTTTTTAATATTCAAATTTTTAAGTATTTTTAGAGAGGTTTGAATATTTAGTTGGACGATAACAGATCAGCTGTTGTCATACTGTATCTATTTCATAATATTATTTTTATTTGCGGTTCATTTCCACTATAATGACAGACCTTGTATTACTATATATAAACTGTGATTTTGTCCCTCATAGAGTTTACGCTATACCTGGTGATGATCCATCCGAGGCATCCCCAGTCAGAGCACTTCTTGGTAATGCTTGCAAATATAATGTGTGTTTCCAAATGACTCCTTTCGTTTTTCAATTTGCTTATTAAATTACTTAACTAGGTTTAAAAAAATGAGAATTTTATTACCAATGTTCTCAAATATGTCTCGAAAAAACACAGTGGTACCTAAATACATATATAAGAATTGCTTAGTACTATAAAATACTATAGTACTAGTATCATAATATAACATTGAAATACATACTGCGTTTCAGCTCTTGTACCATTCGTCGTTTGATGGTTCCGAAGAATCCATGAATCAGAATTTTGGTAGGTTTGTTCACATCGAAATATGAACTGTTGAGATAGAGTGAATCGTTCGGGATCAATGGTAGTGGATCATCGACGTTCTTTCTAGAACAAAATAATACTTTTGTTTATATTTTCTAATATTTATTCAATTATTCAATATTTTATCAGTCTCCTTTTTATAAAATATCAGAAAACATATAGAACCCATATTCCTGTTTAAATAGTCTTTGAAGGGTCATAGTGCGTTTTAAATTTTTTTTATATTCTATTCTAAACTTGTAAATATTAAATCTGACAAGGGGTCTCCCGTGGTCTAGTGGCTAGCGCCTTAGAATCTAAAGTGGGAGATGATGGGTTCGATTCCCATCGGTGGCAACCCACTGCTCGTTGGAAAAATTCCTCGCTGCACCCTGGATGTCGGCGTAGATGTCGAGGCGCTTTAAAAAAAAAAAATCTCCCAAAATTACATAAAAACTATTAGAAAACAAATTGAATATTTATTTTAGTTTCTATTGTCATTGAGGGATCACATCTTTTGTACATTGTAACTTCAATTTATAAATATTGTATGGAATATTATATTGTTCCTTTGAATAAAATATTATACAATCTGTCGCAGTTTAGATTGAGGGATTGTAGTATTTTGTATATTGTTACTTAGAACATTGTATGTTCTTCTATTATGAAAAATATTATAAAATGTATGGGAAATGTATTTTCGTTTGGATTCTCTGTAAGAGATTGTAGAATTTTATATTTTTCAAATTCTTACTTTACCTTCCAAATACTGTATCTTTCTATATTAAATAAAAAAAATACCAAACTTATTGAACATTTATCTTAGTTTAGATTGTCATTGAGGGATCGAATTATTTTTTATTTTGTATATTATTACTCCAATTTTTAAATATTGTATCTTCCTCCATTAAACAAAATATTACAAAACGAATTTAACTTATATTTATGTTTATTTATGATTGTCATTGATTTGAACTTTGTATATTGTTATATTCACTCCTAAACGTTTTAATAATTTCTTCATTTCTTCATGGGAAGGCATTCCAAGGAAGAGTGAATTCAACTCTCAGCACGACGAGAACTATGAAAGCTGGCTTACCGCAGGGGGCCATACTCGGCCCGTTGCTCTACATTTTGTACTGCTGTGATGTACCTCAGCTTAGCTCACCACCTAAGCAGATGGCACAGTCATTATCACGAAGACCAACAACCTCTACGAAGCGATTATTCACTTGCAACGATCGGCAGATGCGGTATCAGCCTGGTTTCGAAAGTGGAAACTCGCTATTGGGCTTTTTCGGATTGCGTCATAAGCGGGTATTCCCCACGGAGGGAGGGAGGAAACGCTCAAAATGTTTTAATAAAGTTTGATCTACCTTGTGTATAAGTAGAAGAATACTTTCTGTTCAATGGGATCTTGAAGTTTTAGCACTGTCTTAGACTTCTGGACTAGCTCCGATATTTCTCTCTTGTAGGCATGATGTGTGATAGCGTTATCATCCAGACCTTCACAACTCACTGAAATCAAAATACAAACAATAAGCAATACAAAGATGGTTCTTATTTTCTTATCATGTTTTACTGCTAATTCCAATTAAAAATATAGTCCGACAGGAATGTGTTTAAAGTCTAGTTTGTTCCAATTTTCTAGAAAACCGTTTGACTCTTATTGTTTTAATTAGTTTTTATGCAGTTCACACACATATGAAGATTTACCTGAAAGTGCAGCTGTTAGGAACAGGAAGAAGAAGACAGCCTTCATCCTCTTAGCTTAGTTAGTTCGACCTGAAACAATGTAAATTTGAAAATTATCAATAGAAATAATATGTAACGTCCAGTAAGTCGGCGTTTTCACCCTTTCGGTCCTAAAGGGATGATATCCGCTCATGACATCCGGTCGATGATCCCATTAGGAAGATGAGGCACAGTTCGAGAAATACAGGTAGTTCAAAGTTGTGTACTATGATTTATATAAATATTACATGTTCAAGGAAAAAAATAGTAGAAAAAGTCCGTCACTCAAGGCTGCATAACTAAACACATTCTTCAGAAGATGGGTAGTGTTTTTTGGCGGTTGATGCAACAACCAATGCCTGAGCTGGTTTGGCGACTAAATTCAATTTGAACGTGATACAAATTAAACCCCAACTTCTAATGAACCGATTTAGTTTAATTTAGGGACTGGGGACTTATTGAACTAATAACGAAGGGGAAAGTACATCAAATTAACACCCAAATTCCACGTAAAAATACTTGTTGATCAAATGGTTCATTATCGGTGTGAACATAGATCATTTTCTTTGCAATACCAATGACACGTCCTTTTGATCTGTGAAATGAAACTCCCGGCTGGTTTTCTTCCACAATCAACGCAAGCCCTAATGCGTCCGCCAGTATTTTCATCCATGGTCAAACATTAGCAGATACTATGATCCGCAACACAGGCAAACGTTTTGGGGAGGAGTCGGCTTTGTGACAGAAAACTTCAATATTTGAACACCATTAACTTGCATAATGCCAACTTTACACGAGCATAATATTGGATATTAATGATTGTCACTCACTAAACTGGGTTTGTGACAGCAGACCAGTATTAGTTCACATGGTGGAGTGGAGGTAATCCAGATTCTCCTGATAGTTTTTGTTAAATAATCAAAATCATTTTTAGAAAAGGACTTTGTTAGATCATGAGAGGTTGTAGAAGTCCAGTTTATAGGTTACAGGATTCTAGAGGATCTCTGTATGTAATTTCATACAACCAACAAAGAATAATCTAATAAAAGGTAGTTAATCCGCATTTCCAAATCAAAAAACCGCATGGCCCTTCCAACAAGATGTCAGGAGTGACTGTCGTAAACTCATTAGAAGCAAGAGGCCAGTCTCCGTATTGTGATGAAAAACTTTGTTAAGCATTACTCAGAAGTTGTTCTATTGACAATTATAGAAATACTTGCAGAAAGGAAAGCCGTCGTGGGCCAGACAGCGGTTAAAATTCACCCAATTTGTTAATGGAGCTGGGAACCGATGATCAAGAGGAGTGCGAAGGTTTCAACACTCTTCATTCATTCAACAAGCAGTCTTCCGATTGGAATTCATCAATGAATTTAATTATGGTTTTCTGTATGCAACATAGATTGTCACAAAACATTTCTTGGGCTGTTTGCATGAGGTTACAAGGGACAATTCCCTAGTAGAATGGTGTTGGGGGGAGCTTACCTCCCGTTTACCAAATAGAAGCCCGCCATTAATACGTTCTCTCTCCTCTGTATGAAACATGAAATCAACCCAGCAAGTCCAAAAGGTTTTGTATTAAAAAAGGGTTGTCTATGGTATCGGAAAACCGTATTAACCCCCTTATATCCCGCTGTTTTTCTACACTTTATGATTGTCCTATCAAGTCCAAGCTTAAAACTTTGCATGACCTAGCACGTACATTGAATATATTTCAATAGAAATTGAATATACCCCGTGAGCTACATGTGGTTCATGAGCTTAGTGAGATGTCCCAGTGTTCCGTTCTGTGAGCCACGTGTGTTTCACGGGGCAGGGAACTTGTTAAGCACCTTGTTTATACATAAATAGATTTGCATTACTGTCAAGCACTAAGCATTCGACTACAATAATATTGTAATATTTCTTACCTCCTATAAACATTATCTTATAAAGACTATATTCTGTCCTTGTGAGAAAACCATACTAAATGCATTATATGCCAGAGGTATATCATGTTATCTAAATCCCGAAAATCCTTAATACTGGATTAGTCTACATCAATCCTTTAATATTGATCGATTTATTTATTATCGATATTATTGTTTCTGTCAATCTTTGCCCATGAAAAAGTTTTGTTATTTGTCAGCATACCCCACTCGTGAAAGACATTATATTATAATGATTCCAACGCCAAACTCATAAAAATTCTGAATTCCTCTCCCTATCGAGCATCACCCATCCACTCTCTCCACCAAGGCAACTCAGAAGACAGTGGCCCAGAGATCCGCTGCAGTGACCATGTGAAGTGTCAGCAATGGCTTTCTCTTCCTTCAAGTGTATCAATGTCTGTGGATTACCGATCTCTCTTCGACTCCTGTCACTGATCGGAACAGAAGGGAACAGAGGACTTGGGATAGGGAGTATTCTGACGCTAATTAAGAGATGTATTCATATACAGAATGTAATAACTGATAAGGTAGTAAAATACGTTGTGTACTATCCATCTGAACTTATCACTGTCATTGAGCTGGCTTAGAGTGATAAGTTCACACATAGTGAACAAGGGCGTTAAGAACGGTCCGCCCAGTAACTAACACGCCACTAAACACTTGTTGGGATGTTCACACGATGTGATAAGGGACAACTTCATAGTAGAATGTTGATGGGGGAGCTTACTTGTCGCTTAGTTAATAGAATCCATTCTTATTCACATTTACCAGCGGCGTTTACTAATACTTGTCACTTGTCATTAAAAAAGGAACCAATTTACACTTAGGCAAACTGGTTCCGTTTTTGTCCCTAGTAATCTTAGTATAGAAAAAGTTATATCTGAATATTAATTTTAATGGCGATTATTGCTAAAGCCCTGAGCATGGCATTTCTTCATTCGATTGGGAAATGTTTATGAAACTCAATGAAAAATTATAATATTATAAATAATATAATACTCAGCTGATCTCGGGAGTTTTACGGGGCACCGAATTGCGTTGGCTTCTTGGGTTGAGCCGACTTACTGTTAAACATTTGTGAAAACGTACAGAAAGATGACTATGACATAGGCACTTAATGCATAGAAGTGCTTTCCAGATAACCGGCTCGAGTATATAGATAATAATATCAATTATTTCTTTAATAGTGTAAAAATCACTACAGCATGAATCACTGTAGCATGTATGAGGGGCATGTCCCCTCTCTATTCTAAATTTATTTCTTTATTTATATATATTTATATATACATATTTTTTTTTTTTACTGCGCACCATCATCTGGGCCATTAGGGGCGACTTCCATGGTGCAGTTAGGAATTTTCTCAAAGGGACCTGAAATGAGAAAAAATCCCTACTGCAGACGTGACTTGAGCCCCCATCTCGTGCACAAGAATCCCAGGCGTTAGCCACTAAATCCTTTGGTTAGTGGGTTAACATTGCGTTAGTGGGGGAACCCCAATATAATGTTTATGTTACATAGGTTCGATGGTTTCGAGTAATTTTATTGGAAATTGCGGACAGAGTAACGCCTGGCCACTATCTGCAGTCAAATGAGTGACTCGGTAGTAAGAGGTTGCGCAAAGTGTTTACAAGCTATATTACATGTGAAGAAGCTCACAGAGAGAGAGTTATATAGGTTCATTCGTTCGAATAAGCAGAAAACGTGCAGTAAAAAAGTTGTTTCTATACCCTGTGGTGGACGACGTCCCTGGCGTAACACTGTGGATGACCGCTTTGACATAAGCCCGTCATTCTTTCGCCACTGTTGAGGAAGGACTGCATCGAATTTGTCGAGAGAAAGTATTTATTACTAAGGTCAGGTAAGTTGCTTACGCCCAGATAATTAGGTAGTTGTTTTTCGACCTCCATAGTCTGTATGGTGGGATTTTGTAAAATTATATGTCCGTCGTGTCCGTAGTCTTAGTTTGTTTCTTTACTACTTTAAGCGGTCAGAGATAAATATCGTGTCAGAGTTACATTGATATTTCCATGTAACCTTCGTTGTTTGTTTGTCTCCTTGTTTTCTGATATGTCAAGTTAGCGTACTTACTCTACCTTGGCGTCATATATGTCTTTGTAGGTTGCTCGTCCTCTCGTTGTCTTGAGTGTTTGTCTCGTTTTCACGAAGTATAAGAATTAGTGTCATTTGTCTACGCCATTCAAGTCAACTTGTCTATCAATATCAAATGTTGGTCTTTCTTTTTCAGTGCTATATTGAGGCCTTCATTAAGTAACAGGTCCGTGAGTTGGTATATCAGAAGTCCGATGAGTGCATATTGCATAGATCGTGGAAACCAGCTAAAAAGACTGAATTCCATTATGGTTTCGTAAGTCCGCGCATTCCCCAAAGTGGTCTTTGTGTTTAGTCAATGAAAATGGAGTAAGGCACTCGAAATTTTCGACTAAGATGGTACCGTCGTTTGACAATAAGTCCACCAAAACCTACTGGCCGTGTCTGACTGCAAAGTGCAAGAGAGAATTGGAATAAACGTCGGTTCTGATTAGATCTGTTCCGTTTTCTAAAAGCATCTCAAAGACCTCCAACTCGCCCTTTCCATAGAAACATTATGTGGAATGGAATAAAGGCTTTACGGTCGTGTTGGTTGACGTCAGCATCTTTTTTAACAGGATTTTCACAATTTTCGCACGTGAAAAAGAGATAGAATTCTATCAATTTCAGAGAGTTAGGCAGAGTAACAACTATTTCTAGGGGAGGGGTGAGAGAATTTGACCGACAAGTCAAACTGATGCAAACTCTCATGCCAAAAGTAGGCCGGCCTTTTTATCCCTGTAAGTCCCCTCTCTAGTGGCTTCTCTAGTTCTCTCTCGAATCTAGAACGAAAAATTGAAAATGTGGAAAAATGGAATTTTTAACCACTAAAGTGCTGCATTTTACAGCACTTGTCGATATTTACATCGGCCTTAGCACCGTTCGAACGGGGCATGTAAATAACCCAGAGGTTTCTGTATGTAACATTAGTGTGACTGCAAGCTTTGAAATGGAACTCCGCTTGTCCAAAAAAAAATAATGAGTTCCTTAACAGGCCTCAAGGGCCCTGAGTCGATGATTCAAAAGAGTTGTCTGATTCTTCGTCAACAGCACATCATGCAGTTAGAGAGGTCAGTACTATTTTTCTTTCGCAGGTAACCATTAATAAATTAACTAAATGCAGGATAGGCACAGGAACTGTCTAGAACTTCAAATCCAACCATCGAACAACGACACTAGAAGATGAAACCCTTTAGTGCGCACCCGAGTTTTGAACTCAGGCCCTCCAGATCATTTGACGAGTTCTCCATCACTGAGCTAACCTCTCTTACGCTTCTTTGAAATATTTCCCTATTATCTATCCATTTAACTCCCGCCATTGCTAATCGGCCCTCACAGATTCTTATGTTAGCGAACGTAATCTCAGGATGCATTAAGCGAGTCACTTGTTCTTCTCCTAACCTGATTCCACCGCCTTCCTAAGAAATGGCAAGGTAATAAAATGCTACCACCATACATTTAAAATATATATTTTATAATAATTTGTTTTTCTCCTTCCAAGATTGTAAGGTTAATCATAAGGATGTTAAGCAGTTCCTAGAATCCTCATTCCTTGCACCAGAACTGGAGTGTACCTCATGGCTGGACTGGTGCAAATGGATAGGCTTCGTTGGTTTTTACATAAAATATCCCTCTCGTCCTGAAAATAATATAATTTCAACCTCATTACACATTGAAATGGAATATAAACCTTATACATAATTGAGATCACCGCCTAAGGTGACGCTGTTACCTTGGTTCTTCGGATACCACCAGGGGCGCTGCTGTTCTCTGTCCAGTATTGTGTGGCATTATTGTGGACATTTTTATTATTTAATATGTTCTATGAACGACAAGTCAGACTAGCAGGAACTACGTTATCTTAGCGCTTTCTATAACGTTCTTCCTCTCGTGTCATTTGGAAAGTTTATGTTTGTTTTGATATTCTGTGAAAAGGTTACGACCCTAATCCAATACAGTTTCCAAAATAAAGTGAGATTTTAGGCACCAGTATCGGAAAATAATTAGTCGGAATGTTCGATTTCCACTCGGAAAGCTCTATTACAAAAAAATATATTTTTCTGTTTTACGTATTATATTTTAATGTGACCTTTTAAATTATGCATCGTATTTTTGTATTACATTTCAACAAATCCGGAACATTTTTAGTGCAGTTAGAAAGCGAAAAAAGAAATATATATATATATATATATATATATGTGTGTGTGTGTGTGTGTGTGTGTGTGTGTGTGTGTGTGTGTGTGTGTGTGTGTGTGTGTGTGTGTGTGAATCCCAGTGAAAGTGCTAGAACGTTCCCGGGTTTAGGGGTGTAGGGTAGGATTGCCAGGAGTGGGAGAAGCAAGAAAGCGCGTTTCCTCGATCTCACCAGTAACCATCGTGACGATGTCCGAGCGGGAGGGACCCCGCTCAATTGCGCAACGTATTGTGATCACATTTCCAGCTGCTGAAGGTGTAAAACTAGCCGAATTCTTCAGAAGTTTGACCTTACAGTTTGGAGAAGAGACGCTTTCACGTGCCAGAGTGTTTGCGTGTCATAAACAGTCTGTGGAGGGCCGTAATCGTGTTCAGATTGAGAGCCATGAATGCAGGCCCTGCTACATTATCACACCAGACAACATCAGCCGTGTTCGACGGCTTCTTGAAAGTGACAGGCGTCTAACCATCAGTACCATTGCAAGTAAGGTTGGGATAAGCTAGGAGGGCACTTTTTCCAAACTCAGAGAGGAGCAAGTGTTTCGTAAGGCGCGTGCCAGGGGGGTTCCTCGAATTCTCACAGCTGAACAGAAGCACAACCATTTGTAGGTTTGCGAACGTCTTCCTGAAAGCTTTCAGGCTGAGAGAGCCTCATTTTTCACTTACTTTATCACCTGTAATGAAGCTTGGGTGCACCGTTACTCGCCTGAATCAAAATAAGCGAGTGTGGAGTGAAGGCTGAAAGGGAAACCAGGACCAGTGAAAGCCAAGTTTTTGGACCAGCGTGGCTTGCTTCATCTTGAATTTTTTGTATGAACGCAAGACCATCAATGTCGCATACTGCTGCGAAATTTTGAGTGATGTTAGACTTGCATATCGCCGCAAAAGAAGAGACCTGCCGATGAGAGAAGTGATTCTTCTCCAGGACAATGCTCGTCCGCATACTGTAGCCCTGACGAGTGAAAAATTTGAGCAATTGGGCTGGAAGACATTAGAACACCCTCCCTACAGCCCAGACTTATCACCACGTGACATGAGAAGCTATGGAGAGAGGGTGGAACGGAATTGTTGGTGTTTTCTTAAGTATTGTAATATCTCGGATACAAAACACATAAAATATTACTTAAGCCCATACCTAGGATTGAGTTTAATTCCCATCTCTACGTTACTTGATCTGCATTCTTCCGGCTTCTTAGGGACTGACTTACAAATCATTGATGTAAATTTGTGCCCTGGTTTAACAGATTCTGCAAAGAATTCGTAAGACCTTAAATGGCTGCATACTCCTGAAAATAAAAATTAGATATTAGATATTTCTTATTAAATACATCGCTATCTTTAACATGTAACAAGATTTTCTTTTAGGAAGGAATATCTTCGTTTTTTTTTGTTTTTTTTTTATGTTGTTTATATTAACTGTGCTTGTTCAAATATTTGGAGTTTGTGATACAAATGATGTAAATAGAAAAAATATCTAAACAGAATAGTATGCTTTTTTCAAAACTTTGAAATCTTGTTTCCTAAGCGCAAGCCTTTACTAAATTATTTTGTTAATGTCAATGGCCACACATTACCCTCGTCAAAATCTGTAAAATATCTTGGAGCCCACTTAGATGCTAAATTAACTTTTTCCACTCAATAGTCTTCAGTGGAGGCTAAAGAGGGGGCTTGTGGGAGCTTAGCCCCCTCAGAATGAAAATTCACAATCCTTTTCGGTTAAGTTGGAAAAATCAATTTATTATGCAAATTTACAATTTACAAATTTATTAATAGTAATAGGTTCGAATTAATGTATGTTTTTAGTTTATCAAATACCTTCTTAATGATTTCTAGGTGCCTGGTTAAACAAATTTGATTCCAAACCCCAAGGCAAGGCAGTAAGCCCATTCAAAATTCAATTCCAATAAAGCCTTTGGGTGGTTAAGATTGAAGAATATTAAGATCCGCTAAGTACAAGTAAAAATATTTAAATTTCGATAGCTCTACATCTTGTTCCAAGTATAATTTCTGAACATTGTTTTGTTATTTATTTCTTTATAAAATAATTTATACGTGAAATATCCAAGTTTTGTGTGTCCTTTTGTGAACATTGTGAGTTTAGCAAACTAGTGAAATGGCATCTACATGAAAAGTACATCAAAATACTGAATATTTCTACTTGGGACTCCCTCAGATAATAGAGTAAATATATAATATAAATAAATAAATATATAACAGTTCTAAATAACCCTCCAATTGCCAAGTTTTAGCAATCTTATTTTACAATTTACGCACAGTGTTAAGTCTGAAGGAGTCAGCAAAACTTACCAGGATCTTTTGGGAAAAAGCTTTAATTTCAACAAAACAAGAAACAAATTCCAACTTCGTCATCTTAACGCGGTTCAGTTCATATCCCTAGTGTCATTAGAAAAGGAGTGTAAGCAGATATTGGTAGTTTTTGATATTTCGTGAAATATATAAAATGACATCTTAAAGAGAAGGAAGATTTAAGGCACCAAAAAAGAAAACTACTACTAATACTACTACATATATATATATATATATATATATATATATATATATATATATATACACACAAACACACACACACAAATTTGTACCACCGTTATTTTCGTTATCTTTAGGTTCTGAAACGAGAAAAGTTTTAGTCGGCACTTCCGGAATGCGTTAAGAGGTCAACCTTATAATAGATGTTCCTCCCTAACCGCGCTAAAAAATCATTCAACACTACATATCTCTATTAGCACTATACAAAACGTACACGTTTATTTTCCTATAAATTATCTATACTCTAAGTTAAAAAAAGTCCGACTCGCAGGAACTGCGTCATCTTAGCGCGGTTACGTACATCTCGAAGAAATGGAATAGATTAGCATCACAAATCACAGGAAACTGACAGTAGCCAACTTACACAGAAGCGGATAATTCTTAATCTGTATAAGTCAATACAATTATGTACTGAAAACGTGCTTACTCTTCGATTACTGCTGAGAAGGCTCTATTCTAAACAACCAAAAATTCGTTGTCATTTTAAGTATCTTGTTTTACTAGGAAATTCGTTTTACTGTTATAATCAACTGTAAATATGTGCTTCATGGCGAATAAAATTTCTTTCTGTCGTGGGTTAAATATTTCTATAAAATAAGAAATAACGATAACTTCAGTTGGAGGTTATGAGGAAGGTTATATAGATAGGAGGATTCAAAACCATCTATGCATACGTCATCATGATTAGCCACTGCCATCTTGATTACGACAACCACTCCAAACTTATTACCAATACCTTTCACTGTTTCTTGGCTTATTTTACTACTATACTAATTTTATTGATAAATGCCATTTAAAACAAAAAACAACCAATTAAAAAGTGAGATAAAAAAAGAGAAATATCTGTGATGTATGCAGCGTTATTTGTGGAGTTCTCGATTTCGTAGAAGGTAGAAAAATAATGTCTCTCCACTGTTTTTTCAAAGTATTTATTAGCAATCTCATTACCTCACACCTGTTCGGAGAGGCGGTTAGCAGTAATACCGGTGGAGTAATAGATGCACTGACGATGAGAACCATGTTCTCGAAAAGCTTTTGCTAATAAATACTTTGAAAAAACAGTGGAGAGACATTATTTTTCTACCTTCTACGAAAAAGAGAAATACTCTTTCAAAACAACAAAATAAACAATTTTTAAGTTTTATGCGCTTATATCTCTGATTGACGTTGCCCCATCGAATATTTATAGGAGTTTTGGCTATTTATAGGAGTTTTGGCTACTTATAGAAGTTTTGGCCATTTATAGGCCATGGCTATTTATAGGAGTTTTGGCCATTTATAGGCCATGGCTATTTATAGGAGTTTTCGCCATTTATAGGCCATGGCTATTTATAGAAGTTTTGGTCAAATACAATGGATGCCAATATGATAAAAATAAATGTTTTAATATTATAATTCTGTATTATAATAATAGTAATAGTGTTCTTTATTTTTATTCTTACCTAAATCCAGAATTGGACAGCCTGGCTGGGTGTGTTTTCCACCATTCGGGTAGAAATCAGCATGTCCAATTGGTTCCTGAAGTCCTAGTAACCCTCCACAACTATGGATGACATCAACAAAGTCTGCATCCAAATAATTTAATCTCTTTGAAGGTTTTACATTTTCGAACGTGGGCCGAGCTGGATCCAGACCTGCGCATTTTACAATCTCGCTCTACTATCTCTAAATCATTAAATAGGTAATCTCTTTGAAGGTTCTACATTGCCGAACGTGGGCCGAGCTGGATCTAGACCTGCGCATATTACAATCTCGCTATACTATCTCTAAATCATTAAATAGGTAATCTCTTTGAAGGTTCTACATTGTCGAACGTGGGCCGAGCTGGATCCAGACCTGCGCATTTTACAATCTCGCTCTACTATCTCTAAATCATTAAATAGGTAATCTCTTTGAAGGTTCTACATTGTCGAACGTGGGCCGAGCTGGATCTAGACCTGCGCATATTACAATCTCGCTATACTATCTCTAAATCATTAAATAGGTAATCTCTTTGAAGGTTCTACATTGTCGAACGTGGGCCGAGCTGGATCTAGACCTGCGCATATTACAATCTCGCTATACTATCTCTAAATCATTAAATAGGTAATCTCTTTGAAGGTTTTACATTGTCGAACGTGGGCCGAGCTGGATCTAGACCTGCGCATATTACAATCTCGCTCTACTATCTCTAAATCATTAAATAGGTAATCTCTTTGAAGGTTTTACATTGTCGAACGTGGGCCGAGCTGGATCTAGACCTGCGCATATTACAATCTCGCTATACTATCTCTAAATCATTAAATAGGTAATCTCTTTGAAGGTTCTACATTGTCGAACGTGGGCCGAGCTGGATCTAGACCTGCGCATATTACAATCTCGCTATACTATCTCTAAATCATTAAATAGGTAATCTCTTTGAAGGTTCTACATTGCCGAACGTGGGCCGAGCTGGATCTAGACCTGCGCATTTTACAATCTCGCTATACTATCTCTAAATCATTAAATAGGTAATCTCTTTGAAGGTTCTACATTGCCGAACGTGGGCCGAGCTGGATCTAGACCTGCGCATTTTACAATCTCGCTATACTATCTCTAAATCATTAAATAGGTAATCTCTTTGAAGGTTCTACATTGCCGAACGTGGGCCGAGCTGGATCTAGACCTGCGCATTTTACAATCTCGCTATACTATCTCTAAATCATTAAATAGGTAATCTCTTTGAAGGTTCTACATTGCCGAACGTGGGCCGAGCTGGATCTAGACCTGCGCATTTTACAATCTCGCTATACTATCTCTAAATCATTAAATAGGTAATCTCTTTGAAGGTTCTACATTGCCGAACGTGGGCCGAGCTGGATCTAGACCTGCGCATTTTACAATCTCGCTATACTATCTCTAAATCATTAAGTAGGTAATCTCTTTGAAGGTTCTACATTGTCGAACGTGGGCCGAGCTGGATCTAGACCTGCGCATATTACAATCTCGCTATACTATCTCTAAATCATTAAATAGGTAATCTCTTTGAAGGTTCTACATTGTCGAACGTGGGCCGAGCTGGATCCAGACCTGCGCATATTACAATCTCGCTATACTATCTCTAAATCATTAAATAGGTAATCTCTTTGAAGGTTTTACATTGTCGAACGTGGGCCGAGCTGGATCTAGACCTGCGCATATTACAATCTCGCTATACTATCTCTAAATCATTAAATAGGTAATCTCTTTGAAGGTTCTACATTGCCGAACGTGGGCCGAGCTGGATCCAGACCTGCGCATATTACAATCTCACTATACTATCTCTAAATCATTAAATAGGTAATCTCTTTGAAGGTTCTACATTGTCGAACGTGGGCCGAGCTGGATCCAGACCTGCGCATATTACAATCTCGCTATACTATCTCTAAATCATTAAATAGGTAATCTCTTTGAAGGTTCTACATTGTCGAACGTGGGCCGAGCTGGATCTAGACCTGCGCATATTACAATCTTGCTATACTATCTCTAAATCATTAAATAGGTAATCTCTTTGAAGGTTCTACATTGTCGAACGTGGGCCGAGCTGGATCCAGACCTGCGCATATTACAATCTCGCTATACTATCTCTAAATCATTAAATAGGTAATCTCTTTGAAGGTTCTACATTGTCGAACGTGGGCCGAGCTGGATCCAGACCTGCGCATATTACAATCTCGCTATACTATCTCTAAATCATTAAATAGGTAATCTCTTTGAAGGTTCTACATTGTCGAACGTGGGCCGAGCTGGATCTAGACCTGCGCATATTACAATCTCGCTATACTATCTATTATTTAAATAATCTCTTTTCCTAATATGTTATAGATAAAACTTTTTACATACCACACCGCACACAGTCATCAATTAATTTGTTTTGGAATCAGTGGGACTCTGGAGATAGGAGGCCAGCGATATGCTATCTACAAGGGGTATTTAGTAACATGGGCGTATATGAGGGGGATTCTGAGGAGGGTAGAGCCGCCACCCCCCCCCCCCCAGGGAATTGTTTTGGTAAGAACATTTGGTGTAAACAAATCCTATAAAAACGAACTATGTCATGATTTGTTTACCCTGGTTTACTAGGTGACCAGAGGACCTCAAAACTCACCATTTTACACTAAAATACTTAAAAATGTTCAACAGGTGCACTTTGTGTATTTCCCTTTAACCACACCTGTTTGATTCCTTCAATGCTCCTGATGCTTTTTGCTCCTACTATTTGCTCTTCCTACGCTATCCCGGGACATGCGCCTGACGAGCCATCCTTATCATGTAACATGGGAGCTTAGATGTATGCTCCTTATGAAGCTATGCGTGTATTACAGCATAGGAATTGAAATCCGTACAGTAGACAGGAGTTTAAAGTGTATTGCTTTCAATATAACATATACATTCATAAGAATTATTTAAATTCAAATTATTACCTGTTATTCTCCCGGGTTTTCCTTTGCTCATTTTGGCTCCTGCGAATCCGGAAATATGTGCCCCAAGACTGTGACCGATGAGATGAAATGATTTAGGATTACATCCTTGGCCGACAAGGAAATCCAGGAATTGTGCTAAATACAAACCTATGTCTAATGTCTTCGCAGCAATACTGTAATAGTTCCAGCCCATTGAAATCTTCCCCCAATCCACTATTATCAAGTTTACGTCCCCGTATTCCAGAAGAGCTATACAAAAGGAAGGAAAATTGTAGACAAGTATTTTAGGGTTCATTTCCACATAATTCTCCTATTAAGCTAAAAATCTGAATACCTACCTTTCATGGTATTCTGTGGAAATTCTAAGTCAATCCTGTCCCGGAACCCATGTACAATAATCTTTGTGGGTTTCTTTATGTCGAAATGAGACTTTTTGAACAATGCCACGTGGTTTGGCGATAAAATTTCAGGAGATCTGCTATTTCTGTAAAGATAGATTTTGATCTAAATCTTAGTTGGACAAAATGCTAGGCATAATGTAAGAATTCTTATTTAAAGCTTTCCAACACGCAACAATCAACCTCGTGTATAAGAATACAATTGACCACATAACTAATGTATAAGAATACAATCAACCACATAACTAATGTATAAGAATACAATCAACCACATATCCAGAGTATAAGAATACAATCAACCACATGCCTAATGTAGAAAAATACAATCAACCACATAACTAATGTATAAGAATACAATCAACCACATGTCCAGAATATAACAATACAATCAACCACATACCTAGAGTATAAGAATACAATCAACCACATATCTAGAGTATAAGAATACAATCAACCACATATCTAGAGTATAAGAATACAATCAACCACATACCTAGAGTATAAGAATACAATCAACCACATATCTAGAGTATAAGAATACAATCGACCACATAACTAATGTATAAGAATACAATCACCACATAACTAATGCATAAGAATACAATCAACCACATATCCAGAGTATAAGAATACAATCAACCACATGCCTAATGTAGAAAAATACAATCAACCACATAACTAATGTATAAGAATACAATCAACCACATGTCCAGAATATAACAATACAATCAGCCACATACCTAGAGTATAAGAATACAATCAACCACATATCTAGAGTATAAGAATACAATCAACCACATACCTAGTGCATAAGAATACAATCAACCACATACCTCGTGTATAAGTAGAATATTACTTTTGATTCAACGGGCTCGTTTCTCAGCAATAAATTGTCAATCAATTCATAGTCTAAAGCTTGAAAGTTGGAACTAGAATGAGACGGCCATTGAGGATTCGATATCTTTGAAGAGATGACGACATTCGATCCTGAATAACAAATAATAAATATAATTTATTTTTTCATTAGCAAAATATTCTAGTCCATTTCGACCACCTCCGGTCATCTCTTGCCATTTTCAGTATACTTCAAACCACTAATGGTCCACTTCCGGCAACTTCCAGAGGGATTCTTGCCCTCTCCTGGTCCATTCCGCATCCCTGTGTGGCATGAGCGTATATAAGGGGGGGCTGAGGGGACAGCAGCAGATTTAAAATATCTATTTAGTCCAAACAGAAAATTCTATGATCCAGTTGAAAAGTAGTCATTGAATTAAAAACAACCCTATTTTTATATTTTCTAGTTTATTCTTTGTCTAATAAATATGTTATTTATATATTTTATTTCGGTTTTATTCATCCCATTTTTCTATTTTTTTTTAAATTGTATATTTTATTTTATTTTTTTACTTTAGTTAATTAGTTATTTTGGAATTTTATTCAATGATCTTCCCACTAAAAAAGAAAGAAAATAATGCAATGTTATTTACATTAATAAACTTAATAAACACATAATGTATTGAGCACATCGCCATGAAGCGGAACACCATCAAATATTTTAATACGTTATTTTAATAAGTATCTTTTACCTGCAAGTAGAATGGAAAAGAAGAATGGCATTTGCCAGTGGATTTTCACCATTTTCAACACTCCTTCCACCTGACCAGGCATAATAAATGCGAAATGCGTGTGAACAAGTACAGAAAGATGACTATGACGTAGGCACTTACTGCATATGAGTGGTTTTAGATAACTGACTCGAGTACACATGTGGTGTGTTTAAAACGTTTGGTAAATGGTATGATGAAAATATAAAAACAAAATATTAATTTAAATACCTGTATTGACCTTCGAAATACTCTCCACCAGCCACAACACACTTCTGACAACGTTTGTATAACGCTTGAAAACTGTTGGAGAATTGTTGATGTGGAATCGTTCTTACAGTAGTCGTGACATGATTCTGAACCTCTTCGACGTCCGCAAACCGTGATCCTTTCGAAGTCTGCTTAAGGAGCAGGCGCCAGATCTTAAGGGTACAGTGGATGTTACTACAAAAGTGTCACGCAACGCTAAGTCACAAAAGTCCGACTCGCAGGAACTGCATCATCTTAGTGCGGTTCCATTCACACACAAACAGTAATTACTTTGTTTAGATCATTCTTAATGTAAACACATATTCCAAACAAAAGCAAGATTGTCGGCAAGGCACAAGAAACTATCCTAAGCGGAAATTACTCTTTCCGCCTTTCCAAGTTTCGCTCTACGAAGACTCTACAAGGAATATGTTTCTAATTGACTTAACTTGCTTTACTAACCTATCCATTTTAGTGTTAAATGCAATTAAAAACACTTACCTACTCATTTTACTGTTAAATGCAATTAAACAAAATAAAATTGTACAAGAAAATTAGAACTTAACATTATATTTTAATGTGCTATGCCACATACAACCACAAAATATAATTATATTTCTACTATAGCATTTGGCTGCATGACTTACTACAGGTAAAATATCTGTCAACTCTTGATTTATGAAGTGCAATAAAAGCCTACCTGCCTGGTAGCTCGACCCGGGCAGGTGTCTGACTCTACACAGTGTTCTCTTTCACATTCTCTTTCAGCAGGAACTGCGTCATCTTAAGACGTATCCGGTGTCATCCATAACTTAAAATAGAACTAAATTTTTTTTGTTTTATTTTATGAAAATTGCTAACACCCACAGGTTAGAAGCGGAAATTCCTCAATCTAAAGCAAGACTCTCAAAGTCAATTCAAAATACAAACACGCTTTTCAATTACTTATCATTTTTTATTGAAACAAATGCAATGAAAATAACAGCAAGCAATTAAAAACTAAGGCAAACCGAGAAAAACAAAAAACAATTAAAAACGAAGGTAAACAGAGACAAAAAAAAGGGGAGTAGATACAATTATTAGTTTGTTTTGATCTTTCGTTAAAAATTATAAATATCTTTTCCATTTTCTTATCTTGTTTTACTCCTACTAGAAGCAATAATAAAATAACAAGAAATAAAAACAGACAAAAAGAACCGTTCAAATAAACGAAAGTTTTATGCACTTATTTCTCCGATTGACATCGCTTCATCAAAAAATTCTTCATAATCTTTTTCGTGGAGCATTTACTAAGCTTTCTAATGGTAACCTTCCACTTACCTAGATTCTCAACCGTTTTCGAGATATTAAGGAAAATATACGAAGGGGGCCTAATAGATATTCATACGGCATCTGAGAATCCCAAAATTCCGTAAAAACAAAATATTGTTTCTATTTATACGTATCCTGTTTTATTGACAAATACATTTGACATAAGCAATTACAAAAATAACGAGCAGTGAAAAAAAGACTGCTGGAAGCACACAAATAGATCCGTTCATATAAACGAAAATAACTAAGTTTTGAGCACTTATATCTCCTAATATGAACATCCCATCAAAAATTCCTTCAAAACATTTTTTGTAGAAAATTTAGCAAGCTTTCGAACTGTTACATTTCACTTTCCACGATTTCCAAACCGTTTTCGAGATATTAATGAATGTAGACGAAGTTCCCAAAACTTTTCATGTCTGTTAATAAAATATTTTATTCTAACCCTTCCTTTACTCCAAACGTAACCAAAATTTCAACATATTACTGTTGATAAAATTTGAACATGCAGAAAATGTTTCAACTGAATCCCATAATTCTAAGTCCCAAAATCAAAGACAAAAAGAACTGTTCGAATAAGCGAAATCAATTACTTTAAAGTTTTACGCACTTATTTCTCCGATTGACATCGCCTAATCAAAACTTTTATTAGAACCATTTTTGTCGAGCATTTCGTAAGCTTTCTAATGGTAACTTTCCGTTTACCAAGATTCTCAACCTTTTTCGAGATATTAAGGAAAGTATACAAAGTTACCAAAATGTTTTATGTCTGTTAATAAAATATTTTATTCTAACCCTTCCTTAACTCCAAACGTAACAAAAATTTCAACATATTAGTTTCAATGAAATTAGAACATGCAGAAAATGTTTCAACTGAATCCCATGATTCTAAGTACCCAAAACAAAAACGCTATACAAAAACTATTTTTCCAATTTTCTCAAAAACGGTTAAAGCTATCGCCTTGAAAATGGTTTCATTCGTTTTGCTAGCCCAAGAAGCCTTTAAAACAAGTACTTACAAGCTTATGAACTCAAAAACGTAAGCGTTACGATTTTTTTTGCGCGAATTTCGCCCCAAACGCCATCTTCCAGTGGACGTATTCTGCTGGTTAACGAACTTGACCTTTCAAATTAGACGAAAGATTTTTGTACCAAATTTCGTCAAAATCGGACCATTCGTCTTCGATATATATATATATATATATATATATATATATATATAATAATTTGAACCACCATCATTTTCGGTCTCTAGGGGTTCTGAAACGCAAAATTTTCTAGTCGGCACTTCCGGATTGTTTCATTGTATCAACCTTATAAGCGGGGTTCCTCCCTATGGGGGAGGGAGGAACCGCGCTAAAATTGTCGTACCATGATGCTGATATGCATCACGATGTCGGGTAGTAACATCCCATTTTCAGTCTGGAACATCCGTGGCCTATGCGCAGTAACAAACGTTTGAGTACCTCCAAGTAGTATGAAGCATTCACTGTTTGGCCAGGAGGAACGAATTCCTTATGGATGATTCCTTCTTTGTCGAAAAATGTGATCAACATGGTCTTCACTTTGGATTTTACTTCACGTTTTTTTTATCGCGGAGAAGGTGACCGCCATGAGAAGTCTCGTCTCCTATAACAATGGAACCAAGAAAGATTGGATACCAGTCACACATGACGATGAAATCGCTAGAGCTCTCCAAACGTCTTACTTTTTATTGATATATTAGGATGTGAGACACAAATCGTGAACAAATCTTGCTTTTGCACAATTCTTCATGGATGATGGTCCCTACTGTGTCAATGCCAAATTCTTCTGCTATTAACCGCAGAGTCAATCGCCGATCTTTTGTTAGCATCACTCGCACACATTCAGTGTCCTCCACAGACTCTTTACTAGCGCGAAAGCGTACAAACGAATCATACAGACATTTCCTTCTGTCACCATCCTGCTCGTACATCTACACCAGAACCTCAAGGGCTTTTGTCACCGCTTTACCCAATTTGAAGCATAACTTAACATCTTATCGTTGCTCCATGACGCCCACTACTCACTCAATTAGACTGTTCAAGACAGGCGTGCTTTTTTGGATACCCACTTATGAGACCATTCACCAAACGTTTTAGACACACCACACAGATAATTGTATCAATTGTGTATTAAATTCCCTGTAGAAGAAATGTGGTGTTTGGTATTATGGAATGCTTTAAATTTATTTCTTCATTTGTTGATATAATGTTTACGTTGCATGGATTCGTAAGTCCGCGTATTCACCAAACTGTGGTCGACTGACGTGATAAGATAGTCTGTCAATAAGTCCACCAAAACCTACTGGCCGTGTCTGATTGCAATGTGTAAGAGAAAGTAGGAATTATCGTTGTTTCTTATTAGATCTTTCCCGTTTTAGCGCGGTTCCTCCCTCCCCCATAGGGAGGAACCCCGCTTATAAGGTTGATACAATGAAACAATCCGGAAGTGCCGACTAGAAAATTTTGCGTTTCAGAACCCCTAGAGACCGAAAATGATGGTGGTTCAAATTTGTATATATATATATTTGTCTGTTCGCTCTCTAGGTCGAAGACGAATGGTCCGATTTTGATGAAATTTGGTACAAAAATCCATCGTCCAATTTGAAAGGTCAAATTCGTTAACCAGCGAAATCCGCCTACCGGAAGATGGCGTTTGGGGCGAAATTTGCGCAAAAAAAATCGTAACGCTTACGTTTTAGAGTTCATAAGCTTCTAAGTACTCGTTTTATATGATTCCTGGGCTAGGAAAACGAATGAAACCATTTTCAAGGCGATAGCTTTAACCGTTATTGAGGAAATTGGAAAAATATTTTTTGAATACCGTTTTTGGTTTGGGTACTTAGAATCATGGGATTCAGTTGAAACATTTTCTGCATGTTCTACTTTCATCAAAACTAATATGTTGAAAATTTGGTTACGTTTGGAGTTATGGAAGGGTTAGAATAAAATATTTTATTAACAGACATAAAAAGTTTTAGTAACTTTGTTTACTTTCCTTAATATCTCGAAAAAGGTTGAGAATCTTGGTAATCGGAAGGATACCATTAGAAAGCTTATTAAATGCTCTAAAAAAAAGGTTCTAATGAAAGTTTTGATTAGGCGATGTCAATCGGAGAAATAAGATCTTAAAACTTTAAAGTAATTGATTTCGCTTATTCGAACTGTTCTTTTTGTCTGTTTTTTATTCCTTGTTATTTTTTAATTGCTTATTGTTGGATAATGTATTTGAAAATAAAACAGGTTAAGAAAAATAAGAAAAACAATTTAATGTTAGAGATATGGATTTCCAAGATATATAGCTTTTCAACTGCCTAGCGTCCTTCCTAGGGAGGGTTCTTTGTCTTTGATTTTGGTACTTAGAATTATGGGATACAGTTGAAACATTTTCTGCATGTTCGAGTTTCATCAACACTAATATGTTGAAATTTTTGTTACGTTTAGAGTAAAGGAAGGGTTAGAATAAAATATTTTATTAACAGACAAAAAAAGTTTTTATAACTTTGTATAATTTCGTTAGTATCTCGAAAACCGTTGACAATCTTGTGAAGACTGGTGGAACCAAAATAATAACTGCTTCTATTTTAATCTTTCCAAATTAGACTAGGGATATGAACGGAACCGCGCTAAGATGATGCAGTCCTGCGAGACGGACTTTTTTTTAAAATCATCTCGATGACCTCCAAATCGCCCTTTTCAATAGCAGCATAAAGAGGTTTAAAGCTTTTACAATCGGGTTGGTTGTTATCAGCTCCTTTTACCAACTGCACTTTCACAATTTTTCGACGTGAAAAGAAGACCGCATAGTAACTACTTGAGAGAGTTCGGTAGTGACTACTATTGGGGAAAGATGAGAGAACATCCATGTACTCGGGCGAGGGCCGCCCGTCTGGGCCAAGTACTCAGGATCTGATACGAACTCTCACGCCAAAGGTAAGCCGGCCATTTTATCCCTTCAAGTCCCCCTTATAATAGCGCATTTCTCGATCTAGAAGGACAACATAGGAAATGGTGAGAAAATGGATATCAAACCAGCGAAGTGCTGCACTCTACATGGCTAGTCCAGATTTACATCGGCCTGAACACCGTTCGAACGAGGCTTATGAATGACAAAGACCCTACGTGATAAATGTCGAGGGCCTTACTACATTTTCGCTGGCTGAACAGAAAGGCTAGTTTGACATTTGCAAACTTCTTCCCCTGAAAGGTTGTGCTTTTCATTGCTACTTTTAGAAATTGGCCTTTAATAAGTGCATATTTCGAAGACGGTAATGATAAAAATAGTCAACTAAAATTGAACTGAAATCGAAAGAGATTGCTTCAAGTTGTTTCAGAACGAACTCCCCACAGATTCTTATGCTAGAGAACGTAATCTCAGGATGTTTTAAATGGGTTATTTCTTCTTCTCCTAACCCGATTCCACCGCCTTCCTAAGAAATGGCAAGGTAATAAAATGCTAACACCATAAATTTATAATATATATTTTATATTAATTTGTTTTTTTTTCCTTCCAGGATTGTAAGGTTAATCCTAAGGATGTTAAGCAGTTCCTAGACTCCTCATTCCTTGCACCAGAACTGAAGTGTACCTCATGGATGGACTGGTGCAAAAGGATAGGCTTCGTTGGTTTTTATATAAAATATCCCTCTCGTCCTGAAAATAATATAATTTCAACCTTATTACATACTGAAATGGAAGTTAAACCTTGATAAATACTTGAGATACTGTTGTGTTCATAAAATTGAATTACGCCCATGGGCGTATATAGGAAATAATTTCGGGGGAGTGGGGGGGGGCTGAAACCATTTTCGGAGTATGGAATATTGACAATCTGGAATTTGGAATAGTTTTAGCCAACTAAAATGCTATAATACCCAAAATAAAATATTTTTTATGAACTAAATTGTCTTATTTAATTTATTTTTAAGGGGTTATTGCATATTTTTATAGCCCCCTCAGCCCCCCCTTATTACGCCCATGATTAAGTCGCCAAACATAGCGCACGTAGGGCATTGGTTGTTGCGGCCACCACCAGAGGCGCTGCTGTTTTCTGAACAACTGTATCCGCTATTGTTTAACGTTACTTTGATTACTAATAAATGAAAAGTCAGACTATTAGGAACAACGTTATCTTGGGTGATCTGAGAAAAAAATATCAGAGGAAAAAGTTTTAGGGCTTGAGCTAAGCTTTCAAAATATGTCAACCATTTACATGTTTACTGCGCATGTGCGCTCGGCGCTAGATGAAATGTTGAGGTTTGCAGATGACCCCTATTATTATACACATCATTTTGAAGGGAATTAAAAAAAAACAAAACCTTTGCCGCAAACCGCACTTCGATATCTTTAAAATCAAATGAGTTTCGTGCGATTCAAATTTTATTGTTTTAATTTGAAACGATTTTTTGTAGGCACTCACAGAGGTCGGTTATGAATGTGTGATACATGACTTTGAGGTATTTTTCCTCAACTTTCTGAGGCCGATCCTCTAAAAGAATTATTTTTCCTAATAACTTTAATAAAATTGAAAATAAGGCATCTTTTTTAAGTATTTAAGCTAAAGCTTATCTAGTCTGATCATTCATGTTATCTATCTAATCCTTTGAATTCGATATTCCTTATTGGAGTACGGTTCATTACTTTGCTTTTGTTGATTATAAGTGTAATATTCGCGTTCAACCATGAAGTTCACAAGTAGTGAGATTGTGGATATGATTATTGTTTTCGGGGAGTGTAGATATAACGCTCGCATGGCTGCTCGACTTTACACGTAGTATTACCCAAACCGAGTCCATCCGTCTTACAAAACGATTTTACGTCTGGTGTCAAACGCCCGACAAGGACATTTCTCTTTCACCAGAAGACATCGTAGAAGATACCAGGACATCATCTTGGACCTTGTTACGAGAAATCCCCACATCAGTGTTCGGGAGGTTGCTAGAGAAACAGGGATTTCAAGACTGTTTAACTGTTCACCGCACACTTCAGCACAACAAGTACCACCCTCATCACATATCTTTACATCAAGCCCTTTCAAATAGGGATATGGAAGTGAGGGAGGAGTACTGCAGGTGTGGAATCAACTCCTTACGGCAAAACGGGGTATTGATGAGGAATGTTCTCTTCAGTGATTAAGCCACATTTGTAAGTGATGGGTCCTTGAACAGGCATAACTCACATTATTGGTCCATGAATAATACTCACTGGATAAGGCAGCTGGGCCACCAGTATCGGTGGTCAGTAAACGTCTGGCGCGGGATTCTGGGCAGTAAAATTATTGGCCCATATTTTTTGGAAGGTCCCGTATCAGGGAATGCTTTCAGGACATTCATCTTGGATCGATTTCCAGAGCTCATGGAAAATTTACCACTAGAGACAAGACGTACAATGTGGTTACAGCATGATGGTAGTCCAGCCCATTATACCCGAGAAGCTAGGAGTGCTGTAAACTCCATATTCGGAAACCGTTGGATTAGCAGGGATGACCCTATTTCTTGGCCACCTAGATCACCTGAACTCACTCCGCTGGTCTTCTTCCTATGGGGTACACTTAAAAATATGGTCTACTCTAATCCGTCTAGTACACAAGACCAAATGCTACGGAAGGATTGCTGAAGCCTCCAGAGCCATATTGAAGGAACAAGTATTGAGAGGAGTTGACAGCATACGTTCCAGACTTCAATGGTGTCTGGATGTTGAAGGTGGCATCTTTGAAGACACTATTCATTTTTGAAGGAATAAAAATACAGTAAAATGGATGCTTTGAAACTGCAAGATAAGAGCTTTCTTTACAATTTATTATTTAATCTATCAATGAAATAGGGTTATCACTTAAGTTGAACGTCTCAAACGAAAAATCAGACTAAATACTTAAAGAAGATGCCTTATTTTCAATTTTATTAAAGTTATTAGGAAAAATAATGCTTTTAGAGGATCGGCCATATTTTTTTCAGAAAGTTGAGGAAAAAATACCACAAAGTCATGTATCACACATTCATAACCGACCTCTGTGAGTGCCTACAAAAAATCGTTTCAATTTAAAACAATACAATTTGAATCGCACGAAACACATTTGCTTTTAAAGATATCCAAGTGCGGTTTGCGGCAAAGGTTTTGTTTTTTAATTCCCTTTAAAATGATATGCATAGTAATAGGGGTCATCTGCAAACCCTAACATTTCATCTAGCCCCGAGCGCACATGCGTAGTAAATGTGTTAAACGATTAACATATTTAGAAAGCTTAGGTCAAGCCCTACAACTTTTAGCTCTGACATTTTTCTCTCAGATCAACCGTTTGGCCGCAAAATTAGTTTGAGCCGTCTAATTCGGGACTCCCTGTATGTATACATATACACACACACAAATTCGAACCACCATTTTTGTGATCTACGGATTTGGAAACGTCAACTTTTCTTGTCGGCACTTCCGAATGTCTTCATTGTGTCAACGTCAGAAGAGGGTTTGCTCCCTATGGAGGGAGGGAGGTCACACCAAAAGGAACTGTTGGAGTTTTATCAAGTAATATAATATCTGGAATACACAACCGATTTTATATTACTTAAGCCCATACCTCGGATTGAGTTTAATTCCCATCTCTACGTCACTGGGCCTGCATTCTTCCGGCTTCTTAGGGACTGACTTACAAATCATTGATGTAAATTTGTGCCCTGGTTTAACAGATTCTGCAAAGAATTCGTAAGACCTTAAATGGCTGCATGCTCCTGAAAATAAAAATTAGATATTAGATATTTCTTATTATATTAATTACTCTTTACCTTGGTCGACTTCCGACAAACTCAAGATAACCCAATTATGGAAGACAAATGCCAAGACGTTGATAGAGGATATCCAAATTATGTACTAAATGGGATATTTTTATAAAATTCTTTACCTCTGTAATAAATACTGGAGTTAATGCTACCTATGCACCTAATAAACGCAACATGTTATTCATTAAATAAACGTTTACGCTGCTCTATCAACACCATAAATAATTTTATTAATGTCATAGGCCGCTCTATTAACATCCACAAATAACTCTATTAGCATTTTAAACTGCTCTGTCAATACTAAATACTCTATTAGCGCTATACGACGCATAAAAATATATTTTCCCATAAATTCTCATGTGGCAAACGAAGTTATAATTGTTAATTTATTTAGACAACCTTAAACGTATGTTGGTTGTGTTAAGACGTTTTGGCCAAACCCAGTGGATTCTAATATGATAAAATAAAATAAAAATTGTATTAATATTATAATTCTGTATTATAATAATAGTAATAGTGTTCTTTATTTCTATTCTTACCTAAATCCAGTATTGGACAGCCTGGCTGGGTGTGTTTTCCGCCATTGGGGTAGAAATCAGCATGTCCAATTGGTTCCTGAAGTCCTAGTAACCCTCCACAACTATGGATGACATCTACAAAGTCTGCATCCAAATAATTTAATCTCTTTGAAGGTTTTACATTTTCGTACGAGGGCCGAGCTGGATCCAGACCTGCGCATTTTACAACCTCGCTCTACTATCTCTAAATCATTAAATAGGTAATCTCTTATTTAGTCTGATATGTATAAAACTCTTGTTTACAAATGTTTCATCCAGATAACCGCTTTCATCAACTCCTGCAAGAATCCTCAAAGCTATAATGCGTTTAGGTTCAGGCTGAGGGCCATATTTAGATGTTTGTTTTGTAATTTGTTCAGGAGCGGGACTTAAGAATTATGGCTCTGATAACCATGTAGTTCGGGAATTAACATTTATGCTTGGGCCTTTCCACATTAACTCAACCAATGAAAGTACTGTTTTCAACCTGACCCTCTTAGATTTTTTTTTTCAAATCTTGAATCCTAATAGCTCTAACAACCCCTTGAATGAAACAATTTTTGTTTCGAAGACAAGGTATAGTTGGGATTCGGCTAGGAGAAAAACGTCAGACTTTCAGGAAAAAATCTGTATTTGGACGTTTCGGCTGCACATTGGCGGCCTTCTTCAGCACTAGAGAATGCCTAGGGGGGAGGGAGGAAGACCTTGAGGACAACTTAGGTAACCATGGTGGAATGTATGACATTGGTTACCTAAGTTGTCCTCAAGGTCTTCCTCCCTCCCCCCTAGGCATTCTCTAGTGCTGAAGAAGGCTGCCAATGTGCAGCCGAAACGTCCAAATACAGATTTTTTCCTGAAAGTCTGACGTTTTTCTCCTAGCCGAATCCCAACTATACCTTGTCTTCGTATCTCTGCAACGGCTAACTATCTCCATCTTCAATTTTTGTTTATTTTTATCTATTTCCGTTTTTTTTTCTATTAATTTTCAAAATATTCAAAAAACTTCTTTTATTTTTGCCAACCGGAAAATGTTAATTCCTTGGTAGAACACTCAGCGAAGTCTCATTTTTTAGCTAATTAAAAGGATTTATAATTCCAATGCTGCAAGTTACTCGAGTAGTCCATTGGTGCCAATGACCCTAGTAATTGATGCACAAAAAAAAAAAAACAAAGTCCAAATTATTAAAAATTTTGCATTGTAAAAGCAGACTGTTCTAGCTTGAATAGAAATAAATCTACCAAAGAATAAGCATTTTCTGGTTGGCCAAAAAGAAACCTTTTTTTTTTCTTTTTATTTAAAAAAAATAAAAGAGATGAAAAATCTTAAAAAAATTTGTTTTTGGTTATTTTTTGTTAGAGTAACCAGCATACCAAATGTTTTTGACCCTGGTTGATTTGACAAAGAATGGCCCGCATCCATAGATTGCTTACAAAAGGTGCGCGAAGCGAGAGCAAAGAGCACAGCGAAAAAGATTTCCAAGTGAACTGAGATTAAATTGTTTGCCACTGTTTTGCCAGCTTCTCCAGTCTTTGTACTTCTGTTTAACTACCTCTTTGCTCTCCCCTGTTAACAACTTAATATGGTCTCCATGGCAAGTATCGCGGAACATTACAAGCATGCGTCTGACAAGACATCTATACCATGTACATGGCAGTTTACATGCATGCTATTTATAAGCAATGCGTGGATTACAGCATGGGTATTTAAAATCATCCAATAAACATAGAACACTACTTTAAGGCGTAGACTTTTCGCTATAACATATGCATTTAAATTAATTACTTAAATTCAAATTATTTTTACCTGTGATCCTCGCGGGTTTCCCTTTGCTCATTTTGGCTCCTGCGAATCCGGAAATATGTGCCCCAAGACTGTGACCGATGAGATGAAATGCTTTAGGATCACATCCTTGGCCGACAAGGAAATCCAGGAATTGTGCTAAATACGACCCGATGTCCAATGTTTTCACAGCAATACTGTAATAGTTCCAGCCCATCGAAATTTTCCCCCAATCCACTATTATCACGTTTACGTCTCCATACTCCAGAAGAGCTATACAAAGGAAGGAGAATTTTATACACATATTTTAGGAGTTGTTTACAACTTATTAACCTCATACACACTATATCCACAATATTCTCATATTTAGCTAAACATCTGAATACCTACCTTTCATGGTATTCTGTGGAAATTCTAAGTCAATCCTGTCCCGGAACCCATGTACAATAATCTTTGTGGGTTTCTTTATGTCGAAATGAGACTTTTTGAACAATGCCACGTCGTTTGGCGATAAAATTTCAGGAGATCTGCTATTTCTGTAAAGATAGATTTTGATCTAAATCTTAGTTGGACAAAATGCTAGGCATAATGAAAGAATTCTTATTTAAAGCTATTCCTGTAAAGATAGAGTTGGAGAAAATAGTAGAGATAACTTAATAATTCCAAGTCAACACACTAGTTTAAAGCATTATAAGTATAATACAATCTACCACATAACTCGTGTGTAAGAATACAATCAACTACAGACCTAGTGTATAAGAATATAATCTACCACATATCTAGTGTATACGAATACAATCAACCACATACCTCGTGTATAACAATACAATCAACCAGATAACTAGTGTATAAGAATGCAATCAACCAGGTAACTAGTGTATAAGAATGCAATCAACCAGATAACTAGTTTATAAGAATGCAATCAACCAGGTAACTAGTGTATAAGAATACAATCAGCTACAAACCTAGTGTATAAGAATACAATCAATCAGGAAACTAGTGTATAAGAATACTATCAACCACATACCTCGTGTACAAGAATACAATCAACTACAGACCTAGTGTATAAGAATACAATCCACCAGATAACTAGTGTATAAGAATGCAATCAACCACATACCTTGTGTATAAGAATACAATCAACCAGGTAACTAGTGTGTAAGAATACGATCAACCACATAGCTCGTGTATAAGAATACAATCCTCCACATACCTTATGTATCAGAATACAATCAACCACATAACTAGTGTATAAGAATACTGACAACAAGGTAACTAGACTATAAGAATACAATCAACCGCATACCTCGTGTATAAGAATACAATCAACTATATAACTAGTGTATAAGAATACAGTCAACCAGGTAACTAGACTATAAGAATACAATCAACCACATATTTCGTGTATAAGAATAAAATCAACCACATACCTCGTGTATAAGTAGAATATTACTTTTGATTCAATGGGCTCGTTTCTCGGCAATATATCGCCAAACAATCCAGAATCTAAAGCTTGGAAGTTGGAAATGGAATCAAACGTCCATTGAGGATTCGATATCTGTGAAGAGATGACAACATTCGTCCCTGAATAACAAATAATAAGAATAAATTTAATTTTTCATATAGGTATATATATATATATATATATATATATATATATATATATATATATATATATATATATCAAAGGAATGTATTAGTAATATAACTATTAGGTTGAACATTAATTTTGTTTTAAAAAAGTAATTTTCATCTATTCTGCCTGAAGAAGGGAACCATAAGTAAAAGAAGATTTTTGTGTTAAGACGCTTTTTATTTATTTACATGATTTCATTTAATATAAATAGCCTTCACACGGGGGGGGGGGTGTGATCGCTAACTACTACTAAGAAACAATAAAAGTCCGTCACACAGGAGCTGCATAACTAAGCACTTTCCTAAGAATTTGGGTAGTGTAGACTGCTTTCCAGAACAATTTGCTTAAAATATCCTACATAAATAAAATAAAAACGTGAATAGTTCTCATTTTGTAATGAGTAACTGATCAATTATTTATTTGCATCCAGAGTTATGTTTACACATGGTACCTACTACACTACGTAATAAATACAAAAATACTCATATTATCGTATTTTGATCTAACGCAGGAACAGGATACAGTCACTCTAGTGGTTGAAAGCGCTCCTTGCGGCGGCTTTGTGAACCTACGTCTGCCGGCTTTTCTATTCAAATATATTACAAATTAAACCCCCGCTTTCCGATTGACCGATTCAGCTCATTTTTACAACACTTCTTTCTCATGAGTTACCCACGACGTATACAGCGTTTCGTTACAATACAGCAGAAATTACGACCGGTATGAGTATATTAGGAATTTGGGTTCGGAGTAAACCCCCCCCCCTTCTAATGAACCGATTTAGTTTCTTTTTACAACACATATTTACCTGTAGATTACCACTACGAATACCGAGTTTCGTCGAAATATACCAAAAATCACGGCTGGTAGTGGCGAATTGGTATTGTGGGTCCGGAGTAAACCCCCCCCCCCCTCCTAATGAACCGATTTCGTTTATTTTTACAACACATATTTACCTGTGGATTAGCACTACGAATACCGAGTTTCGTCGAAATATACAAAAAATCACGGCTGGTAGTGGCGAATTGGTATTGTGGGTCCGGAGTAAACCCCCCCCCCCCTCCTAATGAACCGATTTCGTTTATTTTTACAACACATATTTACCTGTGGATTAGCACTACGAATACCGAGTTTCGTCGAAATATACCAAAAATCACGGCTGGTAGTGGCGAATTGGTATTGAGGGTCCGGAGTAAAACCCCCCTTCTAATGAACCGATTTAGTTCATTTTTATATCTCACTTTTCTCTCTATATTAACACTACGAATACCAAGTTTCGTTGAAATATAACGAATATTACGGCTGACATAGTCAAATAAGTGTTTTGGGTTCGGGGTAAACCCCCCCTTCCGGTGGACCGACTTTGGTGGTTAACGAACTCGTTCAATCGTTTGCTAATTGAATGCTATATACCAAGTTTCGTGACGAAAAAACAAAAACTCTGGCCGCTATCGTGTTAACAGACACATATATATATATGCATATATATATATATATATATATATATATATATATATATATATATATAGATATATATAAATTTTAACGGGGGTCATTTTCGGTGTCTACTAAGTAGGATCGATAAAGATTTGAAGAAATTTTTCAAAAATTCCGTCATGAGTCCAACCTCAATAGCTACTTTCCTTCGGAGGAAAGTGCTAAAAAGTACCGGTTTAAGAACTCCCGACTTATTGTAAACAATATTTTGTAGTCTTTCTCATACGTTTCATATACAATTAAGAGAAGTGTCTGATTTATACCAACTCTAGAAGTCATCTTATTTGTATTTTTTTTAAATTTTGTCCAAACAGAATCGAAATATCGAGAACTCTGATTATCCAGTGGAATATAAGTGAATTAAAAACTAAATCTGTTTATTTTTAGCACTTTCCTCCGAAGGAAAGTAGCTATTGAGGTTGGACTCATGACGGAATTTTTGAAAAATTTCTTCAAATCTTTATCGATCCTACCTAGTAGACACCGAAAATGACCCCCGTTAAAATTTATATATATCTATATATATATATATATATATATATATATATATATATATATATATATATATGCATATATATATATGTGTCTGTTAACACGATAGCGGCCAGAGTTTTTGTTTTTTCGTCACGAAACTTGGTATATAGCATTCAATTACCAAACGATTGAACGAGTTCGTTAACCACTAAAGTCGGTCCACCGGAAGGGGGGGTTTACCCCGAACCCAAAACACTTATTTGACTATGTCAGCCATAATATTTGTTATATTTCAACGAAACTTGGTATTCGTAATGGTAATATAGAGAGAAAAGTGAGATATAAAAATGAACTAAATCGGTTCATTAGAAGGGGGGGTTTACTCCGGACCCACAATACCAATTCGCCACTACCAGCCGTGATTTTTGGTATATTTCGACGAAACTCGGTATTCGTAGTGCTAATCCAGAGGTAAATGTGTGTTGTAAAAATAAACTAAATCGGTTCATTAGAAGGGGGGTTTACTCCGGACCCAAATTCCTAATATACTCATACCGGTCGTAATTTCTAGCCCTATTACGCTGGAACAGCAACATTGCAACCCCAACTTCTAACATACTCAGTAATTTGTTGCTAATTTGTTGCTAATTTGTTACACTATTTTCAAATTTGTTGCTCCGGCCGTTTCCGAGAAAACGTGGCTGTGCTACCGTAATATTACGCCAGCACAGCCACCCCCGTAACTTTTGATCTAATTGTCTGACGAAATTCAGATTGGTACCTGAATTTGTTGCTAATTTGTTGCTCTAGAATGACACCAACCACGAATTTGTCGCTCCAGCCGTTTCCGAGAAAACGTGGCTGTGCTAGCGTAATATTACGCCAGCACAGCCACCCCCGTAACTTTTGATCTAATTGTCTGACGAAATTCAGATTGGTACCTGAATTTGTTGCTAATTTGTTGCTCTAGAATGACACCAACCACGAATTTGTCGCTCCAGCCGTTTCCGAGAAAACGTGGCTGTGCTAGCGTAATATTACGCCAGCACAGCCACCCCCGTAACTTTTGATCTAATTGTCTGACGAAATTCAGATTGGTACCTGAATTTGTTGCTAATTTGTTGCTCTAGAATGACACCAATCACGAATTTGTCGCTCCAGCCGTTTCCGAGAAAACGTGGCTGTGCTAGCGTAATATTACGCCAGCACAGCCACCCCCGTAACTTTTGATCTAATTGTCTGACGAAATTCAGATTGGTACCTGAATTTGTTGCTAATTTGTTGCTCTAGAATGACACCAATCACGAATTTGTCGCTCCAGCCGTTTCCGAGAAAACATGGCTGTGCTAGCGTAATATTACGCCAGCACAGCCACCCCCGTAACTTTTGATCTAATTGTCTGACGAAATTCAGATTGGTACCTGAATTTGTTGCTAATTTGTTGCTCTAGAATGACACCAATCACGAATTTGTCGCTCCAGCCGTTTCCGAGAAAACGTGGCTGTGCTAGCGTAATATTACGCCAGCACAGCCACCCCCGTAACTTTTGATCTAATTGTCTGACGAAATTCAGATTGGTACCTGAATTTGTTGCTAATTTGTTGCTCTAGAATGACACCAACCACGAATTTGTCGCTCCAGCCGTTTCCGAGAAAACGTGGCTGTGCTACCGTAATATTACGCCAGCACAGCCACCCCCGTAACTTTTGATCTAATTGTCTGACGAAATTCAGATTGGTACCTGAATTTGTTGCTAATTTGTTGCTCTAGAATGACACCAATCACGAATTTGTCGCTCCAGCCGTTTCCGAGAAAACGTGGCTGTGCTAGCGTAATATTACGCCAGCACAGCCACCCCCGTAACTTTTGATCTAATTGTCTGACGAAATTCAGATTGGTACCTGAATTTGTTGCTAATTTGTTGCTCTAGAATGACACCAATCACGAATTTGTCGCTCCAGCCGTTTCCGAGAAAACGTGGCTGTGCTAGCGTAATATTACGCCAGCACAGCCACCCCCGTAACTTTTGATCTAATTGTCTGACGAAATTCAGATTGGTACCTGAATTTGTTGCTAATTTGTTGCTCTAGAATGACACCAATCACGAATTTGTCGCTCCAGCCGTTTCCGAGAAAACGTGGCTGTGCTAGCGTAATATTACGCCAGCACAGCCACCCCCGTAACTTTTGATCTAATTGTCTGACGAAATTCAGATTGGTACCTGAATTTGTTGCTAATTTGTTGCTCTAGAATGACACCAACCACGAATTTGTCGCTCCAGCCGTTTCCGAGAAAACGTGGCTGTGCTACCGTAATATTACGCCAGCACAGCCACCCCCGTAACTTTTGATCTAATTGTCTGACGAAATTCAGATTGGTACCTGAATTTGTTGCTAATTTGTTGCTCTAGAATGACACCAACCACGAATTTGTTGCTCCAGCCGTTTCCGAGAAAACGTGGCTAATGTACTAAATAGATCTAATGTACTAAATTTGGTTTGCTTATTCCAAAACTGTAATCGTTTTTTGTTTTTTTTTTCTACCACGTACCTTTTTTACACAAATAGCAGTTATACCTTAAATGTTTTAATGTAGCTTTGTGTATATAGAGCTGAAAAGCAATCAGAATGCGAACAAATTGTGCTGATATCATTGTTGAATTTATGAATGTGCTTCATAGCAACATAACAATGTAACAGACAAAAATAAATGCCTTATTGAAAGTGCAATCCATGTTAAAGTAGCTTATAAAAAAATAAAATCCCTCATCTACGTATAAGTGATGAACAAATTGAAAATCTTACAACTGAAGGCTCTAGATGTTCGGATCCGGTTAGGCGAAATAAAACTTTTTGTAATATTACCAAACGAGCGACTGATTTTTCTAATAAATTAACCATTACCTTTTTATAATAATGTGAAAAATTATATGACATTTCTGAAAGTTAAAGTTTTTAAGCGCTTAAAAAAATTGTTTTCTATTTTTTAATAACTTTTAGTACAAATCTTTTTTCCCCTTATGACTGCTATGAAAACATTCACAAGGAAACTAAAAAAGTCCGTCACGCAGGAGCTGCATAACTAAGCACTTTCCTCAGAATTTGGGTAGTGTAGACTGCTTTCCAGAACAATTTGCTTAAAATATCCTACATAAATAAAATAAGAACAAGAATAGTTCTCTTTTAATTTTGTAATGAGTAACTGATAAATTATTAATTTTTCCAGAGTTATGTTTACACATGGTACCTACTACACTACGTAATAAATACAAAAAACCTCGTATTATCGTATTTTGATCTAACACAGGAACCAGATACAGTCCCTCTAGCGCTCCTTGCGGCGCCTTTGTGAACCTATATCTGGCTGGCTTTTCTATTGAAATATATTACAAAGTAAACCCCCCTTTCCGATTGACCAATTCAGCTCATTTTTACAACACTTCTTTCTCATGAGTTACCCACGACGTATACCGCGTATCGTTACAATACAGCAGAAATTACGACCAGTATGAGCATATTAGTAATTTGGGTCCGGAGTAAACCCCCCCTTCTGATGAACCGATTTAGTTTATTTTTACAACACATATTTACCTGTAGATTACCACTATGAATATACCGAGTTTCGTCGAAATATACCTAAAATCACGGCTGGTAGTGGCGAATTGGTATTGTCGGTCCGGAGTAAACCCCCCCTCCTCATGAACCGATTTAGTTCATTTTTATATCTCACTTTTCTCTCTATATTACCACTACGAATACCAAGTTTTGTACAAATATAACAAATATTACGGCTGAAATGGTCAAATTAGTGTTTTGGGTTCGGGGTAAACCCCCCCTTCCGGTGGACCGATTTTGGTGGTTAACGAACTCGTTCAATCGTTTGCTAATTGAATGCTATATACCAAGTTTCGTGACGAAAAAACAAAAACTCTGGCCGCTATCGTGTTAACAGACACACATATATATATATATATGCATATATATATATATATATATATATATATATATATATATATATATATATATATATATATATAGATATATATAAATTTTAACGGGGGTCATTTTCGGTGTCTACTAGGTAGGATCGATAAAGATTTGAAGAAATTTTTCAAAAATTCCGTCATGAGTCCAACCTCAATAGCTACTTTCCTTCGGAGGAAAGTGCTAAAAAGTCCGACTCGCAGGAACTGCGTCATCTTAGCCCGGTTCCGTTCTTACCCCTAGTGTCATCTGTAAAGATTGGAATACAAACATTTATTTTTATATTTTAAGAAACAAACATCTAAACAGTGACATCCCGGAGAACGGGAGATTATAAGAATCAGCCTTCACAGGAATCTGACAATACCTAGTAGCTACAGGAAATTCACCGCTTCCTCCCTCATTCTTAACTCTCTTAGCTTGTCCACGTGATGCTTTGTTTACATACCTGGTAACAACACCTCTCGCAGACTCAATACGTTAACTAACATTGTCAACGTTATTAGAATAGAAACAATTAAATACATTTCTCTGTTATATTATGTTCTTACTTATGTTTTTTATTAATGTATGTTTTATTGTATAATTTAATTTATTTTTCTTTCTTTATTTTAAACATCGTTTTATTTATAAAATGTATTTAATTTAAATAAATTTCATTCACTTTGTTTTTTATAAATAAATATTTTGTTGAATATTTGGCCTACTTATTCTTTTTTTTTAAATAATAACTCATGTTTCATCATTTTTATTTGCTCATCTTTTTTTTTTCGTTTCGAATGTTATTTACTGTTTATTTTTATGTCACTATATATACATATTTATTGATGAATTATAAATTAACCAAATTATTAATGATAATAATATAATAGGTTAAACTTATTCTTCGTACCTATTGAAATAATTTTATCACCTAAAAAAACCTAAAATGGATTTTTAAATAAAAACCTACAAAGGCCTATTTTTTGAACCTACCTATTGAAAACATTTTTATCACCTAAAAACCCTAAAATGCAATTTTAAATAAAAACCTAAAAAGACCTCTTATGCCTGTTGCAAAAACCTAATTGGGTGCTTATTTTATCCTAAAACTCCGGTCCCTAGTAATAATCTATGAATGACTTATAAATAAATAAAAATCACAGCCTTTATATTTATTTAATTAAAATATGAATAAGTGCTGCATAAATAATGTAAGAATTGTTAAAATTTGTTTACTGATTTTGCGGATGATCAAGTCGTTACTTCTCCAGATGTGGATTCTGTAGTTGGAGTAATAAATGTCGCTATCAGAATATTCAAGGAAAGTGGTCTGGAGATTAACCCAATGAATCCTCGGCTTTTATTATTATTATTGATAAGGGAAATTTAGTGAAGGGAAAGCTTTCTTTCAAGCGAAATTCGCGCGAAAAAAATCGCAATGCTTACATTTTTGAGCTCATTTTCTTGCAGGTACCTGCTCGTTTAATAGGTTTCTTAAAATAGAAAACGAATGAAACCATTTTTAAGACAATATCTGTAACCGTTTTTGAGAAAAGTGGAACAAATGTTTCTGTAACTCATTTCTTTGGCGGGTACTTAGAATCATGGGATTTAATTTAAATATTTTCTACAACTTTGAAATTCACCTAAACCTAAGATGTTTAAATTTCGGTTACATTTTGAGTTACGTATTCGAGAAAAATATTAAGGGATGTCCCGTAAATGTGTAATCAAATTTTGAGAATGGATAGTACACTTCAAAAGGAACAGGGAAGTTTATATAAAGTATGGTTCGATTCTCAGTAAGGGAGATATTATACTTTTTCTGTTTCCTTAAAGATTGCTTATTTTTTTACAAACAAAGCTACAGTAGGCTCCGTCCGAGTTGGTCGGACAGAAAAGCAAATGATACCCGGAGGTTTAGTTTCAAAGCTGGTAAGGGAATTCATACATTCAGGGATTTGCATACTTCAACTACCTATCTTCATATTAGGTATTTACATTACCTCATGTATAACAGACCTGTGTATATATATACCATATATACACAGGTCTGTTATACATGAGGTAATGTAAATACCTAATATGAAGATAGGTAGTTGAAGTATGCAAATCAATATATACATATATATATATATATATATATATATATATATATATATATATATATTAATTCTTCTGAATATGACCGTAATACTACGCCTGACTCAAGCCAATACACATGACGAGAGGACTTCCCGATAAGGAAAGCCCCTGAAGAGGTGCGAATTAAGGCACGAAACATGTCGGGCAAAATAGATGAAATAAAATAGTTGAACAAAAACAAATGGTGTTCTGCTTCATCGACCCTCTGCCAAATAAAGAAAAAAGAACAAGTGGAAAATATATATATATATATATATATATATATATATATATATTTTTAGATGGAACGGCATTTTTCTCCAGCGGTGGTACTCCTCCTCACTTCTTCCCGGAATATTTCGATGGATTCATCTCCATCTTCTTCAGCCAGGTACTTGTTTCTTCCTCGGTGGTAGCCAAGGGAGATGAATATGGTGGTAGAAGATGGAGATGAATCCATCGAAATATTCCGGGAAGAAGTGAGGAGGAGTACCACCGCTGGAGAAAAATGCCGTTCCATCTAAAAATACTATCCCAGCGACGAAAAATAACATCAAACATATATATATATGTATATATATATATATATATATATATATATATATATATATATATATATATATTATTTTTTAGAGTTCTTCGCTGGGGAGAATTAACGATCGATTGGGTGCTATTTCGCATAAATCCCATTCAGCTTCGTCAGACAGTTGTCCAAGCTTATATATATATATATATATATATATATATATATATATATATATATATATTTGTTTCCTCCTTACAGTAACCCTGCAAGAAGGGAGTTTATTTTTGTCTGCAAGTCTTATGCAATAAATAGCATACCACTTGCATTTGTATATTAACAATATATATATATCGACCGACGTCGATTGTTTTTTTTTTTTTTTGTTTTTTTTGGACAAATCTAAATATGATTCTAAAATCTACATTAAATTTCCGATTAGAAACACCCGTTCTTGAAATATTGCCATGTAAATTAGGATTTTCAAAATGTCCTCCTTTCTGTTGCCTACAAATATAAGCTCGACGACTATGAGAATCCAGGGCTATACGGAGGACGTCTTGTCTCTGGGTCTTCATGAGCTGGCGCTGCTTATGGATCCTATTGATGAGTTCAATTATGTTTAGAACAATTATTGTAATTATTTTCAATATGTTCTTCTATAATATTCCTCCACCCTTAATCAGAGCAAAAAGAATGTGAACGTAGTGTGGGAAGGATGAGACACCACAATTATCGTGTAAAATTAGAGAATGTGCTTAGAATGGCTCCTTCACGCTAAAGCACATTTACTGGTTTTGACTTACGAATCAGTAAAAATTAGATTCAAATAACTTTTTTTCTGAAATAACGAGATAGCACATTTAAGATTATTAAATAAGGCTAATAGCTGATCAAGAAAATATTGAATAATTGAAGAAAACACTAAAATCAATAGTTCACATCTATATGGCTCTTAGTATAGCTTCTAATTTACAAGTCAATATTTCACTAACGGGCGTTTCTTATTAGGGAAATATAATTTAAATCCTAAAAATGTGGTTTTTATTTACGATAAGATAACCAGAAATCCGTGTTTTTTTTTTGTTTTTTTTTTAAGATAGACAAAATGTTCAGATAGAACGTTCATTTCTGCTCCTCAGAACTACAAATGGGGTGCAGAATAAACCCCTAAAGTTGTGACGTCTCAATGCGGGACACCCTGCATAAAAAGACAGATGTGTGATAAAAAAAAAATTAATCGGACCGGGTTTATTTTTATTATCTGGTAGAAAGAATCGATGCAGATTTGAAGAACTTTTTAAAAACGTCTTTCACGAGAAGAATCTTAATTAAAACGTTCCTTATAAAAGTGCTAAAAGACACATCATAATAATACACAGGCCGTAAAATAATATCAGAAAAATACCTAAAACGTAAAAAATGGTAGAAACATCAGTTTTGCGTTAGTTTGAATTTTAAAAGGTTAATCCGTCGTGCTATATAGTTTAATCCGCAAACGTGAAGGCAAATACCTAGAGACCTTCATTTGTAAGATATCAATATTTCATCAGTTCTACGTAGGTAAGAATATTTAAAAAAAAAAAAAAAAAAAAAAAAAAAAAAAAAAAAAAAAAAAAAAAAAAAAAAAAAAAAAAAAAAAAAAAAAAAAAAAAAAAAAAAAACTAAACTTATGTAGTATCTTGAGGCTATTGTAGCAACGATTTTTGGAAACGACTGGAGCAAAAAATTCGCGATTGTTCTCAATCCAGAGCAACAAATTATGGCACCAGTCAAAATTTCGTCGGACAATTAGATCAAAAGTTACGGGGGTGGCTGTGCTGGCGTAATATTACGGTAGCACAGCCACGTTTTCTCGGAAACGGCTGGAGCGACAAATTCGTGATTGGTGTCATTCTAGAGCAACAAATTCAGGTACCAATCTGAATTTCGTCAGACAATTAGATCAAAAGTTACGAGGGTGGCTGTGCTGGCGTAATATTACGGTAGCACAGCCACGTTTTCTCGGAAACGGCTGGAGCGACAAATTCGTGATTGGTGTCATTCTAGAGCAACAAATTAGCAACAAATTCAGGTACCAATCTGAATTTCGTCAGACAATTAGATCAAAAGCTACGGGGGTGGCTGTGCTGGCGTAATATTACGCTAGCACAGCCACGTTTTCTCGGAAACGGCTGGAGCGACAAATTCGTGATTGGTGTCATTCTAGAGCAACAAATTAGCAACAAATTCAGGTACCAATCTGAATTTCGTCAGACAATTAGATCAAAAGTTACGGGGGTGGCTGTGCTGGCGTAATATTACGCTAGCACAGCCACGTTTTCTCGGAAACGGCTGGAGCGACAAATTCGTGATTGGTGTCATTCTAGAGCAACAAATTAGCAACAAATTCAGGTACCAATCTGAATTTCGTCAGACAATTAGATCAAAAGTTACGGGGGTGGCTGTGCTGGCGTAATATTACGCTAGCACAGCCACGTTTTCTCGGAAACGGCTGGAGCGACAAATTCGTGATTGGTGTCATTCTAGAGCAACAAATTAGCAACAAATTCAGGTACCAATCTGAATTTCGTCAGACAATTAGATCAAAAGTTACGGGGGTGGCTGTGCTGGCGTAATATTACGCTAGCACAGCCACGTTTTCTCGGAAACGGCTGGAGCGACAAATTCGTGATTGGTGTCATTCTAGAGCAACAAATTAGCAACAAATTCAGGTACCAATCTGAATTTCGTCAGACAATTAGATCAAAAGTTACGGGGGTGGCTGTGCTGGCGTAATATTACGCTAGCACAGCCACGTTTTCTCGGAAACGGCTGGAGCGACAAATTCGTGATTGGTGTCATTCTAGAGCAACAAATTAGCAACAAATTCAGGTACCAATCTGAATTTCGTCAGACAATTAGATCAAAAGTTACGGGGGTGGCTGTGCTGGCGTAATATTACGGTAGCACAGCCACGTTTTCTCGGAAACGGCCGGAGCAACAAATTTGAAAATAGTGTAACAAATTAGCAACAAATTAGCAACAAATTACTGAGTATGTTAGAAGTTGGGGTTGCAATGTTGCTGTTCCAGCGTAATAGGGCTGTAATTTCTGCTGTATTGTAACGAAACGCGGTATACGTCGTGGGTAACTCATTAGAAAGAAGTGTTGTAAAAATGAGCTGAATCGGTCAATCGGAAAGCGGGGGTTTAATTTGTAATATATTTGAATAGAAAAGCCGGCAGACGTAGGTTCACAAAGCCGCCGCAAGGAGCGCTTTCTACCACTAGAGTGACTGTATCCTGTTCCTGCGTTAGATCAAAATACGATAATACGAGGATTTTTGTATTTATTACGTAGTGTAGTAGGTACCATGTGTAAACATAACTCTGGAAGCAGATTAATAATTGATCAGTTACTCATTACAAAATGAGAACTATTCACGCTTTTATTTTATTTATGTAGGATATTTTAAGCAAATTGTTCTGGAAAGCAGTCTACACTACCCAAATTCTGAGGAAAGTGCTTAGTTATGCAGCTCCTGCGTGACGGACTTTTTGTAGATAAAACGCATGTTATTTTTATTCTTTACACAATAAATTTAAAAATATATGATTAAATATTTTATTTCACTTTTCTTGTTCCCAGTTATTTTTCTATTTATATAATATGGATATTTATTTTTATTTTTTTTATTTTATTAATTAGTTAGTTTGGACTTTTATTCATTGACCTTCGGCCTACTAAACAATGGCAAATACACACATATAGGGCTCATAGCCATAGTTTCGAAGCCCTTATAATGAAATAGAAAAGCACACATATTGTATTATGCGCCAACAATTAAATATAATAAAAACAGTTTGAATATTTTAATATGTTCATTTAATATTATTATTTTACCTGCAAGTAGAATGAAGAAGAACAACAGTGTTTGCCGCAGAATTGGCACCATCTTCACCACTCCTTCCACCTGAACAGTAAAATACCAATGCAGTTTCTGACTTCCTCAAATATATATTTATATTGATAACAGAGCTCGCAATAGTAGCGATTCGCTCTTTTCCAAATGGTGGCGGGTTTCTCAAATAGCTTCCAGCTAAATACCAGAAACTTGAGGAAGAGATGAATGACTCGTTTCTCCCTTCTTTCCATGGAGTGGAATCCCATTCGTGACGTCAACACGATGTGAATCCGTCCAGAAATGCCGACTAGAAAACATCATATTTCAAGGCCTATATATATATATATATATATATATATATATATATATATATATATATATATATATATATATATATATATATAATCAACATATAATGCATATTTAATCTACAACTTTGACCTTGGTATCATCTGAAAGGAAAATTAATAGGCTACAACGTTTACATTGAGGTGTTTTTACGTACAAGGCGTGGTTTCAGTGATAAATAGGAATTTGTCTACAAAAGGGCGACATTTTTCAGTTTTTTGCGTTTTACGCGCAAACGGTGCGTCGGATCAAAAGATGTCTCGGAATAAATTAGTCTTAAAATTAAATTTTCTAGCAGAATTCGTCATACAAAAATACCTGCCGCCATAGGAAAATCAAGAGTTAGATGCGCTGGAGAAAAACTAGAGAATGTTACAAAGTCAACTAAACCTGCAAAAGTAACCTCATGCAACATAACTAAGACCTACCAAGTTTCATTTCGAAATTCCAACAACTCTAGGAGGAAAAGGGGGTGGACACATATACTGGGACACCCTGTATATATATATATATATATATATATATATATATATATATATATATATACAGGACTTTTTGCATATATATATATATATATATATATATATATATATATATATATATATATATATAGTAGAGTCAGTCCGAAATAGTTAACTAATTGGGGTTAATTGGAATTAACGAAAGTTCGGATTAGGCTGACTTTTGTCATATAATGTCATATATTGACTTACTAAATGATATTAAGCGTATGACGTGTCAAGAATTAAAGGTAAGAAAGTAAATATTAAGATATAAAGCAAAGATGAAGTTCATGCGAATCGCGCTTTTAAAAATACTTTTCACCGTTAATAATGCATTCATACTATAGCTCCTACTATTTATAAAACAAATCGTCGAAAAAAATAATAACAAAAAATTAAAATTAATAATATTTTAATGTAGATAAAACAATCTTATAAATGTTGAACATACCTTGGGGAGAATAGTAAGCCTGATACAGCACGGCAAATATCGTCTAGAAACTGGATTTAATTCTGTTAGTGGGTTAAGCAAGAGCCAATCAGCTTAATCAAATATTGGCGCAAATGGTTTCGCTTGATTACGCTCTGTTAACGACAGGATCGAGAAAAGTGTATTTATTGTATTTAGTTTTGCAAACAAGGAATATCTCTTCAACGGAAATTATCATCATTAATGCGACTCTATTGTACCGAAGAATTGCTAGAACCGAAAAGTACGGAGAGGTACCCAAGTTTATCGCGGATAATTTATTTATTTATTTATTAAAAGTTTCGCAGTTTTTAGCGATATACTCTATAACAATAAACGATGATTACATGATTACAAAATAAATGATGATTACATAAATGATAATAACAGTGATTACAATAAATGATGATTTTACAATAAATGGAGATATGATGATTTGACAATAAATGATGATGACATGATTACAGAATTCATACACATACACACACATATATACATATGCGTATATTACTGCACTATATCCATATTGTTTATATTTACATTATACATTATTATTATCTATAGACTTATAGCGTACATTATTATATCTATATAATTATTTTATTCATTAATATTATTATTATTACATTTACTCCTTATTATTATATATATACTTATTTTACACATTATTATTATTACATTATTCCTTATCATTATCCATATACTAATATTGCACATTATTACTACATTGCTTGTTTTTATTGTTATTGTTTTTCGCTACACAGTAATTTACCAATTAAAATGTATTTAATGCTGCAATTTGTTCATAGCAAACAGTTTAGTTTGTGTCTGTATTGTTTATGTTCAGATTTAGTTAATGCTTGAAATAGATTGGTGTAATATTATTCTCAAAGATAGATATATCTGGTTTTCAGATTACCTGTACAAATAATGTTAGACAGATACGTAAATAGAGGATCTCATTATGTGACGTATCGTCACAGTTTGTTAAATATATTTGTATTTTTTAAATATGTATATATCTTGTCTATATACTGGCTTTTATCTGAGAGTAGTTCAGTCATGTTGTCCGGTAAGTCATAGTTTTCTCTCAACCGACATTCAGTCAGTATGTGTTTTATTGTAAGTGGAGTGTTACATACTTCACATGTCGGTCTGTCCTGTCTCGTCATGAGGTGTACGTGCGTCAGCCGTGAATGGCCTTATCGCGGATAAGTTCTCCATGCTGTTCCTTGACAGAACCTTGGCTGACTTCTTAGAGGTCTCTGCATGTAGTTTTTGCAAAGTGGGACTTCAACGAAAGCTTTAGGTCAACTAACATCCTGAATGCTGTTTCTGCAACATTGGACTTTTGGCAGACTCTCTTTAGTTCAAATAGCATCCTGAATGCTGTTTCTGCAACGTAGGACTTTTGGCAGACTCTCTTTAGGTCAACTAACATCCTGAATGCTGTTTCAGCAACGTAGGACTTTTGGCAGACTCTCTTTAGGTCAGTTAGCATCCTGAATGCTGTTTCAGCAACGTAGGACTTTTTGCAGGCTCTCTTCAAGGCAACTAGCATCCTGAATGCAGTTTCTGCAACGTGGGACTTTTGGCAGACACTCTTTAGGTCAACTAGCATCCTGAATGCTGTTTCTGCAACGTGGGACTTTGTGCAGACTCTCTTTAGGTCATATAGCATCCTGAATGCTTTTCATGCAACGTTAGACTTTTGGCAGTCTCTCTTTAGGTTAAATAGCATCCTAAATGCTGGTCATACAACATGGGACTTAATGAAGACTTAAATAATTCTATACGAAGTACTTATTATATTGATGAGAGAAGTTAATGATTGGTAATCAGTCGAACATTTACCTTGAATCTTAAAATATTTGATAAAGCTGTGAATACTGGATGATTCAGCGAGGGAGTTTTATTATTTGTTAACATAAATAATTTCATTATTGTTTACTCAAATGGTTTAGAGCAATCGCTTCAGTAGGTATTGTTTGAAATGTCAGACAATATTTAATTAGGTTTCTAATAAGTATACTTATTACAATTTGAATTATTGTTAATTGAATGTTTCGCAATGGAGAACTGTCTAACTACAACTTCTATTAAAATATGAGAATACTTAATTAACATCGTCCCTGGCAATAAGCATGTCTTTTCAGCAATGCATTGGTGATAATGTTGCTGAACTATCAGAGGAGAAGGTAAGTTTATTTTCAGTAGAACTACAAAATCGGTTTTTATAAAAATTGTATGGCAAAATGTAGATCAGCTAATCGTGACTAAATCAGTTCAAGAATAATCATCGTGAGTGGATAAATAATGATTTTTTTTACACATTTTACGATTATGAGGAACACAGACTTGTCTCGTCCTCCTGCCCAGGAAGTCCGAAAAAAGAGTTCGAAGATTGTGGGGAGGGGAGCCGGAGGAGCAAATGTTTTAAAACTGAAAGTATTGTGCTCAGAAAATTTAATCAATGCTTCAGCCACCTTATCACATGTAGCTAAAGAGAATTCTTTCAATGATGATTTAGCTTCGTCACTTTTTATCCAAGCAAAACTTACTATACGGATATACGGTGGAGTTAAGATAGATGGAAAATGGAAGACAAAGAGTAATGCTGAAATCGCAGCCATGCTGAAAAATCAGGATATTGTTAATTATATAAAAGCAGGTAGGCGGCGATGGGCGGGTCACATTGTGAGAATGAAGGAAGAGCAGGGCCGCCACATGGACTGCCGGGTACTGTTGTCCCGGGCCTGGGTGCCGTGGGGGCCCAGGCCGGGCCTCGCTAATTGGAAAAAATGTGTAGGTTATGAGCTTGTAAAGAGAATGGGGTTTAGAAATATAGACGGGCGTAGCCTATATTTATTGGAATGGGATCTATATTTTTTTTTTTTTTTTTTTATTGTACATAAACGACAAAACAAGTGCAGTCCTAGAATCGTATATTTCATGACGAATCGTAATAAAACTACAATTACCGAAAGTGACCTTTGCTGCACCGATTGTCGGTCGATGTTTACTTTGAATTTAAAGATAAGAAGGGCACAAGCCGTGTCTGGCGGGAAAGACGGTGGCCCAATCCACTTCCTCCTCCTGTACTTCCGCCAAATACATAATGTTTTGATTTTGAGAAATGTCCAAAGTCCTATAGCAAAGTACTAGAATTTTCAGTCTGGCTCTGAGAAGTGGGGCCCGGCTCTGAGAGGTGGGGGCCCATGATCTGGTCCCGAGCCCGGCTCTGAGATGTGGCGGCCCTGAGGAAGAGAGGTTGCAGAAGAAGATGCTGGACATGGCAATCCATGGGGGAAAAGCAGAAAAAGAGGATGGCCAAGAAGTCATTGGAAAGATGAAGTAGCGTGGAATGCTGCTAAGCTGGGCGTCAATGATTGGAGGAACACTGCTATGGACAGTGACGGATGGAAGGGCATAGTCCGGAAGGCCAAGGGTCACAAAAACCTGTAGAATGTAAGTAAAGTTCCTAAATACCAATATGAGGTAATTTGGAGTGCAATAAAAAAGGCTGACTGTAACTTGCTCCCGAATTATAAAAATAATTATAGCTGCGAAGAAAATAGTTATCTCGACAATATCAAAATAAAAGACACTTCTGCGGAGGTTCCGCTTCAAACTTTACCGGATCATACAGCGGAGAGGATCCTCAAAAAAATGAAGATGAAATGGAGAAACTGAATGGACAACAACTTGCATTGACATGACAGCCTAGATTTGACGGAGCTTCCATCAAGACGCATTCGATTCCCATGTGTTTATGATTTCCGTGGTACCTTTGCGACTAACCTAATCACCATCAAATCAAAGTTACGTAAATTGGAAAAATCTTCTGTCATTATTTACGCGATACTTGAATTGTCTCAAACTGAGGAGGAAAATGTAAACAAATTTACATATAAGAAACATGCACTTTGATAAAATAACAATATCAATTATGATGATTAGATAGTTAGCCGTCGAGGTGATAAGTAAAGATGGAATGGTTGGGATTCGGCTAAAAAAACCTCATTATGATTTTTGTTAAAAAAATCTATATTTTGGACGTTTCGGCTACTCATTGGTAGCCTTCGTCAGCTAAAATGACAAAAAAAAACAGAAATTAATACAGAAACAAAAAAAATCGTTATAATTGTGATAAGTAACAGAACTATAAATAAAATTAACTTATTATAAAAGAACAATTTCGTCTTAAATTCTTAGAATGAGTAGAATGAAAATCAATAGAAACATAACAGAAAAAAAGGAGGCTATTTTACTGAAGTTTATATAAGTAAATAGGTATAATAATTGATTTTAATAGTAATTAGTAACATTAATTGATTTTACAAAGAAATAAGAAACTACATACCAATGAAAACTATAGTAGCTAATAGTAACATTAATTAATTTTACAAAGAAATAAGATACTACATACCAATGGAAATGCCGGGAGGCAGAGGAAGACCAAGGTTGACAGTTAAGTAACCATTGTGAAAGTGTCTAAAAAAAAAAAGGAATCTACTGGGGTATATGAAACTGATAACAAAGCAGGTGGTGGGAAAAGGTGGTCGGTAAGGGATCAAAGGCCTGTTTATGACAGGAAAGGAGAAAAAGGTGTTAATATCAATTATTCTGATCTCCACCATATTGGACAGGAGCCCAAGCTGTAACAGGGATTTCCACATCAAATATCTGCTTCGTTTGTAAAACTCGTTCGTCAGAAATTAATGATTTAACTGATATTCAGTGCAAGCAATCAAACTGAGAAGCCCTCCAGCTAAATTTAAATTAATGGAATACAGCCTTTATCTCGTCTGCAATTAGAATTTCAAAAATCAGAGAACCTCAAATACAACTCTTACAATTTATTTATTGATAAGGCTTCGCAACTTTGGCGGATCGCCTGTTCAATTGTTAAATATTAACAAATTGCCAAGTTATTTTCATACAAATGTGTTCTTATTCTAAAATGTACTAGGGAACAAAAGTTATATAATAGCAAAATAGAAAATAATGAGTGAGTTTAGATCAAACAAAGAGAAATAAAAAATAAGGGGATAAAAAAAAATAAAAAAATAAATAATAATAAAAATAAACAAAAAATATATATATAAATAATAAAACGAAGTGGCAACAAAATGTTTTGGCCATAGCTTTATATATATATATATATATATATATATATATATATATATATATATATATATATATATATTCATTTATGTAATATCGAATTTTGTTGATTTGTGTGTATGTTAAATTTTGCTGTAGGCATTAATGTGTTGTAGATATATTAGTATAGTGTTTATGTGTATACTGTCAAGTGTGAGTAGTTCCTGGATGTCGTGAGGTATGTCTAGATGACTAGGTTGTCTGCATTCTGGCAATATGTGTTTTACTGTAAGTGTTGTTTTGCAGTATTTACAAACTGGTTTGTCCGTTCTGCCCATAAGGTAAGAGTGTGTCAGGAAAGTATGTCCAATACGTATTCTTGTTAATATTACCTGTTCTCGTCTTGTCAGGGTACTTTTATTCGTCAACCAAGGTTTAATAGTTGGTTTTATTTGCCTCTTCCAATTAAAGAACCCGCAAATAAGCGATTTCATTTTTAAAAAAACTTATCCGTGTTATTTTGTATGCCAGAGATATGGTTCTTCGAATATAGGAACCACTAGGAGATTTTTTGTTGATCCATCTTTGACATCAGAACTAACAAAAATCTATGAGAATTCGATTCGTGAATTTTCAGTCTTGAAGTTATAAACAGTCAACTTGCAATTGACCCAATCAAATTAGGGTTGTACACGGAAGAGACTGCAGAATTGGCTATTCAATTGTATCCGTGGAGATATATGCCCACAACACTACCCAAGGCTTTAATCCTGGTGCCAAAATATTAGCAAAAGCAGCTCTCCCGATTGGACAGCTTTCCTAAGAAGCCCCAGAGAGCAGGAATAAATATTACAAAATCTTCAGGCTGAATAGCATAATAATCTATCTAGCGGGATTTGAACCAGGTATTTTCGGTTCCGAATTCCCAATTGTTAGTCCTAAGCTAAACTACTAATTGGAGAGTACTACTAATTGGACAATTCAATGGAATCAGTCGTTCAAAATATATTGAATTTTTTTCCACTTTTTGGCAATTTGGATTCTCTTTGCGTCGTACTACAATGACCTTTGGAGCGCCTTTCAACATGGATTCCGTTGATGTCCTATCGATTGGACATTTTCAATGCTCGATATATTATATCGTGGTACATCAAAGAACATTTGAACATAATACTAAATTTGCCACATTTAACGCATTATAAATTCTGAGCTCTGTAAAAAGCATTCTTTATTTTTTTACGCATACGTCCCAGTAAATGAAAAGGATAAGGAACACTTGGCCAATGAGAAATTAAAACAATAATGGGAATTATAATTAATTTATTTTATAAAAAATGGAAGAGCAACAAACACAATAAAGGAAAATGCTTCTCTTCTTCGCCGTCAATGAATTATAGCTGATGGTTGGGGGCAACTAGTGAATTGGTGCATAAGGAAACTTGCTATTAGTCAGGACGTAGAACACTCCTCGAGCACTAAAAAAATATTCATTATAAATTAAAAAAATATAGATATTTATTGGTAACAAAAATAAATGTCAATATATTGGCTGACACAAAACCACATGATAGTTTATTGAGAAAAAAATTGCAGTTACCTAATAATTAATTAATTACTGACAAACGACGACACTAGAAGATAAAGATCTTTAGTGCTTGCTCGGGATTTGAACTCAGGTCCTCCAGCATATTAGTCCAGTGCTCTACCACTGAGCTAACCTCGCCCCCACCTCAATAAAATATTTTCTTGGTATGTTAACTAGAAGGTATTATATAAATTAAGAACACCAGTTTTGATCTCAATAATATAAAATACAATTGTATTAATAGTTAGTTTTAACCAGGGCCGCCACATCTCAGAGCCGGGCCCGGGACCAGATCACGGGCCCCCACTTCTCACAGCCGGGCCCCCACTTCTCAGAGCCAGAATGAAAATTCTAGTACTTTGCTATAGGATTTTGGGCATTTTAAAATTATTTTCATCTTCAGTTTTGAGCAAAATGAGAATAAAAGCCGACAATCGGTGCTGCAAAGGTCACTTTCGGTACTTTTTTTCCAATTAGCGAGGATCGGCCCGGGCACCGTGGGGGCGACAACTGTACCCGGTTGTCCCCCTCCCCCATGTGGCGGCCCTGGGTTTAACGATCACCTGTGCTTGAGATAGTTCCCCATGACATGAGATGATTCTTCACACTCTTTAGGGTCTTCCTTATGTTGTGAAGAGCATGAAGACTTACATTTATTTATCCTTTAACTAACATGTTACTAACGTTTTGGGTACCTCTTCAGGGGAATATGTTAATTAAAAGTCAACATAATAAAACATCGGCCTTTCCAGCAAATGAAACTTCCTGTTCTACATCCTACTCCTGGGGTAATCTGTAATCCAAGGGCTTATCGCCATAGATGTGAAACCCTTAAAATAATATATATATATAATCTACTATCCTTTTCTTTCAGAAATTTTATAATAGAGTTCTCTATAAAAGATTTAATGAGCTCTATTAAATAATTTTTTCCAATTACGATTAATAGTTATAATTTTAACTATTGGACGGCGGATTAAAGTCAATCCTGAACAATCCTCCCACATAACATTCACTCTTCGAAGATCCAAATGCCCTTCCATCAATCTTCTCCAGAGAGAAATCAGTGAAAAAAAACCAAGTTACCTACCTAGGACTTACCCTTGACAGACGACTTACCTGGAGCCAACACATTCAAAAGAAAAGACAGGAAACAAACAGACGGTTTAGACTACTAAACAGACGACTAGACTCTCGCTCAAAATTATCTTTACAAAACAAGAGACGGATATACGCTACTATACTTCAACCCACCTGGACTTATGGTTTGGAAGTCTGGGGGTGTGCTAAGCGATCCAATATCCTCATAATCCGCTCTCTCCAATCCAAAATACTCCGCAAAATAGTCAATGCTCCATTCTATGTCTCAAACTTCATTATCCATAGCGACCTAGAAATCCCCTTTGTTCAAACCCTGTCCAAAACCCGATACCTTAACTTCCACTCCCGTTTGCCTGGTCACGACAATCCCCTAATCAATAATCTATCCTCATCCTCCATTCCCGGTAACCCTCACCGCCGCCTCTAGCGCAAATGGCCTAGAGGCCTATTGTAAGCAAACCTTGTAAGATAATGTAAATATAAAAAATGTAAATACTGTAAATAATCACCCTAAATGTAACCTAAGATAAATATTTAAGCAAAAAGGTTTTGGCCAATGGGTTTTTTTTCCTATCGGTCCTTCTTGTCATCTAATCATGAACATAATAATTATTAAAAAAACTTTGTGTATTGTATAATTGGCAAATAAAGATATTAAAGAACTTTTGGACTTTTTATACAAAAATTAATTTAATTACTCAACAACATATTTCATTTTGAACCACCGCTATTTCCGTTTTCTATGGGTTCTGAAACGTGAAATGTTCTAGGGGTACTTCCGCATCGCGTCATGAGGTCAAGCGGGGTTCCTCCCCATGCAGTGAGGGAGGAATCGCACTAAAAAAAAGTTAGAGTCGCAGGAACTGCGTCATTTTAGCTCTTTTCCGTTTTTATTCTTATTGTCATTTGGAAAATTTGGAATAGAAACAGTTAATGTTTTGTCTTAATTTCCGTGAAAAATGTAAACGCATGTAAAATTAAATCTGAAAGCAACGCAAGATCTTAGGCGCTACAACAGGAAACTGGCATTATCCTAACAGGAAATTACTGCATTTAAGCAAAGATTTCTCCAAATAAGATCGCTCTATCAAAACTCACATAAGAATCGTACTTGTAGGAAATTTAAAGATTATATTCGAACGCTTATTATTCATTTATTATAAACAACCGGTTTTGAGAATATATCCGAAAATCCCAAAAAATTATACAGGTATATATTTTTTTTTCATTTTCTTCGTCAAGGTTATAACATGTTTACCCCTCAACTGAATAAATCTTTTCTGAATACCCAAACCGAAATGTATTTAGGAAAACTATTTGTATTAAAGCTTCTTGTAAGCGGTTAAAGATATAAATTTAAAATTGGTTTTATTTGTTTTACTTATCCAATAGAAAGTGTACCTACTAACGCGAAAACAAAGTGTTACATTTTTTTTGCGCGATTTTTGCTGCAAAAACAATGTTCCTGTGGAAGGATTCGGCTGGTTAACAATTCAAAGGATTTTTTTACCAACTTTCATCAAATTCGGTCCATTTTGGAGCCTGGAAGAGAGCGAACAGACAAATTGATATACCGACGTTGTTTTGTGATCTATGAGTTCGGAAACGTGAAATTTTCAACTCGGCACTTCCGAGTTGAAACAGGAATTTTGCGTCCTGAGGTCAACCTCATAAGCGGGTTTCCTCCCTATGGAAGGAGGGAAGATTCGCGCTAAAAATTCATGAGTAATAGAATTTTTGAAGGTATAAATGTTTTGGTATATATTAAGTGTGTTCAATGTTTCTCAACAATGAGAATAATAACATTTTTGATCAACAATTTGTTGGACAACTCTAATAATATTTTTATTCTGTTGCTTGAATCCTCTGGTAAAATTCCATAACATTTTCGGCCCTCACAGTATGAAATAAAATTTATATTTCTCTTATCCTCTAGTGAATTCTGGACATTTTGGAATCTCTTTTGCAAACATGCTCTGTTTACTAGAGAAGAAAAACCCTCTCTAATGGATAACATCTTCACCATTGGTCAAACAATACAAGTTTTCCGATAAGGTATATCCACCTCAATAATAAAAAAAATCAGTCGTGTATCAGGCTACGAGTGCCTGAGGGGCAGATACTTTAGCGGTTTCTGATTCATGACCGTACGGCACACTCTGGAGATAGTGTGTTCAGTACTATGCTCCGGCCGCTTGATTTTCCCCTTTGCAGCTTTGACTGCTAGGGTCATTAACACCCTAGTAATTAAAGGCTGGGTTGGCCTAAGGATGGTCAGGGAGGCTGAATCCAACCCATGAACGAAGACACTAGAAGATAAAAATCTTTAGAGCTCGCTTGGGATTTGAGCTCATGTCCTACAGCACATTAGTCCAGTGCCTCAACACTGAGCTAACCTCGTCCCCACCTCAATAAAAGATTTTCTTGGTATGTTAGCTAGTAGTTATTATATAAATTAAGAACACCAATTTTGATCTCAAGAAAATAAAATACAATAGTATTAATAGTTAGATTTAACAATTACCTATGCTTGAGATAGTTCCCCATGACATGAGATGATTCTTCACACTCTTTAGGGTCTTCCTTATGTTGTGAAGAGCATTCCAATACAGGGAAGATATGGGTAGGGATGATGGACTCTGCGAAGTACTCATGGGACCTCATGTGGCTGCATTTACCTATCAAGGAAGATACAATACATATGCAAATATATATATATATATATATATATATATATATATATATATATATAGTCATAGAACAAGAAATATGAATGCAATAGGAACCTTACATACAAGATGCAAAACTCCTTAGTACCATAGGAACATATTTCTGTAATTAATCTTGTTTCTATAATAGATAATAATATTTTTCTCATTCAAGGATCCAATTACGTCAATCAACAAATAATTTGAATTGCTTTAAAAAAAAAGTACATTTAGAAATTGCTGCTTGTGTCAAAGTTTATTTGCTTTTATATAATGGACTGATTCTTTTTTCTTTCTTTTTTACGAAAACAAACAACTGTTGTGTTTAAGAAAACCCGTTATGTTTATGCCTACAACCGAACAACGTCTTGATATGTTATTATATATACATATTCATGGTTTTTGGAATAAACATTGACTAATTATCTCAGTAGTATTTATTTTTCAATCAAGCTTTATATTTATTTATACAAATCTTAAAATCCATTTGTAGTATAAATAACACAGATTTTCAGGATGGGTTTCTACATGTTAGCACCCTTTTCTAGAAAGGATACGTATGATGCCTTTTCTTTTCAAAAGAAAAGCCTCCAACACTTCTGGTAATCGAAATTATAACCCTGAGGGGCGGCTTAATATTCACAGCTATCCCGCCTGAGTTTTAAGGTTGTGCGTCACCCTTATTGTTATAATCTTATTATATAAATTTATTGATACATTTAAAAAAAAACAAAAAAAAAAACTTATTTATAAAAATCTATAAAATACAAATATATTTTTGGCTCTATATGCCTATTTGATTCTGTTCTATTCTTCCAGCTACTCTTTATACCCCCTTGATTCTGTTCTATACTTCCAGCAACTCTTTATACCCCCTTGATTCTGTTCTATACTTCCAGCTTCTCTATATACCCCCTTGATTCTGTTCTATACTTCCAGCTACTCTATATGCCCCCTTGATTCTGTTCTATACTTCCAGCTACTCTTTATACCCCCTTGATTCTGTTCTATACTTCCAGCTTCTCTATATATCCCCTTGATTCTGTTCTATACTTCCAGCTACTCTATATGCCCCCTTGATTCTGTTCTATACTTCCAGCTATTCTTTATACCCCCTTGATTCTGTTCTATACTTCCAGCTTCTCTATATACCCCCTTGATTCTGTTCTATACTTCCAGCTACTCTATATGCCCCCTTGATTCTGTTCTATACTTCCAGCTACTCTTTATACCCCCTTGATTCTGTTCTATACTTCCAGCTTCTCTATATACCCCCTTGATTCTGTTCTATACTTCCAGCTACTCTATATGCCCCCTTGATTCTGTTCTATACTTCCAGCTATTCTTTATACCTCCTTGATTCTGTTCTATACTTCCAGCTTCTCTATATACCCCCTTGATTCTGTTCTATACTTCCAGCTTCTCTATATACCCCCTTGATTCTGTTCCATACTTCCAGCTACCCTATATGCCCCCTTGATTCTGTTCTATACTTCCAGCTGTGGATATGCCCTCTTGATTTTGTTTTATTCCACCAGCTGCTCTGTATTCCCCTTTTAATCTGTTCAATACTTCCAGCCGTTTGGTGTTCCACCCTACAAACCTGGATGGAAAACTCCTGTTACCCAGTACCAGAAATGAATTGTGTTGGGAATTAGGTGGACTATAATTTAAAAGGAGCAATTAACATCTTAAATAAAATATTCTGTTCATTTTACCTTTAATCTTCAACCGCCATACCTGTTGCTTTCTAGAGGAGGGTGAGAAATAACAAATGCTAAGGAAAAGGGCCGGATTGAGACAGAAAAGCTCAGCTACTTGAGCGATCCAAAGTGAAACGTTCTAAGGTCTAAGAGAGAGTGTGCCGAACTTAAGCCAGATGCTAGTGAGTAAGGGAAAGGCAGGGGGGGAGGCGCCAATTTAGCAAGAGTTTGATTTAAACCGATCAAAACAATAAACTATGAGCATGATGATAGAGTAGGACCTGTAACCACTGTTCTAGAAAGTCATATCGTACTTTGTTAGTAAATGAATGCTATTTTAAAAAAGTTATTAAATGCTTAATAATCTATAATGTCTTACCAAAATCGATGTACAGACATCCCGGTTGTGCATGTTTTCCTCCATTGGGATAGAAATCTGCACTGCATATCGGACTATCCAATCCTAGGAGGTCTCCACAAGTGTGGATGCAGTCCACAAATTGTGCATCACTCGAATCCAGCCGTTCGGAAGGAGGAGCCGACTGGAATCCTGGTTTAGCTGGGTCCAGGCCTGCAATCAAATTACTTGTGAGTTAAATGACTTTTTTATCATTTACTTGGCTTTTGTAAGCCAAATAATAACTGTACATTGTTCTCTTATTTTATGGATTTAGTTTGTTTTCTGAAATATAATATAAAGATTAATGTTTTCATGGATTTACGAAAATAAAGTATATGTAAATCCAAAAATCTACACAATTCTATAAATTTACTTTGTTCGCTGAAATATAGTGTATATTAAATGCATATATTTCCCATTTTTTAGAGATGTATTTTGTTCCTTTTAATAGTAATGGCGTATTGTTATGTTTTCTTTTTTATATTTACTACGTTACCTAAAATATAATATATGGTCCTTGCATGTTGTGCCCTTACTTTATATACCAATTTATCTCCCTGAAAATATGAAAATGCATATTGTTCTGTTTTTCGTTTACATAATATATTATATTGACTTTAATCCCTGCAATTTAAATTAATTGTGTATTTGCATAGGTTAGTTTAAGAGCATTCTTCAGGGATGTTGCATAAGCTAACCACCTTACTGGGGAATGAGCTTAGTTATGCAGCTCCTGAGTGACCGTTTTTTAATGTAATAAAAGTAAAATATTTTCTTCTTAAAAAATAAATCTAAATAGTTTGATGATTTTTTTTTTTAATGTTAATGCTATACCTGTAATTCTAGCAGGTTTGCCAAACTTCGCAAGGGAACCAGCAAAACCAGCAACATGAGCTCCAAGACTGTGACCGATCAAGTGTATGTCATCTGTACTGCAGCCTTTAGAATTTAGGAAGTCCAGAAGTTGTGCTAAATATGCACCGACTCTCCGTGTACTTCTAGCAACTAGAAAGTAGTCCACGTTTATTGCTATAGCACTCCAGTCTACTGCTATCACATTAACCTCATCCGCCTCGAGAAATCCTAACAAGATATTTATAATTTTTTAAAAAAATACTAGCAAAAATGTGCATTTCACAAGATATTTCTAAATTTTTTTTTAGTTGCATTTATGATCACTACGTGTATTCAGGGGAAAGTTGCATTGGATTACAAACAACCATTATTAGGTAAAATAAACTTACGGTCCTTTATGTTTTGTATAGTTGGTTTGTCAAATTTGCAAAGATATCCGTGTATAAGAACTTTTGTAGGCCATTTTCTGTTGAATGAAGATCTCTCCAATGAATTTGGATCACGTGGATTCAGTATTTCAGGAGTGGAATTATACCTTAAAACAAGAATAAATCATTTATTGGAAAAAGGCTCAATAATATTAATAATTCAACAAAATTATAAGTAGCTATTTTCAAAGATGATAAAATAAGTTCTCATGTTAAATAATGTCAGATTTTCTAATATGTAAATGTTTTGGCCTAAGTAGTAGCTATTGGGATTGCACTCATGAAAGACCTCATGAAAACTTTCTTCAAATCTGCATCAATCCTACCAAATAAATACTGAAAATGAACCCCTTAAAATGGATATCTATCTATCTATCTATCTATCCATCTACATATATATATATATATATATATATATATATATATATATATATATATATATATATATATATATATATTTTAGATGAATATGTCAATACTCCAATGGAACATAAATGGTTTACAGAGACATTTTGAGGAACTGTCATGTTTAAGACAAGAATATGGCTTTGAGGTTATGTGTCTTCAGGAAACTCATTCATGTCCCGGTAAGCAAATCTCCATACATGGCTATACTTCTTATTTTAGAGATTATATTCTGGGTGATAAGGCTTGTGGTGGTGTCTGTATATATGTGAAGGACTCCATACACTGTGAACCAATAAGATTGCTAACTACGGTCCAGGCTGTTGCGGTATCTGTACATATTCCTTTTCGAGTGTCCGTATGCTGCATCTATCTTCCACCTAGTGAACCGGTTGACGTACATACACTACAAGACTTGATTCTCCAACTTCCTGCTCCAATACTCATTGTAGGAGATGTAAACTCTGAGAGCGTAATGTGGGGGTCGAAGAAGACTAACTCTAAAGGAAAACTATTACAGACACTTCTCGAACAGAACGACTTGATACCATTGAACACAAACGTACCTACACACCTCTGCCCTCGGACTGGAACTTACACAAACATTGATATTTCAGCTACCTCATCATCTATATATACGCGTCTAGCCTGGGAAGTACGTGAAGATCAATGTGGAAGTGATCATTTTCCAATTGTTATAAAACCTGATGTTTCCCCAATTTTGTTTTTCCCACTGATTCTAAATTTAATATTAAAAATGCCGACTGGACAAAATTTCATAATAACTTTTTAAACCTATTACAAAACCAAGGAACGTACAATTTGAATGATTTTATATTACTCATCACTGAGGTAGCTGAAATGTCCATTAACAAGACGAAACCCAACCTCAACAGACCACCGGTTCCATGGTGGAACGATGAGTGCAAAAACGTTATCAGAGAACGCAGAAGGGCAGTTCGCTTATTTAATAATAATCCTTGTCCCAACTTCCTGTTAGACTATAAAAAGAAAAAATCTATTGCTCAAAATGTTATAAAGACTGCTAAAAGGAAGTGCTGGATAGAATTCCTGTCATCATTTAATCAATCGACACCACCTAATAAAATATGGAATATGATCAATAAAATCGCTCATAAAAGATATAGAGCACCCATTCCTGTACTTAAGGAAAACAACTCCCTAGTCAAGACTCCCAAAGAAATCAGCAATGTACTAGGATTTCATTTTAGTCAAATCTCGAGCAATGAGAGACTCTCACCTCAGGCATTGCAGTATAAATTAGCTTTAGAGAACTCACCAATACCTCCATGCATAAACACATACAGCCCGCTAAATGAGCCATTCTCCATGCAAGAATTACAGCATGCTCTTTCTCAGGTGAAATTCACAGCACCAGGTTCAGATGGCATTTGCTATAAAATTCTGAGGAATATTCCTTTTGCTGGTTTATGCACTCTTTTAAAAGCCTTTAACATTGCATATGAGACAGGAGAATATCCCAGTAGCTGGAATCAGTCAATAGTCATACCCATATTGAAAAAGGACAAAGATAGGACTCTCCCTAGTAGTTACAGACCAATAGGTCTAACCAGCTGTATCGGCAAGCTATACGAACGAATGATTAACAAACGGCTCTTATGGTTCTTTGAAAAAAATAAGCTCCTTTCTGAATATCAATGTGGCTTCAGATTGAATCATTCGACAATGGACCACATAGTTCGCTTTGAAAATGAAATTTTAAATGCATTTATAAACAAGGAATCTATTATAGCCGTTTCATTCGACATTGAAAAAGCGTACGATACAGTATGGCGCCGGGCTATTGTGTCAAAACTGTACGAATGGAATATCCAGGGAAATGTTTTTAATTTCATAGAACATTTCCTTACGAATAGGACATTCAGAGTTAAAGTAGGGGGGCTGCTATCAAACACATTTATCCAGGATAATGGAGTACCACAGGGTTGCGTTCTGAGCACGACCCTATTCAAGATAGCAATAGACACCATCCGCGAGTTTATCACGCCAGAAGTAAGGTATAGTCTGTATGTTGATGATTTGCTTATTTATAGCAAGGGAAATGACCTGAAAGGAATGCAGGACAAAATCCAAGTGGTAATAAGCAACCTTGAAAAATGGAGTGCACAAAATGGTCTTAAATTCTCGACTGAAAAAACACAAAGTATAGTTTTCACTAAAAAAAGATCAATCCCAAACCTAGAACTGTTGCTCCATTCCAAAAGGATACCTACATCCAACACAATAAAATTCTTGGGGATGTATTTCGATTCAAGGCTTACATGGGCACCCCACTTGAAAAGAGTCCTTGAAAAATGTAAAAAGTCTTTACATTTCTTGAGGATCCTTAGTAATACCCAGTGGGGAGCTGACAGAAGCTTAATGCTAACCTTCTACCGAGCGTACACCAGGTCCATACTGGATTACGGAAGTATAGTGTACTCGTCTGCCAGACCCAGTACCTTGAAGATGCTAGATCCCGTGCATAACACTGGGCTCCGTCTCGCCACCGGAGCTTTCAAGTCAAGTCCAGCAATCAGTTTATATGCTGAATCGGGAGAACATCCATTGGAGTATAGACGTATGTTAAATTGTATAAAATTTTCATTAAAAGCAACATTTTTAAACTGCCCTTGCACACCAAAAACCACCGACGAAACAATACTAAGAAAATATCAGCATCACCCAAAAAGACAAAGACCATTACACTTACGATCCATGGACTACACGACCAGTACAATAATATCAACAACGCCAGTTCTCATGAGCCCTATAAGTTCATATATCCCGTGGAAACTGGAAAATTTGAAAATTAATCTATCATTGTCGAAATTCAAAAAGAATGACCCAACTTCTAGGCACTTTTACAATTCATATTTTCAATCCTTTTGTATAGAAAATAGTAACTCCCTTTTTGTTTATACTGACGCGTCGAAAACTTCACATGGGACTGGCGTAGCTGCTATTATTGGCGAACACTGCTTTTCCCAGAAAGTTCCAGACGACACAAGCACTTACACAGCTGAACTAGAAGCCATAAAACTGGGACTGAACAGCCTACCAGACACAGAACATAATAACGTTGTCATATGCACGGACTCACTCAGTTCTTTACGATCCCTTCACGACTGCTACAGTACACACCCCATAGTATGCGACATTTTTGAAGTAATGTATCACACCAAAAAACACTTCACAATGTACTGGTTACCCGGCCACGAAGATATCAGACAAAGTACTGCAGTAGACGAACAGGCTAAACTAGCCACTCGACGACCAGCACCAGGCGTACATTACATGACATACCAGGATCTTCAAGCCTTATCTAAGAGATATGTAACAGATAAATGACAAGAATCCTGGTATAACACGACTGACAACAAGCTTCGAGAAATCAAGCCCACTGTACACGAATGGTCATCGAGTAAAAGATCAAATAGACGAGAAGAAGTGGTTTTATGCCGTCTAAGGATTGGCCATTCACGACTGACACACTCCTACATTATGACGAGAAAAGACAGACCGACATGTACATACTGCAATACTGGCCTCTCAATAAAGCACATACTGACAGAGTGTAGACTCAGGACAAAATTAAAAGTACCCAACTTCTTGACCGACTTACTAAACGATGGTAGCCAGTACATTGATGACCTTATGAAATACCTAAAACATGCAAATATTTACAACAATATTTAAAAAAGAAAGGATAATCAAAGCACATTAGTGAAATTGATTTTTCGTTAATTAACCCAACAAAAAGGTACTTCCTTTTGTTGGGTCAATGGAATAGAACACAATCCATTCACGGACACAACATACTTTTTGACATTTTAACATGGAAACATAAGAAGAATTATTACCAGAGAAGATTTTACGGAAAAAGATTTCGTTTTATCATCAATTGATGACAAAAACTAACATAAATAAATAAATAATATATATATATATATATATATATATATATATATATATATATATATATATATATATATATATATATAAGAGCAAGATATGTTTTAAAAATTAACTGAATCGGTTCATTAGAAGCTGGGGTTTACTCTGTATTACGTTTAAATTGAATTAACCTGCTAAAACCGGTTCGGTCATTAGTTGTTACTTCTTCCACTAGGAGTGCTCATAGGGATGCTGTATACGGTTTCTATACGGTTTCAGTCAGCTATTCATTACGAATGTAAAAGAAGAAAACATATGGTATTGGTAGGATTCAAAATCATTAATTTCTGATATTATATAAAATATTGCTTAGAATATATACTACGTAACATAAAAACAATAGAAACTATGTTTTTTTTGTTTTTTACGGAGCAGCGACAACTGGGCCATTAGTGCCGACATCCATGGTGCATCAAGGAACATTCTCAACGGGCCCTGAGATGAGAAAAATTCTTGCCACCAGAGGGACTTGAACCCCTGTCTCCCACATGAGAATGTTATTAGCCACTGGGTGCCGCGAGGAGACCTGGTATGGCTTATTTAAACAAATAAAATAAATATAACTCTTAAGCATGTGAACAAACTAAAAATTTACATATACATATAATTTGTACTGCTCTTGCATAAATACTAACTACATTAGGGATTAAAGTGGGAGGAGCATAGTTTGGATAAAAAGTATCCTTCCTTCAGCACAATCCCCGGCAAGGCAACGACTCCAATAAACAAAAAACTCCCTGACTAAGGAGCTGCATAGGGTCACCACATTCCTCAACATGATGGTTAGTTATGCCACATTGCTGACGGATGTGCTTAGACTAACCAATAATAAAGAAATATAAAGTCCGTCATGCAGGAGCTACACAACTAAGCAAAAACCTCAGAAAGGTGGGTGTACTACACTGCATTCCTGAATAATTTTGATATTTTCATGAACAGCTGACTCAATTATTAATCCTTCTTAAAGCTTAACAACTTCTGGGCTATTAAAGCCATACTATCTATAGGTTGCCAACCTTTCATAATGCCCATCCAAGTATTTGCAACGTTCGACGCTCCTCAACTTCGGTGATCTCCGGGAACTAGTATATTCAATGTGGCTATGCTCTTTGGTAAGATATTATTAACATTACATTCTGGTGTTGTATTGTAATTCTTATTAAATGATAAATTGATTCACCTTGTGAATAAATAGAAGACTACTTGAGATTCGATTCCTCCAGAAAAATGAATGAGTGACTGATTCCCCTTCATATCCAATATCTCATCCATGAATGCTAATTCCATTGAATAATCCAATATTCTCTCTTCTCCACTTCCTGAAATTAAAGCCCAATTTATACTTAGAATTAATCTTTTGAAATCTAGGAGCGTCTTACTACTTCAAACTAGTACATAAAATCTTTAAATTGGAAAGTCCAAAATCTGAGTGGCTATTCGCTAAATCCATTGTCAATATAAAATATATTTATATTCTAATATTAAATATTTTACTTGCTTCGTTTATATCCAAGCATTTTTGCCCTTTGCACTAGAGATGTAGGTTTTCCGGAAAATTTTGAATCGGAAAATTTTCCTAGCCACTAAATGTTCGCGGTACTGTAAAATAAACTTTCATTGCTAGAGACTATGAGTAAGCATCACTGAAGTATTTTTATCATCTATATTATATTTTGGATAGGATACCCTTTTGAGTTTTCTCCCTTCCAACTAAAATTGTAAGCAGAATTTTAATGAACAAAGGATAGAAATGTGATTTATCAATGTATGTTTTTAATCATGTATATAGCTGAAAAGTTAAATAATAATAATTCTTTAAAAACTCGTATGCATATATAATATTTCAGTAATTAATTAAAAAATAATTTATTGGAAAAAATATTTTATTTGCTAAATTGATGTATGAATATACCTATCCGAAATGGAAACAAAATATATTTTAATGTAACTGCATACTTCTCTTCTCTACAAAAACATAAAATAAATTTTTGTATTAATGACACTGACACATTTAATAAAAAAGCTGAATTACCATAAAAATTCCAACTCGCAGGAACTGCGTCATCTTAAGGTGGTTCTGTTCATATCCCTACTGGCATTAGTAAAGGAATAGAATCTCCAAGAGGAGGAAGTTAAGGCACCACAAATGTATCCTAAGCGGAAACGACTCCCCCGCATTCTCTACATGTGCCCTATTAAATGCAATTAAAACGATAGGTAAACGGTGACAAAACCCCATTGAAATGAACAAAACTAACAATTTTGAAGCATTTATTTCTCTGATTGACATCGCCTAATCGAAAATTACTTTAGAACTTTTTTTTAATAGAATGTAGTGACCTTTCGAATGGTTATTTTCCATTTACCATAATTTCCCAACCGTTTTCAAGATATTAAGGATAACATAAGAAGATTCCAAATCTTTTCATGTAAGTTAATGTTAACATTTTTTTTCTAATACGTCATTAACTCCATGCGAAACAAACATTTAAACTCCTTAATATAGATGAATTTCAAACATGTATAAAAACAGTATTTCAACTGATTCTCACAATTCAAAGTACCAAAACCAAAAATGAGTTACAAAAACTATGTTTCCATTTTTCTCGAAAACGGTTACAGATATCGCCTTAAAAATTGTTTCATTTGTTTTCCTACATTTGAGAACCTATTAAACGAATACCTGCAAGCATATAACCTCTAAAACGTCCGTGTTACAAATTTTTCCATGCGAATTTCGCTCCAAAACGCATGTGTTGGTGACGGATTCTAACGGTTAACGAACTTAAGCTTTTAAATTAGAAAAAAGATGTTTGTACCAAATTTCATCAAATTTGGTCCATTTATATATATATATATATATATATATATATATATATATATTGTAATGATATATTACATTCTTGAAAATATTTTTAAATTCAAATAACCATCGATATTTTGAAAAGCCCGCGCAAATCACAAACCATATGTACAAATAACATTGTATTATATACGATCAAAATTAATAATATTTTTGGACAATACTGATGTACAATATATCCATATTAAATGTACATTCAGATAACAATAGATTAATTATTTTGTATTGCAAAAAACAATTGTTATCTTTATATATAATCCGGTAAACTGCGGAAGTTAAGAAGCAAGGACGCTAAACTTTCCCGCTTTCTCGAATGGCGTCATTCTAGTCCCAGCAGCGATAGAGAGAAGGCGTCCGACGATTCCCTGCATTCATGGAAGGAGGAGTTGGGGTCTGTCCTCATTTAACTACAGCAGCCTTGTATTGAAGAAGAAGTCTTTTGGTTCTTAGCGTTGGCCGAAGTCAGAGCTCTCCTCCAAGGAATACCAAATATATTGAGATTTCGTTGGAAGCGGATTGATTTAGAGGTAAGAATTGTTTTTGTTGTAGTTTTCAATTATTTTATTATTGTTTGCATGTAATTTAATATTGTTTGTATCTCAGAATTGTCTGGAGATAAATGTAATACCAGTCATTCACTCGGAACCTTGATCCATGAGATTAAGTTAAATTAACATAATAAAACTAATTAAAATTTCTTTATTTCTTATTGTAAAAAAAAAAATTATCATTACATTAAATGGCGCCCAACGTAGACGGCCGAGTGAATTAAAATTAAAAGCGGTAAATAAATATTGAAAATAAAACTTAAAAGTAATTTTTTTTTTTTTTTAAATAAAAATGTCTGACGTAAATATTGAACAATTTCAAAATAACGGTGAAGAAAATAATGTAGAATCACCGGAATACGTATTTTTTACGCCAGGAGAAATAAATATTATAGTCGAAACACGTGAAAACGAATTGCAGGAGGATGATGCAATAGCATTCAGAGAATCGACGGCGGGTTCCTTAGGAACAGAAATTATATCCAATGACCGTACTTCCGAGAGGGATAATGAGATGCATCCTCAAGGCCTAGAACATTTGATGAGGCTATTATTGGAACAAAATAAAGAACTAAATCAAAATATGGTTGAGCTAAATAAAAATAATAAAATATTGGAAAATAAAATTGATAAAAATAATAAAATATTGGAAAATAAAATTGATAAAAATAATAAAATATTGGAAAATAAAATTGATAAAAATAATAAAATATTGGAAAATAAAATTGATAAAAATAATAAAATATTGGAAAATAAAATAGATGCAAAGAGAATAGAACAAAATAAAAAATTGGACGATTTATGTGCGTATTTAAATAATATGGGTGAAAGTCAAAATAAAGAGACGATAGAATTGGAAAAATCGAATAATAACCTTTTTAATAAAAATAATAGAAGTTGTAAAGAAATTATTGAGATTAATGAAAATAACAATGAAAATTTAATTAAAAATACCGGAAATGACGATACATTAATAAATAATGACAATTTAAATGAAACTATAATATACAGTTTAAATATTAATGATAGTAGTAATGACCAAATATTAGAAGATAAAATATTGATTGAAGATAAAAATGACTATAATTGTTTAATAAATGAAGATAATACAATTCAAGAAAAAATATTAACTGAATTAAATAATGATAATGAGGGTACAAATGAAATAATTAATAATAAGCTAATAAATGATAATTTCAAAAATAAAATAAGTACAAAATTTATAAACAAAATGATGAAACAAAAGAAAATTGAAAAATTATCTGATAACTATAAATTCAAAATAAATGAAAAGAGTTATAATAAAAGAAGTGGAAATATACCAATGAAGAAACTGAATAGAACTATTAATAATAATAATAATTTAAAGATTTTGAATGTCAAATTTGGAAATAAAATAAAAATTCTTTATAAATATAAAAGACAACTTGGAATAGAAAAGGTTTCAAAGCTAAATCGGCCTCCAAGGAAAAGAATAAAACACTTTTATAGAAAGAAATTGGACAACTGCAAAATAAAGTATTAAGGACCAGGCATAAATTCAAGGCAATTGTTAAACTTAGTTTTAGATTAGTGTGTTTGTATAAAATAAGTATTAGTTTAGCATTTTTGAATAAAATAAGATTTATTTTAGTATTAAATCAAACTGATAAAAAGTATAATTAAAAATTAATATAAATGTTGAAATCACATTAGTTTAGGATAAGAAAATTTTGATATTATGTGAAATTAATAAATTTAATAATAATGTTTTTTGTATATTAAAATAAACTTATTTCAATAAAGATCATTAGTTTAGCCTAAAATAAATTTGATAATTATAAAAATAATTTAAAATAAGTATATTAATAAAATACTATATTCATATAATCAAAATGAATAAAAGTTGTGTAACGAAATAAGTTATTGAAAATTTGAATAAAAAACAGGCTTACCAATCTAATTAATATTTCTGTATCCCGAAACTTCAAATTAAAAAATTCAATTTTAAATTTATTTTTTATACCGGACTAAAATCATTTTTTTTTTATTATTTTTTTTTTTTAGACAGGAGTGCAAATGTAATGATATATTACATTCTTGAAAATATTTTTAAATTCAAATAACCATCGATATTTTGAAAAGCCCGCGCAAATCACAAACCATATGTACAAATAACATTGTATTATATACGATCAAAATTAATAATATTTTTGGACAATACTGATGTACAATATATCCATATTAAATGTACATTCAGATAACAATAGATTAATTATTTTGTATTGCAAAAAACAATTGTTATCTTTATATATAATCCGGTAAACTGCGGAAGTTAAGAAGCAAGGACGCTAAACTTTCCCGCTTTCTCGAATGGCGTCATTCTAGTCCCAGCAGCGATAGAGAGAAGGCGTCCGACGATTCCCTGCATTCATGGAAGGAGGAGTTGGGGTCTGTCCTCATTTAACTACAGCAGCCTTGTATTGAAGAAGAAGTCTTTTGGTTCTTAGCGTTGGCCGAAGTCAGAGCTCTCCTCCAAGGAATACCAAATATATTGAGATTTCGTTGGAAGCGGATTGATTTAGAGGTAAGAATTGTTTTTGTTGTAGTTTTCAATTATTTTATTATTGTTTGCATGTAATTTAATATTGTTTGTATCTCAGAATTGTCTGGAGATAAATGTAATACCAGTCATTCACTCGGAACCTTGATCCATGAGATTAAGTTAAATTAACATAATAAAACTAATTAAAATTTCTTTATTTCTTATTGTAAAAAAAAAAATTATCATTACAATATATATATATATATATATATATATATATATATATATATATATATATATATATCAATGGGTTCTGAAATGAGACATTTTATAGTCAGTACTTCTGGATTGTGTCTTGTGGTCAACCTCATAAACGGGTTTCCTCCCTATGGAGCAAGGGAGGAATCGTGCTAAAATGTGATGAAAATCAGAACAAATGATCGAAGTTTATACATTCAAGAATTTATGGGGAAAAAATAAATATAATATATGATTTTGATCGCAATTTTACAAGCACCTAACTTCGGAACACTACGATTTTATTAAATTAAAGGAAGAATTCGAGAATGTGTGTTCCTTCAATTTTATTTGTATTATTAATTTATGTTTTAAACATGTTTACAAATATTTTCATCGCTATATTTTTAGTTTTAGTTTTTCTTTAATTAGTTTGTTGTTTGATCGATTTGCATATTTTTTTTTAATATATTTAACTTTTCAACTTTAGTTCTTATGCCTACAGGTTGATAAGTGCTTTGTGTGGAATGTAACCCAATATGGTTGGGCAACTAAACTTCTTTTTTTTCTCAAAAATAACTTTTTTCTCTCTCTGCTCAGAAGAAGAAGCAGAATTTGAGAGGATGACATTGTCATCAAATGAAGATTTTCTGAGAGTGATAGGAGCTTTGCCTTGTGTTAATCTTTCAATTTATTTGCATCACAATATTTGCATTTACCTATATTTTTGTTGTCTTTCATGGACTTCTATATTTTGTAGAAGTCCACACATTTGGTTTTTTTTCTGGTTAACCATTATTCCTGACAAAGAGCAGTATGATTTTTTTTTACTTATTTATTTTTATTATTAAATTCCAATCTAGCATTGTTTACATAAGGTGAATTTTCTTAAAACTGTTGCAGCTAGTGCAGAGTGGTGGAGCTTTTTTCTGGTTTCCGCTACAACCTTATTTATCAAATATTAAGAGAAATGAGTGATTTATTTTCTGTGAGTTCTCTTTTATAATGAACTAGGGTGAATTGCCTTTTTATGAGTTGTTACATAAGCAATATGACAATTATTAGGTAAAACATAATCACATTAGATTTTATTCATGCGGATTAAAAAGTTGAATTATAACCAGTAGTTTTTGTTTAAATGGTTCAGAAATTAGCTAATATAACAGAATATGGTTAGCTCATCTATGTCCTAGAACAAATTTACCAAAAAACTGCCTTTTGTAAATGGAAAAGTTTCCGGAAAAACATAGCTGAAAATTTTCCAAAACGGAGCCATTTAAAATTTGATAGAATATAAATGAAAAAAAAAAAAAAAAATTAGTATAAATGTTTAAGGCACTATTTAATTGTACAACCTTTAATAATTACTTGATATGTTTTATTTGACTGATTTTTTATCCAAATATCTGATTGTATGACTGATATCCAATTTAAGATTCATTTGCTCCTTAAAACAAATATTTTAATTATAAATGAGTAATTTACATTTCTTTGAATAAGCAAGGTCTATAGTTAAAAATATTTTCTGAATGAAATTATTTTATTTATTTGCTCTAATTAAATTAAAAAATTGAGAACTGTCTTAAAAAAAAAAAAAAAAAAAAAAAAAAAATCTGATAATAATTTGAATTATGTTCTTGAGGTCTATCCTCAGCATTCTTGTAATTTTTTGCTTCTGGTGATCTTATGTTTGAGTCAGTGATGAACATGGGCGTATATAAGGGGGGGGGCTGAGGGGGCTGCAGCCCCCCCCCCTCCCGAAATTTTGATTTGATCAGTAAAAATGTCATAAAACCATTAAAAATAAATTAAATAAGATCATTTAGTTCATAAAACATATTCTATTTTGGGTGTAATACCGTTTAAGTTGGCTAAAACTCTTCCAAGATCTAAATTGTTAGTATTCCATACACCGGAAATGGTCTCAGTCCCCCCCCCCACGAAATTTTCCCAGCCCCCTCCGAAATTATTTTCTATATACGCCCATGGTGATGAAATGATGTGGACGTTGCACATTTTCATTAGTTTATTAAAGTACCCCACAAAAAAAACTAACGTTGAAAAAAAGATGCCAAGTTCCAGGCCCCTCCCATAAACAGTTAGCTTATGAAAGTTATGATATCATAGTATTGGGCTATGTTTTAGGCCCTTAAACATTAAAGACAGGAGTCGTAGTACTACGATTTGTCTCGACTGTAGCTTGCAGGCAGGAGGCGTAGTAATACGATTTATCTAAGGTACCAAGTATACTTTCGGCAATATCCACGCCTCTAATGTGTTAATACCTTGTCAAGAACCTCATAAGACCTTCTCACTTATTAATGATATTCCAACTTGGCCAGTTTTCATTAAATGAAGGCTGCTATGAAGATCGGATTTATTATAAAATGTCTGGCATTTAAATATTCAGGCCCTTAGGGTAACGATTCAGGGTTATTATTAACTCTCTGATGACTTAAAACGATCGGGGTTGTATGAAATCTAAGTAAGTTAAAATGGTCATCATTACCGTGCGTAGATATTCATTAATAAGAATTTTATCGACAAATAATGTAAAGACATTTAATAATATTTAATAAATAAAATATATACTTCTTAGAATTAATTTTTCAATTTCACTTTTATTTCACATCGTTATTTATTTTTATTGTAATTAATTATTAAGCAAGAATAACAATGTATGTTTCACAAAAAATTGATGCTTTGATAATATTTTTCTAAAAATGGCTTGATTCAAACCAGAGTTATTTGCCACCTAAGGGTGGATTGTTTACATACATCTAAGCTTTTATTAAACACATTTTCACTAATCTAACTCTGTTCTCAATGAAATACAGTAGAAATGATATCTTCTAGGATAATATCTATTTCTTGTTTGTTTTAATCCACTAGTACATTCATCCATACCTTTCGAGAGCAAAGATAGAAGCAGGAGACCAAAAGGTATCATTGTTAGAATATCACCAATGAACTTAGTTCTCTTAGAGTTTGGTAAGAAATTGTTTTCTTATTTGTGATTCCAATTCTTCATACAGTTATTCTGTAAAAAAAAACAACAATACAGACAAGATTAATAAAGCTTTTAAACAATATTACACGCAATATTATTAACTTATTCAGATTCTCTTCAACCAATTTTTTTTTTTTTTTTTTTTTTTTTTTTTGGACTGGACAATGGATCCCACAGTTTAGGCAATAAAAAATGAGTAATCCATAATTTCTTCACGCAAGGTATTTGAAAGTAACAAAACTCCATCCCACATTTTTTGACAAAAGGGAGTCAATTGTTCAAACTATCTCTCAATAAACTTCCACTTCATTTGCGTAGATTTAATGTTTAATAAATGAAGAATTTTTCCTGTAAGTAGTGAATGTCTAGTCCAGTAGGGGCTTAGGAAAAATATGCGTTATGGAAACGTCCAGAAAATATCTTCTATTAATGAGTTTAGTGAATTAAATCACCGTTTTCTTAGAGGAGGCGGCGAGGTTAGCTCAGTGGTAGAGCACTCGACTAATAAGCTGGAGGCCTGAGTTCAAAACCCAAGCAAGCACTAAAGATTTTTTCTTTTAGTGTCTTCGTTCATGGGTTGAATTCGGCCTCCCTGGCCGTCCCTAGGCTGACCCAGCCTTTAATTAATTTAATAATGGGTACCTTGGGTGCTAATGACGCCAGCAGTCAAAGCAGCCAAGGGGAAAATCAGGCGGCCGGAGCATAGTACTGACCACACTATCTCCCTAGTGTGCCTTATGGTCTTGAATCAAATACCTCTGATGGTAGAAAATGGTAGGTATATAACTTTGTTATTTCGAATTATAATGTGAGTAAAAGCTTGACGCCAGGCCTTGCTGAGACCACGGGCCCCTGATCAATCATCCTCATTGCTCCCTCCACCCTCTCAGAGGCTCTGCTAATAATCTTGAATGTTGAAAAGAGAAAAACATTAACTTCAGACTTACCTTACTCCAGTAATAAATCGAAGATCACTGAAAACAAAACCCAAATCAACAACTATTTATAATAATTAATTATCTTAAATAAGCTTGTGTCAGAGGTTTTAATTTCTACTGTCAAGAAGAATTATCTTGAAGGTCATACCATTCAGAATTTAATTTCAATATTCTTGTAATAGACCAAAAGTAAATATATTTTCCCAATAAGCTCTGATGTTAACAAATATGAAGAATAAGGAAATATTAAATAGAATTTGTTGAAAAGTTTCTTCTTCCTGTTGTTTATCCTCCTGTTAGAGCAGCAAATCTCTGTTTGCTTTAATTCACAAAATTAATAAACATTAAGTTGGCAGCCTAGAAATCAGATGCAACTTGCTTGTTCTAGCCTCAGTATTAGGCCACTAGATGTATTAGTAATTCATGAAAAATTTAGCTTCTTAGTAAAACCACTATTTGCGATACTTTGCTAATCGTTAAACAAAACCTAGCTTTGCTGGGCTTTATATAAGCCTGCCACTTCTCCCTCTCAAGTAGACCTCCAAGCGATAAAATATTAAATCATTCTATCGTCCTATTTATTTATTTTATCGATATTTATTTAGTATTTTGAGTGTCTTGACTTCTACACTGATTAGCATTCAGAACTACTGTCACTAAAACCTCTTTATGTTCTTGTAATTTGTATTATTTCTCAAAGATTAACAAGCTGATTAACAAAAATACAATTTTTGGAGAGATATCACTCATCGAGGAACTTAAAAAAAGGTTTGTTACTTTTCAATACATTTTATATTCTGTGTAGATTGGGGTGAGGTTAGCTCAGTAGACCACTCAACTAATACGCTGGATGATCTGAGTTCAAAACTCGGGCATATTCTAAAGATTCTATCTTCTAGATTTGTTCGTGTGTTGGCTTCAGGGACCCTGACTGTCCCTAGGCCCCCCTAACTTAATAAGAGGTACCTACAAAGGGGAAAATCAGGTGGCTGGAGCATAGCACTGGCCATAATACCTCTCTAGAATGTCACATTGTCAAGAATCAGATACCTCTACAATATCTACCCCCGGGCACTCATGAGGGGCGAGGTTAGCTCAGTAGTACAGCACTCGAATAATGATCTGGAGGACCCAGGCTTAAAACTTGAGCCCAAACTAAAGATTTTTATCTTCTAGTGTTGTCGTTCGAGAGTTGGATTTGGGTACCCAGACCGTCCAAGAATCAGATACTTCTACAGTATCTACGCCTCTGGGCCCTCGTACCCTGTTACAGGACAGGTTTTTTTTGTTGTTTTTTACAGTATAGATAGTGAATTTCCTTCCTAATGTATGTTTTGCAAGATTCCTTTATACTTCAGCATATAGCAGCTCTAGCTCTGAAGTGGTGTTTTTAATTATTGCATCATTCAGAATTCAGTAGGGATTGCGTAAAGTGGTTCCTTTACTGTCTTATTTTAAATAAAATTGTGTTGTAATTAAAGATTGGGAAGATACAATAATATTTATTTATTGTCTGTTTTTTATGAACATTTTAAAAGTGAAACCACATGAAGGCTCCTCACAGTTTGATGCTGCTGGAAAAATATGACTTCCAGAATGTTCAGAACTTTCGACGGGGAAATTTAATGCGTAATTAGGGGAGAATTGATTTTTGAACATCACTTACATTACAGATGATCAACAACGGATATTGTTAATCCATTGAGAGGAGATCGTTGACCGTTGATGATGCAAGGTAGGGATTGTCGGGGTTCGGTCACTGCTACTTAATAAAACTACATTTTATCATAAAAATGGTTTTATTGTGCCGACGTTTCGGCTTGAACTTCAAGCCTTCATCAGGGCTGTAAAAAACAAGTAGGACGGATGTAGTACTGAAATATACACACATATATATATATATATATATATATATATATATATATATATATATTTATATATATATATATACATATGCCTACAAACATAAATACACATACATATATACATACATACATATGTGGAAAAAGACAAACACATAAAATACTAGAACATAATATATAGAAGTGAACATAATATATAGTGTTTGGATTATTAGGAAAACAGATGTAAGAATAACAGATTACATATTAGATTAGATATAAGAATAACAATATGGGCTTACCGATGGGAAGATAGAGAACTATTCCTCACAAATGCGGGATCATTTCTGACAGTTAATACAGGGAAATATAGGAAGAAAGGAGTTGGTGAGGGGGAGGGGGGTTCTGGACCACCCAATGGACAGAGAACATAGAAGATGAAAGAAAGTGCGGCAAAGTACAGTAAGGGGTCATAAAGTCATAAAATGCTGTGTTAATGGAAAGGGAGGCAGGTATAAAGGGCTATATTGCAGGCGGTATAGGGGATTAGGATGGAGTTTTTAATAAATGGAAGATGTTGGAGTAGGTAGAGGAGATGACTTCTTTGTCAATTTTGCCATTAACTGGATTAATGACAAAATCCTCTACCTACTCCAACATCTTCCATTTATTAAAAACTCCATCCTAATCCCCTATACCTGCCTCCCTTTCCATTAACACAGCATTTTATGACTTTATGATGTGATATTGTTAATGTACAATATATTACAAGAAATCAATAACATTTTTTTTTTTTTTGTATTTATTTCCCGAATGATTCACTGAGAAATAAGTGGAGGGGGATAGATAGATTAATGGGTTTGTTTTCACTATAAAAAAGACAGATAACTGCCAACTGACGCAACAGATCATTTTACGTAGTCTTATAAAACTGATATGATACACACTTGACTGTGCTGTTACAAAATCCACTTAATAGGAATAACGTATTCACAAATTGGATTTCCAGTTGCTGTCAGGCTAGTGGAATTAGCAATGATATAACGTTTAATTTAAGGTTCAAAATAAATAATCTATTGTTTGAAAAAATGTATATTTGTTTTAAAAAAAATAAAAAATGTTTTGACTAGACATAAAGCTTATTATAATAACGAATAAATAAAATATTACTGTTATTACAGCTAACATAAAAATATAAAAGTATATATACACTATACAATACTAAAAGGTAGTCTAAATAATAACAAAAACTGTGGAGTCCCAAGCAAACAATCGTTAGGAAGTCTTTTTTCTAAACTTTTCTTATGTTGTTACATTTTTTATAGTAAACTAATATATTATCTTAATGTAATTCGGTAAGTCGTTGACAATTATTTTTTCACTATAGAGAAAACTTACACTGGTATTTATTTAAAATTGTTTAATAATTATACTGTGTACATTGTATTCATTTACATCTAATGCACATTAGCTTGAATGCTATCTATTAGCTTTCGCAGCCCAAGAAAAAAAAAAACATAAAGCTAAAAGCTGTTTTAAGCTCAATTTTATATCCAAATTTATTAAAATTAAGTCATCTTTCATAATGGCAAAGTGCTAGGTTTACTTTTCCAATATCTACGCTAACATACAAATAAATAAAGCTGTTTCTACTTCAGACCTCCCACTACTTGGTACTGATTTGATAAAACATTGAGTATTAGTTCACTACTGATAGCGCTAAGTGGTGCTCACATTTATTTACACAAAATACGCTGAGATTTATTTATTTACACTCTGTTTTATTTTATATCTCTGTTACAAAGTTTCTTAAAATTATAAGAATTTGGTTGTATTGTTCTTTATTTATTATTTGGTTTAAAGAGACCTTCGGAACTTTTGACAGATAACATATCGCACTAGTATTTCTAAAGTGATACAACTCAAAATAAAACTCAACTGAAAAGGTGTCACTCTTTCCTATGTTGGGGCCTTAGGATTAAGACTGGAAGGGTGACACAAGTGCCCTGTGGTGAACAAGCTCTGAAGCTAGGTACAAACAATTTTGATGGTTGATAAAGATATATTTACCATTTCTTTCGCAGTCGTAACTATGACGGTGTGAATAAAACCGATTTTTGAGTTGTGTCACTTTATAAATACTAGTCCGATATAACAATCCCCATTTTTATATCCAACTTAGACAATTAGTAAATATTGAGGAAATGAAAGAAGGTTCTTTTTTGAAAGAAGAGTGTTTTTCTTAGCTTCTTAGGGTAATCTATTTTTTTTTATTATTATTATTATTTTTTTATTATTTTTTGGGGGGAGGGGATGACATCTATGGTTACTCTGGGGGAATCTAAGAGGATCAAATCTTTCAACTATATGGACAACTCAAGTTATAGATGCAGCTTTTCAGTAAACGATAGATATTCTCATCATTTGGTCCTGAGATAAGCTCCCCCACTCCGTTTTTTTTTTTTTTTTTTTCAAATTTAGTCAAATTTAGGTGCCTCAGTAGACGTATAAATGAGCATCTAAACAGCACAGTGTTATCAGTAGTGAACTAATATTCGAGTATTTATCAAATCACTGACAAGTAATTGTGGGGGGGGGGTTAGAATTATTTAATTCTAAATAATAAAAAAAATCTTGCTCAAATGCGGTGGTAACACATATTATCACATTAATCCTTTGCTTTGGTGAGATTGCCAACTTTTTGGAGATCAGATTTCAACGATAGAGATCAAAACACTGAAACAATAAAATTAACTCTTTTCAAATCAACAGTTTTATTTCTCTTCTTATACAGGTTGTATCACAAGGTAATGACAATACTCCAGTGGGAGAAACTAGGCAAAAAATGTAGTTCAACACCACCAACCACACATTTCTATCTCACTCTGTTCCAGACTTATGCCGTTCTAAAGGTTATTTAGAAATCACCGTGTTTTTTGTTGCACAACTTCAATTTTCTGTGCTTGTACACTTTTTTTTTTTTTTTTTTTTTTTTTTTACGATTCATTACAGTTTTGAAATCAACATTAAGTTCTCTTTAAGGCTGATGTACATTCAATGTCCACAATTATCTCATTCAAACCGCAATATCAATTCAAAAAGTAGAAATTATTAAAAGCTTCTGGTTAGCGACAGCTTTTTGAAAATCACTACTTTTCCACAAAAAAAAATCCTGCAGACTGCCGAATCTCAAAAAAGTTGTAAAATTTAATCAGCTTTCCAACAATATACTCAGAATTGAGATTATCTCTAAATTTCGTAATGCTTGTAGTATGTCTTATATAAAATTTGAATAAAAAAAAGAAAAAATACATCCAAAATTTTAAACGTTCTTACAACTGGCCTCCTTCCAGAACCCACTGACGACACCTGCCATGGTCACAAAATAAAAATAAAACCCAAATCCAAATGATTTATACCTATTTGAAGTACATCAAGGGAAAGACAAAAATAATATGATCACCTCCACCTTAATCTTCTCTTTCTATTTGAAAATAAGAGAGGAGGGGACAGAAGTTAAAATATGAATAGTAGACATTTCATAATGTCATCTATTGATTGCATAGCAAGGAGAGAAGATATTTTTGAGGATTTCAATAGTAACATATGTGATGGAGTTTCGGGGGCTGAGAATGAAACGCAGCTTGTAAGTAGTAGCGTGTATTGGCAGGACAACTGGCCTGGACGGGATGATAGAGAAGAGTGGAGTGTCGAGCGTGGAGTCTGGTAGAGAGTGAATGAGAGTGAGCCTGAGCTAGGATTTAGCCCAGCCTAAATAGGCAGGTAGGATTGGGGAATCGTGGGAATTATAGAGCAGTGCAGGTCTCTAACTGCTGATGTCCAATATTGCTGACTGGTGTCTGGGTTCCTTCCTTTCCCATGCTTTTTCTCACATTTATTGTAGTTAGATGAGATTATGATTGGCAATTTTTGATGCGAACAGAAGCTATGAGGCATCAATTACGGGCGTCTCGGTCTAAGGCAATGCAGCTTGCGAATGCAAGAATGTTGAATCTAATAGCTACGGTAAGATATTGTAGTTATATTATAGGTGTACCGCAAAGAAAAGAACCAGATAGTGTGCACGCGCTGCCTCCAGCCCATGTGGAGAATGCCTATCTCCCCTCCGGCCACACCCCTCCTGGTTCTTTTGTTTCAGGCCCGGACTATAGATTATGATTGGCAATTTTGGATGTGAAAAGAGGCAATAAGGCATCAATTGCAGGTATCTCAGAATTAGGGAATGAAGCTTGTGAATGCAAAAATTTTGAATCCGACCGCTTCCTCCGAAAGAGACTCATCAATTCACAAATTTAAAATTTAAATTGGCAGAACTGCTTCAAACAGGGTTGCCTGCAGGTAGAATGGAGAGGAGAGCAGGGGAAAAATTCATAATGTGGGCGAGACACAAACAGAATAAGTATATGTTAAAAAATATTGAAATTTGTAATATTGTTATACATACGGTTATCAAGTTGTTCAAGTTCTGTCCTATTCATTGCATATGGGTACACATCTTTGGTTTTTGTATAGAATATGCCTACTGTCCTGAAAAGAAAATGGAACTTGTTAATTACTTCTTTGTATTCATTTTCAAGTTGAATGTTTTCTTTTTATATGGTGGTCTTGCTTTGAAGTGGCGCATGAGAGATTAAATCTGTAAAACAACGTAAATTGGCCTGTTGCAAACTACTTTCTGCAAAAATAGTCCAATTTTAAAGAAATTTAACATAATAGTACTTTATCAAAAACAAGTTTTTCAAGCAACTTTTATTGCAGAAAAATCGTAACGGTTTTGTAAAATTGTAACGATTTTGTAAAATTGTTATGGTTTTGCATTAATAGGCTTTCATATACAATTTGTATAAGTAATTTTATGTAAGTAATCAGATGTAACCATTTTAATGATTGTGCCTTTAAGACTATTAGATAAAACTAGAAAAACATAAATTTTTTATTAAGAAATAAAAACTCCAACTCACTGGAACTGTATCTTCCTGCATTTCTAAAACGTTTTTATCCCTAGTTTAAAGCATGGAATAGAAACGGTTAATGTTTTGTTGTAATATTTTGTGAGAAATTTAAAAATCTACTTCAATGACGTATTGAAGAAAAGTGAGATGTTAAGTGCCACAATGAATAGAACACTGACAGTAGCAAAAATTACTGAGAAAGAGGTGAACTTTTAGCATTTTTCAAAGGAATGTAGCTATTGAGGTTGCACTCATTGAAGAATTTTTGAAAAATTTCAAGTCTTCACCAATCCTTACAACTAGATACGGAAAATGAGCTCATTCAAATTTATATATACTCGCATGTGTGTCTGTTAACATAGCAGTCAACATTTTTGTTTTTCCCTCAAAACTTGAAGAGTTTCTTTTTTTCTGTGGTTAAAAACCTTGAAAAAATTACAGAATAGTGGTTAATGGAAACTAAATCATTCCTTACTTTTTATCTGCAGGAAATCCCATAAGTGCTCCTGTAAAAGTACATTTTTCTGACGTGAACACCAATGATTCACATAAGAATGAAGGAAATAAATGATCTTTTAATATAGACTCTGCAAATAACTCGTGAGAACGACCGTGGCTGCAACTACCTGAAAAAATAAAAAAAAAACTAATTAAATTTATCACATTACTGACATAAAATGAACATCAAGTACATAAAAAGTAACATTTTATTAATTTAGAAATTGCAAGAAAACTCGTTACTTCTAAAGGTTTTAATATTATAAAGGAGGACCGTTGGCCAAGAGTGCTAAGGCATGAGCGCTCCGTCGTTTGGTATCTTAATAAAACTATATTTTTTATTAGAAAATGCGTTTATTTTTGGCCACTCCTCAATGAATTTTTAAATTGTTTAATTAAATATAAAAAAATTAGGAGATTCTCCCAATCTTTTGAATTCTACCCAGCTTACTTAAATGAATATAGTTTTACATACCGAAATCATACCAGTAACAACCAGGTTGATTCCTTCCAGCATTTGGATAAAAATCTGCTGTGCATATTGGCTTGTCTATGCCGAGGAAGCCAGCACATGTGTGAATGCAGTCAACAAATTGTGCGTCAGCTTTATCCAATCTCTGCGATGAAGTCGCTGTTTTGAAGCCCGGCAGTGCTGGGTCCAATCCTGTAAAGACCAAATATATCAAAAGTTAAACAACTTTAAACTTTCAGTCAGCAAATACTACTGAGAAATATAGTCTGAAAAAGTTAAAAGAAACTAAATTAATAGTCATAAAAAAGGTACAGTAAAATTAAAGGAAAAAAATCAGTCCCGTAAGAGGCCACGAGGGCCCTGAGGGGCAGATACTGTAAAGATATCTGATTCATGACCATATGGCACACTAGGGACATAGTGTAATCAGTACTATGGGTCAACAAGGTACCTATTTATTAATGGGTACCTTGGTTAAATTAATTAAAGGCTGGGTTGGCCTAGGGACGGTCAGGGAGTTCAACCCTCGAACGAAGACACGAGAAGAAAAAGCCTTTAAGTGCTTGCTCGGGATTTGAGCTCAGGTCCTCCAGTTTATTAGTCCAGTGCTCTACCTCTGAGCTAACCTCTCCCCCATTTACTACGCATGTTTCATGATATCTACCATGTTTCATTGCTATGAACTAAAAATAATACCAGGTACAGGCAAATTAATACTTTTTTTCTGGAGTAAATCCCCAATCAAAATGGGTCCATTTAGTTTATTTTTACAAAATGTCTTTCCCTTTAGATGTATACTGAGTTTTGTTCCAAAGTAACAAACATTTCGATCATTAGGGGCAAAATAGTTATTTGTGTGCAAAGTAAACTCCTCATGCGTAAGGACAAATTTTGCTTTTTAACAAACACGTCCAAGCAGATATAGAGAAGATGTGTGGATCCTCCTTCAGTCCAATCTACCGAAGGCTAAAGACATTTTGGGGTGTAGATAAATACCTCCAACTCAGAACTACCTTCTACAAAGCTCGAATCTTGTCTCAGCTGAGACTAGCCGGAAGGTTGGAGCTGAGAATATTTACCAATGGAATCTTGTACAAGATAAAATGTGACGAGATATGCTCAATATGCAACCTGTACGAAGAGGAGGATATTGGTCACTTCCTACTCAGGTGTCCGATGTACACGGAAGCTAGACGCCACTACATCTGCAGCTATTTCCAAGCAGACGACACCACTGAAGACAGCCTTGTTGCATTACTGGATGTAAGAGACCGTGAGAAGCTCAACAACCTCTGCGCCTACGTTTTATATGCCCTCAGAATCCGTGCTTTTATCAGATTCGATTAATTTCTTTTGTGGCTGTTTCTTTAATGTAGGACTGAATGTGCAAAACTGAATTATTTTAAATTTAATTTGGGTGACTTATTATTATTATTTATTTATTATTATTATTATATATATGTATATATTTGTTTCTCTCTCTTCTTCTTTTCTTTTTATTTAGGTATAAATTTTTCATTATTATAAAACTAGTATTATATTTTATAATTTTTATGTAAAGTTATATTATTTTAAGCACATTAAGTGGCCTCCCTGTAAAAAGTTAAAACTTAAATACAGCTTTTATCTATCTATCTATCTATCTATCTAACTAAAAATAATACCAGGTACAGGCAAATTAATACTTTTTTTCTGGAGTAAATCCCCAATCAAAATGGGTCCATTTAGTTTATTTTTACAAAATGTCTTTCCCTTTAGATGTATACTGAGTTTTGTTCCAAAGTAACAAACATTTCGATCATTAGGGGCAAAATAGTTATTTGTGTGCAAAGTAAACTCCTCATGCGTAAGGACAAATTTTGCTTTTTAACAAACTTATCCAAGTTTGTTATGGAACTGCTTTATACTAAGTTTTGTGAGGGAAAAAACAAAAAGTGTGTTAACTAGGTGTGAGTAAACACACAGAGAGAGAGAGAGAGAGAGAGAGATTTAAGGAACTTTTTCAAAAATTCTTTCTTGCACTGCAACCTGGAAATACAAGTCTTAATAGTATTTTATCAGTTTATTTGATAAATAAATATGCTTTTAATCATTAACTATTTATTATTTGGTTTTTATGACTATATTTCTTCTGGAAGTATAAGGTTAAACACATCTATCAGCTGACTTAACTCCGCCATATTGGATTCATTGATTCTATGAAAGGTTCTCATCCTCAAGTTGAAGCCTTTTAATTTATAACATAATCCTCTGAAGAGGCTCCATAAAGGTGAGAAACATGTAAGGGAGAAATTAAATAAATATATTTTGTCGCTGGAATGATATGTTTTGATGGAACGGCATTTTTCTCCAGCGGTGGTACTCCTCCTCACTTCTTCCCGGAATATTTCGCTGGGTTCATCTCCATCTTCGTCAGCCAGGTCATTGTTGTTTCTTCCTCGGTAATAATCATTCCCTCGACAACCACGAAGGAAGAAACAACAATGACCTGGCTGACGAAGATGGAGATGAACCCATCAAAATATTCCAGGAAGAGTACCACCGATGGAGAAAAATGCCGTTCCATCCAAAAATATATTTTGATGGACGCTGGGAATGACTTGATAAGTTTAAAATCTTAATGTATGATATACACAAAAACACATGTCTTTATTAGTCGGAAATTATGAAGGCTGTGCGTTAGTCTTCACACTAAGCCTGAGTCTTAAGGTATAATTATAGTGCACTTAACTCATTTCGCTCATTTTCCAACTTATTCCCTATGGCCATCCATTTAAGGTGTGAAGTGAAGTTTCACTGACCTTCCACCAATTGACAACCTATTTGACCAATTACTGTTTTAATATCTCTTGAAGGGTTCTTCTCTACCCTTCTCCTCATGAAACTATCAAAGAAACAATACAATACCACACAAATGATAACTTACCGGTTATACGGCTTATCAAGCCGCTCTGAACTGCATTTCCAGCGAATCCGCAAGCATGTGCTCCTAAACTATGGCCGATGCAGTGTATATCATCCACCGAAGCCCCTTCCCTCACCAGGAAATCCATGAATTCTGCCAAGACCGAACCCATCGTCTCAGATTTCACGTTCACGTTCATGTAGACAACTGTGTACATACTCCAGTCTACCGCAATCACATTGTAATCCTCATCAGGAACACTCAGCAAATCTAAAGCAAATAAATAGACCATATTGAATTATTTGCATCGTAAATCTTCACAGTGATTCATAATAATAAAGAAAGATAAGAGCACCTACAATTTAAATCGTATAGGATTAGCCCAGTTCCAAAGTACAATATATTTTTTTCGATTAAATTCTAATTTCTTTGGACATACGTCATAAAAGATTAGAATTATTTCTTTATCTCAAAGACTCATTGATAAAACGTTTAAAAAAATATTGTCAAGCACATTCGCATTTAAATGGGACTTTTTTTTACCCGTTTCAATTATTATTTTTTTGATATTATTATTGTCTGAAACAATGTGAAACTCAATAGATAAATACTGGAAATATTTTGATAAACATTAAATTATTAGAGTATTTTTCAAACTGCTGTCACTTATAATACATAAATGTGTTCAAATCATTTTACCGCTAATTGCATTTAAAAAAAAAAAAACAAACATTGCCCCATTAAAAACTGTGGCAAACAACCATTCAAAGGAACGAAACAGATACTTTCGACTTTAAAGAACCGATTTTTTCGAATTAGATCGCTTTATCATATATCGAATAAGAACCGAGTTTTTTTTTTTTAGAAAGTGTAGTAAGCTTTTGAATGGATGCCTTACACTTCCACACACCATGATTTCCCCATCATTTTCGAGATATTTAATAAAATATGTGTTAATCTCAAAACTCACGTATGTTAATCAAACAATTTTTTTCATTACTGTCACAACAGTCAAGGTTTCCAAAATTTTTGTATAGCTCTTTGGATGAATGTCAAACTTCTTGAAAAGTTTTCAGCTCAATCCGCCTTTTTGGAGTAACAAACAAACAAATATTCTAGAAAAGTCTATTATTTCCACTTCCTTGAAAGCGGTTATAGATATGGCCTTTAAAATTGTCTCATTCGATTCCTCACATAAATTCCCTGCATAAAATGTACCTGGAAGCACTGAAGTGATGATTTGGTTGGCTCCCGGCGGTCCTTATGACCGCTTTGGCACAGTAAGTGTCAAAAGAATAAACAATTTATTTAGCTCCCCACCCAAAAAAAAAATTGTTTTTACAAAATAAACAAAACAATCTCAAGGTAGTTCCAAAATATCCATAAATGTTATACGAATTTTCAGGAAGGTAAAGCTAAAAATAGTTATAAGATATAAATTCTAATAGATTTCTTACTGTTCTTTATGTTCTGTATTATATCTGAAAATAGATCGTTCAAGAATCCATGAACTAAGAATTTAGTCTTCAATTTGGGATTGAATCCAGCGTCTTCCAGTGACTGAGAATCGTTCAAAAATATCCTTTTTGGTGTTTCTGGATCTAACCTGGAAAATTAATAATTGATTATAGATCTTTTATTTATTTATTTAAACTTTTATTTGTTGTCTTTAAGAGCTCGCAATGAAGCGATTTGCTCTTTTTATGATCCATCTTTCACTTGTAGCATTGCTCTTTTTATGATGCATCTTTCACTTGTAGCATTGCTCTTTTTATGATGCATCTTTCACTTGTAGCATTGCTCTTTTTATGATGCATCTTTCACTTGTAGCATTGCTCTTTTTATGATGCATCTTTCACTTGTAGCATTGCTCTTTTCAAGCAACAAGTTAAGAAAGATAAAATTCACCACCTCGGGATGGAAAACCTTGTCTCAAGAAACTATACAAGATTAGGCTGTTGAGAATAAACTAATCTCGCCCTTGCTTACTTAGTTAAAAGAGAATCTAGGCCGGTATTTTGCGAAAATATTTCTATTTGACACAATTTGAAAGAATGCTGAGTCTATGAAGCTGTTCAACACCAAATGGACACTCAATGGCTCCTCTGAGCATTACTAAAGGAGCCCTCACACTGGTCAAACTATTACTCAAAATTTTGAAGATGTTGGTTTTGTGCAAAAATATTGCGAGCGTGAGGAGAAGTATTGTGCAAAAAAATGGGTATTCAATATTTTGTGGAGCGTTCAAAAGTTTTCTGAGAGTTTAGAAAATTTTTGCGGACCACTCTATATTTTGTAGCATAACAGAGTCCAGTGTGAAGGGGCTGACAAAATATTACGTATTTGTGCATGTGTGTGTGCTTGTGTGCCGTTCAGTGTGTATGCGTTTTCAATACATTTTTAAGTATTTGATATTCTTCTTTCATCTTTATTTGATCCTGTCTATTAAAACTATATTGATTTGATTAAATAATTTGTTTCAAATAATTCATTCTTCTATATTTTTACGTCAACGCATTTTCAATATATACAAAGACAACAATAACCCCAGTGATTGAACTGCTTTTAGAAAAAAAAATATAACGACTATTATACAATTATGTGCAATATTTTTGTGCAGTGTGAGAAGTCCATGACCATTCAATATTTTGTACAAAAATAAGCTCAATATTTGTACTCAAAATTGTTAGCACATTTTTGCCAGTGCGAGGGCCCCTTAAGAGATGCCCAAGAATTGAGCCAGAAAATGTAGAGATTTTTGACGCATTTTAATTAACATTGGTTTTGTATATGTCTGTGTGAAAATTTGTATGTTATTTAATTTTTCTTAATTAATTGATTTTTTATTATATTCTCTATTTGCAGTTTTTTTTCACCAAACTATTTGCAGTTACTTACAGTTTTTTTTTTTATATTTTTTTTTAGTTACTTTATTCTTCAAATTGCAATAGGCAACAATGACCTGCAAGATTTCACTTCCTTACAAAAAAAAAAAAAAAAAATAAAAGTATTACGTATTAGGATAAAATATGAATTATATTCTGTGTGTATTACAAAAAACTGCACTCATAGGAGGACTAATATTATTATATTAGCAATTCCTCAAACTAGAGGATTTTTTTCCAATAAGCATTAAAACAAAAAAAATATGAAATTTGACTTTTTATTACATTTATTTAAATCTCATAATCAAAATTTATTTGAATTTTCAAAAAGATACAAATAAACTGAATTTTTGAAAGCTTGATAAATATGCTGAGTTTATATATTTGGACAGCAAGCTTTGTTTTTTTTTTTTTTAAATAAAGATTTTCATATTTTTCTTCTTAAAAAGAAATAAACTAAAGACATCACAACTAAACGGTTATTTACTCGATTTTTAGTTATAAAATCAAATGTAATTGTAAAGATGATTTTCCTTACTTTCCGTAGAAATAAAATGACACATGGTCAGGATCAACTTTATAATTTGACAAACTCTCCTCATCCGTGTCTGGATACAGGTTCACAAATACTGACTCGCCCTTGCTTGTCTTGAATTTTGCCCACTTTTTCTTGAAAGGTACAGAGTCTCCAGGATTATTTAAAGGAACTCCAAAAACCTCTGAAAATTATCATAAAAATAATAAATTATGTCATTAAATATGTAAAAAGCCAGAAACAAACACTAACAATTGGACCAATTAAAATGATTTTCCTTTTCAAAAAGTTAATTTATTTAAATAAATTTAATACTGATGTAAGGTTTGGCCTGTACATTGCAAAGAGTCAACCTGTCTCATGATATTTTTTTGTTTCAGACATTATAGACACTTCATAATACAAACATACAAATTAACACTGAGTCAAGTACTCATTAACAAACTAACAAACTACAAAAATCACGACTTCCTTATAGAAAATATTAGAAATTCTTTAAGACTTTTAAAAGACAAAGGAATACATATTTATTTTAATTGGGTCCAAGCACAAACAGCGTAATAGGCAACGAAATAGCTGACTTTCAGGCTAAAAGTGCATCAAAAAGTCAAGAGATCGAGCCATGCTACAACAAAATATCAAAAAGTAGTGTGGAGCATTTGTTGAAGGAAGTGAGCATCAAAAAATGGCAGCAGAGGTGGAATCAAACAGATAAAGGATCACATCTAAAACTGTTCATTCCACACGTCAAAATTGCCAAAAAAAACAACGGATTTAACGTTTACACTGACGCAATTTCTGACTACAGATTTAAACTGACAGACTCAAACACTTGTCTCTGCGATCATAACACCGAACAAACCTACACACATCTAATATACGACTGTAGACAGAAGCACATATACGAAAAGAAATTCAAAAACACTTAAAAAATGGCCCATAATTATAATTATCAAAACCATATTTTCTATTTAAAACGTTTTGCTAAGGGCATATCTGATCTGAGAGAGGAGGCAAAGCTGTAGAGACTAGAGACAGGGAAAAGACGCATTATCTTGTTATTTAAGTGTCTGCATTAAGACACATTCTAGTTAAGTTTTGTAGTTTCTTTGTTTAAATTAATTTTCATGTTAATTTATTATTATATATATAAATAAAAAAAAAACAAAAAAAACCTAACAGTTGCACTTAAAATGCATAAAAATGTATGGGATGTTCAGAACAAACAATAAACTTCCACATCGTAGGGTTACTTCGATGTGGAAATACATTATAGACACTAAGTACACCGTTAAAAAAAAATCTTTCTGTCCGTACGGGTCAGCGGAGGAGACTGGTGCCCAATCCTACCTCGGTAGAAGAGGGACCCCCAGGATCCGAGGACGACGTCGAGTGTAACCCTGCAGGGTCTATCCCACGTGCTGGGTGGGAGTGCTCGTGAGCTTGGGATCCGGCTTCTGTCGATGCCCTCGGTCACTAGCTCGGCCAGCGGCAAGTGGTTATGCTACAGGCACGGGACCTGCCCTTCTTGAGACAACAGGTAAGTCCCTGCCTGTTTCTCCTTAGGAAGGAAACCGTAGGGGGTGTTCAACCCCTGAGCCGGTGACCATTTCTGGTGCTGGGTGCCTAGGGTGCTAGCACTATGGGTCTCAAAAATCGTATTACGGGTGGTGTTGGTGGTAGAGGCCACGTTGTGGTCCGCCAATTGCGCGCAGTGGCTATATGGTTGGATGCACTGTAGTCAAGTGTCCAAAACATGATGGATTTCTGAACTGAGCGAGACTCATAGCACTCGTCTGCAGGGCGGAAGCTGTATGTAGTAGATCCTATTTCCGTCTCACGAGCCCCATGGATTGCCAAGCCCACGGGAGCCTGCGGGGATACCCTCATCTAGATGAGCTCCAATGGATTGTGGTGATAGGCGGGGGTCTGATGAAAACCTAAGACGTTATATCCGGCCCCCTTCCGTTTCCACTTTTCCGGCGCGCGCACACATTTCTGTCCGTACGACCAACGAAAATTTCTTACCTATTGGCTCACCCTTGGCAAATGATAGATTTTTGAAATATTGACAGTCTTTCTATGTGTCCTTCATGGCCGTATATAAGAAGTCCCCTCAGCCCCCCCCCCCCACCGGAATTTTATTTAATTGATAAAAATGTGTCATAAAAACCTTAAAAATGAATTAAATAAGATCACTTAGTTCAGAAAAAATATTTTTTTGCCTGTAATAGCGTTTTAGTTGGCTAACTATTCCTAGCTCTGTATTATTAGTATTTCATACCCCAAATGTTCCAAGCCCCCCCCCTCACCCCGAAATGCTCTCAGCAGTTAGTGAGCACTTTTTGTGACACTTTTGCGCACACTTACTGTCTGCGAATTCATGATCAAGAGTTTTTTAAATGTTTCACGTGACGGCCAAAACATAAACTTAATCGTCGATCTGAGTTTAACAAACCCTCATTCGCGTCTTGTTGTCAGGAAAAGTGTTCGTGTCGTGGATGGCCGTCAGGCGCGCCACTCGTCGTCGACCTCTTACAGGCCTTCCAAAAAGGCCTTATGGTAACGACCCATCATACATCAAATCTATAACAATATTTCTGTCTATATATGCAACGAAATTAATACGCTAGAGGCTCAGCCGTGGCTAATAAAATGTTGCCAGTATTTCTGCATTTATAGAATGCACTTTAAATTAAAAAAAAAAGTCCGTCACGCAGGAGCTGCATAACTAAGCACTTTCCTCCTTTAGTGTAGACTACATTACTGAATAATTTGCTGTAAATAACCTATATAAATAAAATAAAAACGTGAATAGTTCTACTCATTTACATTTCTTATGAGAACTGTTCAATTATTAATTTTGTAAATAATTTGCTTCCAGAGTTATGTTAATATATGATACTGTACTACTTAATAAATACACAAAAACTTCATTTTCCGTCTTTTGCAGGAACAGGATACAGTCCCCATAGTGGGAGATAGCGCTCCTCGCGGCGCCTTTGGGAACCTACGTCTGGCCGGCTAATTCCAATGAAACAGAGTTTAACGTAAACCCTCCTTTCCAATCGACCGATTTACTTAATTTACACAACAATTCTTTCTCATGAGATACCCATGACGTATACCGCGTTTCGTTACAATACAGCAGAAATTACGACCGGTATGAGTATATTAGTACTTTAGGTCCGGAGTAAACCCCCCCCCCCTCCAAATAACCCGATTTAGTTTATTTTTACAACCCATTTTTCTCTGTTGATTACCACCACGAATACCGAGTTTCGTTGAAATGTAACAAAAATTACGGCTGGTAGTGGCAAATTGGTAATGTGGGTCTGGAGTAACCCCCCCCCCCCTCCTAATAAACCGATTTAGTTTATTTTTACAACGTATGTCTCTCTTTAGATCAACATTACGAATACCGAGTTTCGTTGAAATATAACGAAAACTAAGGCTGGCAGGGTCAAATTAGTGTTTTGGGTTCAGGGTAAACCCCCCCCCCCTCCCGGTGGACCGATTTTGGTGGTTAACGAACTCGTTCAATCGTTTGCTAATTGAACGCTATATACCAAGTTTCGTGAAGAAAAAACAAAAACTCTGGCCGCTATCGTGTTAACAGACATATATATATATATATATATATATATATATATATATATATATATATATATATATAGATAGATAGATAGATAGATAGGTAGATAGATAGATATATGTAGATATATATAAATTTTAACGGGGGTCATTTTCGGTGCCTACTAGGTAGGATCGATGGATATTTGAAGAATTTTTTTAAAAATTCCGTCATGAGTGCAACCTCAATAGCTACTTTCCTTCGCAGGAAAGTGCTAACAAAATATTGAGCATAACCAAAGTTACGAATGCCTGAGTAATTTGAAACGACGTACATACTGTACTGTGGCTGTACGAGAATGGATGAACACAGCGGTTTCTATATGAGGGAGGGGCCGACACAGCCTAGCCTTTGAGCAACAGTCGGCTCAGTCCACTGTAGACTTTGATTAAAATTTACCTCGCCTCTCCAGGAGAATTGACGGGTAAGTCATGTTAGTAATCCATTATCAGACGTCAAGTTTGTCAAGTCAACTTGCCATTTCTTTAGGATCTGATATTTAGCTCGTCTCTTTAATATTTAGATGGTCTTGGTGAATAAGAAATTTTAATTAAGACCATAGAATAATATTGAAATAAGAAGTGTCTAATGTAACATTAGACAAATGTTTGCTTAAGCTAATCCTTACCTAGGAAAGCAGCGATAAGAAGCAACAGAGGAATCATGTTATTCAACATTATGCTGTAATGATTGACGAGAAATAAATAATGGAGTTGATAAAGATGCACTGATTTATATAGTGCCCTGAAAAATCCGCAGTTAATACGGGCAGAGAGAGTGGGAAATCAATAAAGATAAGATTCTTGTTTAGCCTTCTCTGTCATAAAGTTTTTGTTATTGTAATTTCGTCATTAATGTATGTTTCGGTGTTGTTATCAACATAAATACAACAAAGCTTTTGTCTGCACACTGCATAGAATCGACCAATTTCATGATAATGTTCTGTTTCATACTTCAAATTTCTGTCTTATGTCCAACAAGTTTTTGTCCGCTAAAGGCTCACCCGCTGTATACCTTTGACATAATATCAGTATTTCTAAATGTCCTTGATATGAAGGATAGTAGCAATCCCCTGAATAATTTGAAACGACAAATTCAAGTGCCGTGATTGCTAGGGAGCAGATGTACATCATGGTGCCAGGAAATTATCCTACGCATTATTTGCAAGAATAATTCGATGGTCACAGGGAATAAGTTTGTAAGTGGGAAAATGATCGATCTCCTAAGACTCATGCACAGTGTAAATAAATCAGTAACTCACAGCCTTGATCGTTTCCGACATATAAAGATGTGGGTTTCTTGGCACTTCGTAAACTAGCGCGTTTTCTCTGTAGCAGAGCTGCTCTGAAAAGTTTATATATTTGGCTGAGTATTGATAAACATTGTCTTCCTTCTCTGACCCCACAAATCCTTCCCTGGACCTAAGCGAGGCATAATCACTTTTTATAGTGTTTTGTGTGAAGTTTTGTTCATTAATCGGCTTCGCGAAAGGCCGAACAGAAGGAAAAATTTCCCTCCCATGGACTATTTTATAGTTAGGAATAATATATATAAATATATATAAATATATATATATATATATAATATATAATAGATATGTGGTTGTGCTCCTTGCTGTTTGAATTTTACTGTTGTTAACTCTTAAGGCAACACTGTAGTGGCTTCGGCTAAGCTTATTTAAAACACTGAGGCCTAATCTAACGGCATTTTAGTCACTCTTGCCTGGTGCTCACTGCCTCGGCAGCGGCCACATACATCCGAGTCCGTTGTGATACCAGTGCATGTGTCCGGTTAACACGTTCGGGCCCGGGGTCGTGGCATATGCGTCAGAGAGATGTGTTCTGCGGGACCGGCGTCGTGGTGTGTGCGTCAGCAGATAGCTAGGCTTTCTTTGTATCCCCACTACACCGTGTCTTGTCCTATAACCTTCTTATTTGGTTTTGGACCTCATTACGTTATTCCTGGATAGGTTTGTGGGTCTGGTATCGTATGTTACTGAATCCACCAGAACAATTCCTTCAGCGGGCACGCTGTCGTGGCGTATTTGACAGTTTACTAAATTGTAATTAATCCACTACAAGAACATCATTTCAGAAGTTTGTTCACTTACTTATTTATTTTTTATTTTATTATTTTTTTGTATATATGCTGAAAAAAGCTATACAGAAGGAACACTTGGGCCCGGTGAAAATTGTTTTCGAAGCCATCGGTCCTGAAAGTGTTAAGTACACAGGTCCACAAAAAAAAAGTAGTTTGTGCTGGGTATCGGACACATTTTTGCTGGCGTATTTTTTACCGCTGAACACGAATCTGAAGTCATAATTGGGGGTTAATCAGCAAAAAACGGAGCAAAAAGGAAAAAATCGTTAAAAATACAGATTTAATGGTTTTTTACCTATGTAATAATCAATTACAGTTGTCATGCAGTTTCTGCAGGTACTGCCCACTCCCGTGATTTGCAAATATTATTTTTTTGTTGCTTATTGCATTTTATTTATGTTTTTTATAGGAGATATTTTGTCTTCGATAAAAAATGAAACATCCGGACATTGAATCGGTACATTTACCGGCAAAATCCTGCTACCACGGAGAGTTTTTGGCTACGATGACAACTGCCCTTCAACAGGATGTGTAGAATGATTCGCTAGTCAACATTTCGTGGTATCGAAGGCAGCGAAGGCGCGCTGTTTTGCAGGGAAGCGCTAGAATATGAGAATGATGCCGTAGAGTGTCCGACGACGAGTTGACATTGTCCTCGTCCAAGTCGGAAAGCCCTCATACTTACAAGGGGAGTATACAGCGATGGGGTCACCGATCTGGACCAATTTTATTCTGGTGATTCTACATCGAAAAATAGTCGACACGTGTCCGAGCGTTCCGTCCAATGCGCCTTAGGAGCCGAGAAATAAAATAAAATAGGTTGAAAGTGCTTTATTTTTTTTTTTATCGAGTTTAGAAAATGATATCGACATGATTCTTTCACCAATTCATTTGTTTTTTAGGTATATTCAAAAATATGCTTACGTTTTCGAGTAAACTAGTATTATACATTTTTTTACACCAAAAATAATAGCAGATTTGAAATCAGCACCCCAAGAAACCCTATTGTGGTGAATATCATTGAAAACAAAAACTAATGATTTTTCACAGACTAGAAGAGACTAAAAATTTGTAAGCGAAAAAGTAATGTAACGTTTTGAAATTCAATATCTCCTCTTGAGATAATCCGATTTTTACGTCATTGAAATTAATTTTATTATTATTATTCTATTAATTTTGTTAAAGATTCAACAATCCGGCCATATTTCAAAAAATATTTACCCGATTCAAACCAAACATGGAGAGTCGATAAAGGGCCTAATGTGACACATTTCCTTCCAATCGGGGTGTTTCTACGTGTTCTGGGATGGATGTTATATGCAAAAAAGTTTACATTTTATTTTTATTTTGAGAACCCTTTTTTGCAAGTACCTTTTGAGATAATACAATAGTCATTTATATGGTTAGAAAAAGAAATCTTTCTTCTTTTAAAAGATTTCAATGACGTAAAAATCGGATTATCTCAAGAGGAGATATTGAATTTCAAAACGTTACATTACTTTTTGCTTACAAATTTTTAGTCTCTTCCAGACTGGGAAAAATCATTATTTTTTGTTTTCAATAATAATCACCACATTAGGGTTTCTTGAAGTGCTGATTTTAAATCTGCTATTATTTTTGGTGCAAAAAAAATGTATAATACTAGTTTACTTGAAAACGTAAGCATATTTTTTAATATATTTGACGAAATATAAATTATTGTTTAACGATTATATTTTTCTTTTAATCTACCCTAAAAAACAAATGAATTGGTGAAAGAATCATGTCGATATCATTTTCTAAACTCGATATAAAAAATAAAGCACTTTCAACCCATTTTATTTTATTTCTGGCTCCTAAGGTGCATTGGACGGAACGCTCGGACACGTGTCGACTATTTTTCGATGTAGATTCACCAGAAAAAAATTGGTCCAGATCGGTGACCCCATCGCTGTATACTCCCCTTGTTAGGCCTGGGAGGTATGAGGGTTATCACCCATAGGACGGCTGACTCACCTGCGATCGGGCCAGGTATGAGGGTTATCACCCGTAGGGCGGCTGACTCACCTGCGATCGGGCCAGGTATTCTAGCGTGCGGGGTTTATTTATTTTTATAGATTGTAATGCTTCTTCTAATACTCAAAATGTTGCCGGAACTTCTAGTTCTCGTGACGATCACGAATGTTCTAAAAATCCCAATCACTTTTGCTACGTTCGTGCAAAATACATCGGAATAAAAAATACAAAGAAACTCACAGATCGACTTGTGACTTTGTATGAAGAGTGTTTCGATATGAAACTTTGTCTTGATTCAAAAAATTGGATACCCAGTTTGTGGATGATGCTACAATATGGTTTACCGATTTGGAAAGCACCAAAACAAGGAGAAACTCAAATTCAAAACTCCAGCCATATGGAAGAAGCCTCTTAGTGCAAATGATTGCTACTTTTGCACAATAAATTTGGAGACTGCGAGCCGAATTCATAAGGACAAAATTTCGTATTCTTCTGTATCAAGTGTGCAACAACCTGTCACAAAATTTATAGAAGGTTCAGAAGATTATGGGGCGAGGTTAGCTCAGTGGTAGAGCACTGGTCTAATAAGCTGGGAGGACCTGAGTTCGAATCCCCGAGCAAGGACTAAAGGTTTTTTCTTCTAGTGTCTTCGCTCATGGGTTGAATTCGGCCTCCCTGACCGTCCCTAGGCCAACCCAGTCTATAATTATTTTAATAATGGGTACCGCGGTCTCCCGTGGTCTAATGGCTAGCGCCTTGGATTCATAAACGGGAGATGGTGGGTTTGATTCCCAACCTCCGGCAGGAATTTTATCATCCCACGGCTCGCTGGTAAAATTCCTCGCTGCACCCTGGATGTCGGCGCTAATGACCTAGATATAGATGCGCCGTAAAAAAAAAAAAAAAAAAAAAAAAAAAAAAAAAAAAAAAAAATAATGGGTACCTTGGGTGCTAATGACTCTAGCAGTCGAAGCAGCCAAGGGGGAAATAAGGCGGCCGGAGCATAGTACTGACCACACTATCCCCCTAGTATGCCGTATGGTCATGAATCAGATACCTCTATAGTGTCTGCCCCTCAGGGCCCTCGTGGCCTGTTACGGGACTGATTTTTTATTTTTTTTTTTCAGAAGATTATACGTCACAAGACAGCCTGACCAGTGGATTCGACACAATGGAAGTTGACGTCGATCCTGAGAACGTAGTTCTCATTAACGAACAGACTGGTACTGGCGGTGAATCCGATTTCAGTGAACCTCATGACAAAGTTTCTTCGAGCAGTGATGAAGAGTACAGGCCGATTGGCGAAGGAAAAAAAAACGAAAAATTTGACCAACAGCATCTAAATGATCTATTTAGGGAAGCTAAACTCTCGAAAGAAGCGACTGAAGTATTGGCTTCGAGTTTGAAAAGAAGAAATCTTTTAACAAAAGGTACTAAAGTTTCATTCTATCGGAATCGAGAGAAGGCTTTCCGTAAATATTTTGAAAAAGAAGATTTGCTTTATTGTACTGATGTGAAAGTACTTGTAAATAAAACAATAAGGTTTTGATTTTTATCGATTTTTTTCATTTTTCTCCGTTTTTTGCTGATCAACCCCCAATTATGACTTCAGGCTCGTGTTCAGCGGTAAAAAATACGTCAGAAAAAATGTGTCCGATACCCAGCACAAAACACTTTTTTTTTTCTTCTTTTTTTTTGTGGACCTGTGTTATTACATGCACATAGGGCTAAAGATAGATGAGAGGCAATAAACGAAATATATACAAATTTAAATCGTCGTTATTTTCACTATCTCAGAGTTGGGAAACATTTTCTGGTCAGCACTTACGGATAGCTTCGGCGTCATAAGCGGATTTCCTCACTATGGAGGGAGGGACGAAACGCGATTAAAGTGGTAGCCCGCGAATCGCATTCGCGGTCGAACTGGTTGCCTTTTAATACTCCATTTATTGCCATCTAGAAGTTAGTGAATTGACCCAGAAAGTTCTCGAAACGACAAAGTTCGAAGCGATTTAAGCGCAATCTATTAGAGACAGATAGAGGTTGCTCTACCTATTTCCGCTTGTACCACTAGGGGTTTTTCTTCTTTTTTTTTTTTTTTTTTTTTTTACGGTGCACCAACAACTGGACCATTATAATTTGTCTGTTCGCACTCTAGCTTCCAGAAATGTGCTCAGAATTTTATAGAATATCTTATAAAAATACATTGTCAAACATAGAAGGTAAAATTTGTGAAATTCTCCTGATAAACTAACTTATTAAGGGTGGTTTATCTAAAGAGTTCAAAAATCGAAAAGAGGTTTCGTAAAAATCATCAAATTTCCTACCAAAGATTTCAAGGAGGAGGTACTTCTTCTCTATATATCATGCAAATGTTACTGATAAATAACTAAGGAATTCTCGGCGATTTATTCCTCATAAAAAATGAATATAAATCAGGCATTGTTTTTTAGAGTGACGTCTGGAGTTATTTTTGGAAATTATTTTATGCATAAATATCTATCGATTTTTCAAAGAATGAATGAAAACAAGGGATCAAGGAAGAATGCGTTCACGATTATATAAATCTGAAGGATCAAGAAGGCTGCTTTTTTAATTCCTGTCTGCAAGTGCGCTGAATATTTAATCAAATCAACAGCTGATATAATCATTGAGTTAGTAGATAGTGGAGGGAATGTTATCTATCTTCCAATGCTAAAAAAGTCCGTCACGCAGGAGCTGGATAACTAAGCACTTTCCTCAGAATTTGGGTAGTGTAGATTGCTTTCCAGAACAATTTGCTTAAAATATCCTACATAAATAAAATAAAAACATGAATAGTTCTCTTTTAAATTTGTAATGAGTAATTGATCAATTAATAATGTGCTTCCAGAGTTATGTTTACACATGGTACCTATTACACTACGTAATAAATACAAAAAACCTCATATTATCGTATTTTGATCTAACGCAGGAACAGGATACAGTCACTCTAGTGGTAGAAAGCGCTCCTTGCGGCGGCTTTGTGAACCTACGTCTGACGGGCTTTTCTATTGAAATATATTACAAATTAAACCCCCGCTTTCTGATTGACCGATTCAGCTCATTTTTACAACACTTCTTTCTCATAAGTTACCCACGACGTATACCGCGTTTCGTTACAATACAGCAGAAATTACAACCGGTATGAGTATATTAAGAATTTGGGTCAAGAGTAAACCCCCCCTTCTAATGAACCGATTTAGTTTATTTTTACAACACATATTTACCTGTAGATTACCACTACGAATACCGAGTTTCGTCGAAATATACCAAAAATCACGGCTGGTAGTGGCGAATTGGTATTGTGGGTCCGGAGTAAACCCCCCCTTCTAATGAACCGATTTAGTTAATTTTTATATCTCACTTTTCTCTCTATATTACCACTACGAATACCAAGTTTCGTTGAAATATAACAAATATTACGGCTGACATAGTCAAATTAGTGTTTTGGGTTCGGGGTAAACCCCCCCTTCCGGTGGACCGACTTTGGTGGTTAACGAACTCGTTCAATCGTTTGCTAATTGAATGCTATATACCAAGTTTCGTGACGAAAAAACAAAAACTCTGGCCGCTATCGTGTTAACAGACACACACATATATATATATATATATATATATATATATATATATATATATATATATATATATAAATTTTAACGGGGGTCATTTTCGGTGTCTACTAGGTAGGATCGATAAAGATTTGAAGAAATTTTTCAAAAATTCCGTCATGAGTCCAACCTCAATAGCTACTTTCCTTTGGAGGAAAGTGCTAAAAGTGTAGGTCTGAAATCGGCCATACCAGTGTGACAATTGGGAATTAACATTAAGCGATACGCTGCCATGTGGAAAAGTTTGGAACTAGCAAAGGAGGTATACGTGCATTGTTTACACATGTAAAGCTATTGTGTTGTTCGTGTTTTTCTTGCTATTTAATAATTTCCCAACTGTTATATGACAAATTTGTCTTTTTAAAGACAACATAAACCTTTTCCTTTCTTAAAGTAATTATTTTTAAACAATATATGTAAGAGGTAGTGAAATAATTCACATTTATTTATTTATTTATTTTTTATTTTTTTCGCAACTATGGCGACTCAACAGCAAAGTAGGTTTTACATATGTATGAAAATAAACCAAAAATTCACATTAGAAAAAAAATAAAGAATAAAAAAAATAATAATAATAAATAAATAAAATAATAATAATAATGTTAATAATAGAACAAGAGGACATAGTCCCTTCCTTGTAGAGGTTGGCTTTAGTTCTCAATCAGTTGTATTTATATTTGTATACTTATATAGTTCGTTCATGCGAAATTATATGAGGTCGTAAATGTTTAAATGTCTGAGGTATTCAAATATTTGTCCGATGTAGTGACTGTCATCTGTAAGTAGTTCGTGCATGTTTTGTGGGATGTTATCATTTTGTCTTTGTCTACAGTCTGTGAGGATGTGTTTAACGGTAAGTTGTGTATTACAGTACTGACAAGTTGGTCTGTCCTGTCTAGTCATAAGGTAAGAGTGAGTGAGTCGGTAATGGCCTATCCTTAGTCTGCACAGAACGACTTCTTCTCGTCTGTTACATCTGCTGCTGGAAGGCCATTCCCGGACTGTTTCTTTAATCTCCCTTAGTTTGTTGTCCCGTGTTTCGTACCGTGTTTTCTGCCACATCTGTAAAATGAATGCCTGTGCCTCTGTCAGTAAGTCCTGGTACGTCGAGTTGTCTATGTCTAGATGATCTTTTCGTGCTGCAAGTTTTGCTTGTGTGTCTGCTTGAGTACTAGGATTGATATCTTCATGGCCTGGCAGCCAGTAAATAGTCACAGTCTTGTTTAATAGGGAAATCTTGTTACGTATGAGTGTTATTAATGGATTGTCATTGTAAATATCCTGTAATGTTAGTAATGTGCTCAGTGAGTCAGTGCATATTGTAATGTGTTTGTGGTCAGTGTTAGGTAAATTGTCTAGTGCAAGTATTACAGCGTGGAGCTCAGCTGAGTAGGAACTTGTCATTTACACATTCACTAGGAAATTCACATTTATGTAACCTTCACTCTTGCGTGAATATAAAAAGCTTGCGACCCATTTTGCCCGAATTTGATTTAATTTCTGAAATTTACTTCTAGAAATTCGGAAGGTATAGATATGGATGAAGAAAAGTATGTACTGTCACTGAGGAACTTCTTTGGCTATCTAGAAGCCTTACCTAGTTCCAGGTGCATAGTTGAAGGTGAAGCAATTGTGAATGCACATCCATTACCTAAATACATGTAGTATTTTGAAGAATACCAACCAATCTATCAACTTGTTTGCACTTTGTTTCACAATTCGAATTAGGAATAAGTGAAGGAATGAGTGCACTACTTCATATTTGATTCATATGACTCCTTTCATAAATATTACGGTGCCTTTCGATAAAGTATATTTATATAATTTAATTACAACCTTAATAAGTAAATGAAATGGTGCATTTAATATGTGAAAATAGAGATTCAAAGAAATTTTGAAATATTTTCTCAATTTTCAAATTGTTCATGATTTGTTGATGATCAATAATATGCAATATTTATTATAAAAGAAATTGATTGTATTCAAATCTGTTCACATTGGTATGAAATGACATTTACATCAGTTATAATTTGCAAATAATGTACGCAATAATTAAAATTTGTGATTATAAACGATTCAAAACTAAAAAAAATTAATTGTGCATGTAATATGTGAAAATAAAGATTTTGAAGTATTTTTTCAATTTTCAAATTGTTCATGATTTGTTAGTGATCAATAATATGCAATGTTTATTATAAAATACATTTATTGTATTCAAAGCTATTCACATTGGTATGAAATAATATTTACCTCACTTTTGCTTATCCACCACAATAACCAATATAACTCACTGTTAGTCCAATATTCTTACACATTTGAGAACACAAATGAAGTAGAACTTTCAAAAACTCTGTTTCTTGATGAAAACACTAATATTAACGTGAAATAAAACCACTAACAACTGCTAAAACACTTGTTATCAGCTATCAATATGTAACAAAAGACACAAATATACCTTCATTCGGCGCCATTTTGACAACGACAGTGGCGCAGCCATTGGTAATGTTAATTCCCAATAGTACCAGTAGTGACGCGCGAAAATTTGAATCTGAATATGATCGTAAGCAAACAATGAATTTGAACGAATATATATATCATATTCTTATTGATTTATATTTAAACATATATATAAATGTCAATTTATACGAATACAATACATAAATTCGTTTAATTTCATTGTTTGTTTACAATAATATTCAAAAAAATATTCCTTTTCGCGCGCTTTTTGTCACACTGGCATGGCCGATTTTAGGCTTCAACTTTTTTCGTTTAGACTCCCTCCCCTCCCTTCTAACTCAATGGTGTGATTCACATTTTAAGGGTGCGTTTATATCTGACATTTCTCGCGAGAAATACATCTCAGGTATTTATTACATCCGTCGCCTGAGATATATGTATTTCCTGCCAGAGGTGTCAGATGTTTTTTTGTTTTTGTTTTTTTTATTATTTATTTATTTATGGAGCTCCGCAACAGCAGGGTGATCTGCTCACATATTTCATGAAAGTAATACAAGTAAACAAATAGAAGTAAATAAAATATTAAAAGATAGAAGGTAAACACAAGGGTACAAAGTACAACATAAAGTTAACAAAATAAAAACGAACAAAAACAAATAAAAAAAATAAATAAAATAAAAATAAAGAAGAAAGAAGTACAAAACAATAACTGAACTATTATAATAAGAAATAATAAAGTATCTGATAGTTTATTTCAATATAAAAATCATTATTCTATGACGAGATATTTAATTTAAGGACATTCATGCACGTCATCACACACATACACACATTTATTCGCAATCGCTTCATTAAACCATACATACGTTCAGTTGAATCATATTTTGTCGTACAGTTTCATTTTATGTAAGTGTTGTAGAATAGTAACAATGTGTGGGCTTTTTTCAGAAAATAGTTCGGACATGTCATGTGGAATCGTTAAATAGTCTCGTGTTCTGCATTCTGTAAGTAAGTGTTTAACTGTTAGTTGTCTGTTGCATGTCTGACATATTGGACTGTCTTGTCTAGTCATGAGATGGGAATGTGTTAAATGAGTGTGTCCAATTCTCAGTCTTGTAATTACTACTTCATCACGTCTTGATAGCTGCGGACTAGCTTGCCATTTATGAGTACTGCTTTTTATCTCCCTCAGGAGGTTATCTCTTGTGCTGTACCATGAGGTTTGCCATCCAAGACGGATATTATGCGTAATTAGTAAGTGTAAGTCTGCAGTTGTAACTAAGTTCAAGTCAACTGATTCTCCTCTGCTTGCTTGTTTTGCTTGTTCGTCTGCTGTTGTGGATTGTCCAATATTTTCATGTCCTGGTACCCACAACATTGTTACCAGTATGTTGTGTGTCTGTAGTCTGATGATGTGCTCTAAAATTTGTATGATGATAGGATTAGTGTTATATATGTGTAAGGAGAGTAAACAACTTAACGAGTCTGAGCATAGTGTTATGTTCTGTGTTGTAGTTTGTACGTTAGATAGACCTAAGAGAATACCATGCAGCTCAGCGGTGTATATGCTTGTGCATTTCGGTAACGTGACGAGATGTTTTTCTTGATCTATATAATAGCAGCTGCACCGATGCCATCATTCATCTTAGATCCGTCAGTGAATAGGTACAGTGTATCTGTGTTTGTCTGCGTTAAATGGTTGTATGCAGTCTGGTAAAAGTATTTAGAAAGTGTGTCAGTCTTTTTAAATGTTGTCAGAGTCAAGTCAATTTTTAAGTTATTTACTCTCCAGGGTGGAATTGAGAGATGTCTTTGCGTGTACGTCGGTTTTGTAAGAACATGTCCATTCTCAGCGTACTATGAGTGGCTTTTGCCTTGCTTGTCTCTCTGAGTATATAGCTGCGTATGGATTGAATAAAAATGAATTTACGCACTGTGAATTTAATGATTTTGATTTTTTAATAAATTTGAGACACATCATCTGACGTCTATTATTCAGTGGAAGCTCTCCCGATTCTGCATAAAGACTGTTTACGGGACTGGATCGAAATGCTCCTAAAGCTATCCGGATTCCCGTATTATGCACTGTATCTGAACTGGCAGATGAATATACTATAGAACCATAATCCAGTAGCGACCTGGTAAAGGCTCGATAAAATCTAAGCATGGTACATCTGTCAGCTCCCCACTTAGTGTTACTAAGAATCCTCAATAAATTCAGCGATATGTTGCATTTATTGAGGAGTCCTTGGATATGGGGTACCCATGTTAAGCGATGATCGAATGTCACTCCAAGAAATGTTAGTATTCGTGTTTGTGTTATGTGATTATTGTTTAATGTTAAATTAGAGTTTGGCATGTTATGTTTTTTTGTAAATAAGATGTACTTGGATTTATCATCAGAAAATTTAAATCCAGTCATAGAACACCAGTATTCCAAAGAATTAATTGTGTCCTGAATCTTTTCCATGGCAGTGTGTGTATTTGCTGATGTGACATACAATAATAGATCATCAGCATATTGACAGTATGATACTCCTTGCGGAATAAAGCGTCCAACGGAATTGATAGCTATATTGAAGAGTGTGGTACTCATAACTCCACCTTGAGGCACTCCAATTTCCTGGAGAAACTCATCAGAATGAACTGAGCCTATCCTCACCCTGAAACACCGATTAGACAAGTATTGAGAAGTATACTGTAGAATACTTCCCTGCATACCCCAATCATTCATCTGTGCTAATATTAACCTTGTCCAGAGGCGGTCGTAAGCTTTCTCCAGATCTAGTGAGAGAGCTACAGTAGTTTGTTTCAGTAAAAATCCATTTAGTATGCCATTCTCCAGGCGAGCAATGTGATGTAGTGTGCTATGGTTGGGCCTGAAGCCACACTGAAACTCTGACAGGTAACTTTTTTTTTCAAGAAACCATACGATTCTTTTGTTTACTATCCTCTCCATGACTTTGGATAGGCAACTGGTCAAAGAAATCGGCCTGAAACTTGAAGGAGTTCGCTTGTCTTTTCCAGGCTTAAGAATAGGAATGACTACAGATGCATTCCAGATTTAAAGGTAAGGTACCAGACTTAAATACCTCATTATACAGTCTTAGAAGAGTTTCTAGGCCGGATTTGGGTAATTTTTTTATCATTTCATAAGAAATGTTGTCGGGTCCTGGTGTAGTGTTTCCGAGGTTAGATAGTGTCAAGTCTAATTCTTGCAATGTAAATGGGCCGTTCAAAGGGTGGTCAAAGTTTGTAAGTATAGGTATTGGAGTCCGTTCGACATATGTTTTATGGTCAATAAAGTCGTCCGAGTAGTGCATGGAGCTGGAAATATTACTAAAATGGTTGCCTAATATGTTGCTCATAGTGTATGGGTCAGTCAAGACAGTGTCGTTGTGTAATAGTCCTGTTATCGGTGGTCTGTACTTTTTATGCTGTATTTGATTGATTTTTTGCCAAATGTCTTTCGAAGAAGTGTTACTGTTTATGTTAGTTAGGAAGTCCATCCAACATTTCTTTTTGCTAGTTTTAATTACCCACTGGGCCTTAGCTTTCTTCCGTTTGTAGTCAATGAGATAATTTTCCGATGGATTTCTGCGGAAGAGACGAAGAGCTTTCTTTCGGTCTTTCACTGCTGTTCTGCACTCTTCATTCCACCAGGGTACTGGTAGTTTTCTGTAGCTGTTCGAGGTTTTAGGTATACTTTGCTCAGCTGCTTCAATAATTATATTGGTAAACTCTTCAAATGAAGGTTTATTTGAAACAATTAATTTATTTTCAATGTAATTTTGATATTCTTCCCAATTGGCTTTACGTGTGTTAAATTTTGAAATAGATTCGAACCGTGATATATAAGAATTTAGTTTAATTTTAATAGGAAAATGGTCGCTACCGTGACTGTCGCAGACTTCCCACGAGAAGCGAGTATGAATGCGAGCTGAGCAAGCAGATATGTCGATGTGTGATAGTGTTCCTGTTCGAGAGCACAGGTGTGTCGGTTTGTTTGTGTTCAGTGTGAGTAAGTCGAATTTGTCGAGTAAATTTTGAATTGGTCTTCCTCTGTTATTTGTCGTCAGTGATCCCCAGACAGAGTTCTGTGCATTTACATCGCTGAGGAAAAGCACTGGGCTAAGGAGTTGTGTCAGTAAGTCGTTCAGTTCTTGTACGTCAATCTGTTCTCCTGGTGGAAGATATACAGAACATACAGTGACTCGGAAAGGTAAGCGGACTGAGACCGCCACTGCTTGGATAGCTGTGTATAACCTTATTTGTTCACTATAAATACTATCAGCTACCAAGATACCAACTCCGCCAGAAGCTTTATGCCCCAAGATGTAATCATATCTGTACATGGAGTATCCATGAATGCTGACGTCTCTATCATGTTTTAGGTGTGTTTCTTGGAGTGCCATAATCACAGTTTTTATGTTGTCTTTAAGAAGGAGTTTCAGGTCTCCAATGTGTCTTTGAAGGCCATTTATATTCCATTGGATTATAGACGCCATACTGATGTGAATATTGTAACCAGAGAAATAATAGGGAAATAAATAGAAAATTTAGGAGAATTAAAGATAATATACGACCATATGTAAGTGCAATTCGCAAACAGAAACAATGAAGGTTTGAGGTTATTAAGTATGATATAAATTACAGTTTCAAAACATTGGTTTAACAATAGTAACTGCATTTTATCTCAAGACTTATTTTTTTAAAAATGCTTTCTTCTTGTTTCCGTTTGCGTCATTGCTTTTCAACCTTGCTGTCGCGGAGAAGTTTGTTTCTTCGTCCTTCTCTATATAGATGGAGCTCAGTTCTTTAATAATTCTTCCAGATTTTCTCAGTTTGTTGATATTCTTCTTGCCCATTTCATCAACTTCTTGGTTTCCAGTAACTTCATCTTTCTCTTCAACTGTTCCTTCTTCGTTCTTAGTCTTTGGCAGTTTCGAAATAACTCCTTCTAGTAATTCTAATTTCTTTGTAAACACTCCTCTTCTGGCCTCTTGATACGTTACTTTATTCAAAGTCATAGACCTTATTATTTCCGCCTCTTTGACGTAGACAGGGCAAGATTTATCCCAGGAATAATGCTCAGAGCCACATAGACAACATTTTGTTCGGGTACAGGGTCCTTCGTGTTGGTCAAGTGCACATTTTCCACAAGTGGGAGGTTTCTTGCACTTAGCTGCTACATGTTTCAGCTCATGGCATTTCCTGCACCTGAGAGGTTGTGGGATGTATGGTTCAACTCGGACGCTAAGGTATCCTACGTGGATGCGGTCGGGTAAGGTTGGCAGATCAAATGTTGCGACGAACAATGACGTATTTTTAGGATTTCTTCTTGGGATAATTCGTCTGATTTCAGAAACATTTTGATCCCGTAATTCACTTAAAACGACATCATTCGGAACATCACTTATGTCCCGACAGTAAAATACTCCTTTGGTTTTGTTTAAGTATCTATTAGGTTCAACTGATATTTTCGAATTGAAGAAGTTATTTAATTTTAATAATTTTGGCAAAAGAGTTTTGTTCTCGCAATCTAATAAGAGAGCTCCTTCTTTTTTCAACTTTTATATCTTTAGATATTTGGCATATCCATTTTTTAATAGTAAACGGGCTTATATTATTAAAGTCAGTTCCGTGTTCTAGCATCCGAACTATTAAATATTTCACAGAACTATTTTTATTTATGTCATTATTATCGTATAACCTAAGTTTAATATCATCTTTTAGGTTATTTTTGACATTGTTTTGTGTTTCATGAATGCTAGTACTTGGAGGAACATTACCGCTATGTACAGTTTTCATTATTGCTAATAGATGATGATGTAGATTACCCTTAAAATTTCGAAAATTAGTTTTCTCCAGTATTTGGGTTCATAAAGTTTCACCTCCCTTCCTTGGTGATGAAGCAATATAAATGAGACTTTCTGCAAATGTTTGAGTCAGAAATTTCTTCTTAATTCCAATGAAAACGTATTCGAAACTCGAGTTAGATTTTTAACGTGTATTTTCATCAACAGATCATATGATCTTTTCCAGGTGTCAGATGTAAACGCACCCTTATTCTGCTATTTAACGAACTTGACCTTTCAAATTCCACGAAAGCCAACAATCTTTAATGTGAAATTAAGGCAATTTTACAATGAATAATAGGTGAATAAGGCAGACACTTTTAAGGGGTTAACATGTAAAAAAAATATATATATTTTTTTTTGTAATATTAAATGAAGTGTTTTATTCACGCTGCGATTTAAACAGCGTCTTCAATAAACTAGAAACCTTTTACCGTTGTTTTCCTTATTATTATTAAGAATTAATCTTTATGTCCTTATTGAAGGCTATAACACTGTTCCCAATGAGATTTAGATAGAGAATGCTTTTCTTTCATAGATAGATAAGGTGTAAAGCTCTGTAAATAAAAGGATTACCATTCTCTTGATGTTTGCTGAAACTGTTTACTTTTAATTATGTCATTAAAGACGTCACTCATGTTTCTGAATGAAATTTAAAAAAAACGACAACCCACTTTCAGAAATATACTCAAGTCCAACCCAGGCACAAAGACCATTCAGTATTAGATACAGAGAAATACAACACATTTCAAATTATTTAAATACCGAAATACTGGCTGCGGCACACTACAAAAACCTCCCTGGCTTTAAAAAATATATGTTTATTAACACAAAATATAATAAAAGTGAACCAATGTCAAAATTAATTTATAAAAAGAATCATGAAGCCTTCATTAGTGAAAATGTATGAGCCTCTTTATCTGTACTGATGGCTCTAAATCAGATGAAGGTGTGAGAACTGCAGCCGTAATAGAAGACCAAATCATAAGCAACACAATTATCACCCTAAGAGTAAAGTGGAATTGTCTATAGTAAAACGTAAGATTGAACAGGATCTGCAATTTATGTTTACAATGTTGTCACTGTTGGTATTGAGAAAATAAAAAATGAAAGCATGGATGAAAACCACATATGTATATATATACATACATACATACATACACATATATATATATATATATATATATATATATATATATATATATATATATATATATATATATATATATATATATGAGTCAATCCATTTGAAATGGTCCAGAAAAAAATAATCTGGTTGCTTGACCATTTTGGAAAAAATTGATATTTTTACAATCAATTAAATATGGAATCAGTAGTTCAAAACCATTTTTAAATTTTTTTTGCGCGCATGCTGATTTTAGAGTTTATAAGCTCTTACGAAAAACTCATTTTCTCAGGACTGGTAAATCACAGACTAATAATTCAGTCGCCATTGTTTTTTTTAATAGTCTTCTCAATATTTTATGTCTTCTTCACTATTTGAATATTTTGAAGGCCAATACCCGAAAACTGCCATTGAAAACAACTGTTTATATTTCTCAAAATGCCGTTTTTGAGGGTAATTTTTTTCATAAGGGGATGCATATCAAAGTTGATTTTTGGCACAAGGATAAACCTTGGTAAGTAGCTTGTATTAAAAGTCTTCTTAGCCCTGATATTTGTTCCCTTATTTTGTTTATAAATTTTTAAACTTCAGATTTTTGCAATTTTTGATAACTTCAGGCTTTAATATCTCTGGTGGGGGACTTGATAAAAATCTAATATTTTTATATGTTATAGTTCGTGGTAACGTAAAACTACTGTAAAAATTTCAACTTGTATATTTGAGTACTTTTGTAGCTATGAATTTTTGAAAATGGTCCTTTTTTGCGCATATTTAGCAATGCGTAAACTTGAATAATTCATTAAAACTTTATTATTTTTGAACTTTTTACTTTTAATAACTATTTCTAAGGTGGTTTAAAACTTTTTATCTTTCCAGTACAACACATGATATTGTAGTTCTATTTATAATTGGAATTTAGGCCTACGATTTCTTAAGTTTTATTATTTTGTTCATTGAAAAAAAACTTAATAATATTAAAATAAACAGTTGTTTTCAATGGCAGTTTTCAGGTTTTGGACTTCAAATAGCGAAGAAGGCATAAAATAAAGAGAAGACTATAAGGAAAACAATGATGTCAAAACTATTAGTCTATGATTTACCAATCTTGAGAAAATTAGTTTTCCGTAAGAGCTTATAAACTCAAAAATCAGCATGCGCATTGAAACAAAGATGACCGCCATTTTCAAACGGTTGACTGTAAAAAAATTTTAAAAATGGTTTTGAACTTCTGATTCCATGTGTAATTGGTGGTAAAAATATCAATTTTTTCTAAAATGTTCAAGCAACCACCTTTGGACCACTTGATATGGATTGACTCATATATGAATAAATTTAATATTTTGTTTTTCCTTACTCTATCTTTCTTTCTTTCATTTATTTATTTGTTTATCTTTTTTTTTTGTTCCTCCTTCCTTTTTCTTCTCATTTATTTTATTTTCTTTTTCTCTTTTATTTTCCCTTCCTTCTCTCCCCTCTTTTTCTTCTTGGGATGGTTAGGGTGTGATTATTTTAGTTTATTTATTTTTATGGTGTCGTATATGAAATCAGAACGATGCTTATGAGAATTCAAAATGTGCCCCTCAAGTCGCAGCAGAGGTTGCCTACCCTTAGGCACCATTTTCTTCCTCGGTATGTGCCCAAGCGGTACTTGGTGGCTCCTCCCACAAAGCATTAAAGAAGTTTGATACAAAGGTTAGAGCAACAGAGAGGAGATGGCTCAGCCACAGGACATACCACTCGGGTATTTCCATCCGGAACTGTCTAAAAATGCACAGGCGGGGGCTTGAGTGTGCCTTGCATGAGTGTCGGCTCTGACTATAGGCTGTCTGTCTAGAATGGAACGATCAGGGTCTGGCCTCGGCAAGGGCGGCTTATGGTTCGGTGGAAGTGATCAAAAGGCTGCAGAAAGTGAGGGAAGCCCTGGCCAGGCAGGGCTGATACAATAAGATGCCTGGTGCCCTGAATTTAGAACGTGCTGGTGGGCAGAGAGGATCTATTCGTCCACTGACGGAGCAGGATTAAAGGAGGGTCCTCTGCTAGTAAGCCTTCGACCTATTGGCTCAATGACAGAGTTGGGAACACTTCTTGTTAGGACTTCCCCCAATATGTTCGTACCCACATAAATGCTCTTCCAATAACCGTCAGAACGACAAAAGGTAAGTGTAAGGGCCGGATACTAACAAGCTGGGTTTGTTGCCAGGAAGATGAGACCTGTGCTTGGAAAAATTAATTTATTTATATACAAGAATTTATACATATAAAAAATGAACAGAATACACCATCATGATTTTTTTTTCTTTTGTTTTTTTTTGTGTAGCTCTCCTGTAATAATTATTAATAATGGAGTTATACGTTTGTATAACAATATTCACATCCTTCTATCTTTCGAAATCAGAATATTATCCACTAGTGATTTGAAACAAATGAAAAAAGGGATATTAATAAAAATTATATTTCTTAGATTTTATAGTAAAATTATAATTAATAACATTTATAAATACAATTCAAAATCTATTCTATTTGACGTATAAAACTGATCAGTTCCACACTTCCGAACTAAAACACCAGATTTGAAATGCCCACTTTCAGACCACTTGGCCATCTGTTCGGTAGAATAAGGTCCCTTGATATCTTCACTGTTTTCTTTTTCTTTATACTCCCACGTGATAACAGTATCTGTAAAATAAACAAAAATAAATACAGTTACACATTCCGTTCAATTTGTTTAAGAAATTATAAGACAAGCCAAAGATTTTTTTTTATTGGCCACGTAATCAAACTTCTCATTTTATTTATTTATTTCATTGTGAGCTTTGCAACTTTAGCGATGAGCTCATGTTACACAATTATTTAGCATCCACACTGGCTTCCTGAGTTAAATCTGTTAATGTATTATTTAAGTTGTTGTTAGTAATTATCATTATATGGCGTGTCTATATCTCAATTACGAGTTTCTATTCTATTCTGTGTACATACAGTGGAACATAGATAATTCGAACTTCCCTAATTCGAAATCATCACATCGCAGTGTGTGGTGACAACTGAAGGGAAATAATCAGAAGCATGCTTCTCGGAAGAATGATGATGAAGACGTTGAGTCTACAGTAACCAAGGAAACGCCCGTTCCGAGTGCAGTCAATTCATTGTTGTAGATAAAGGAAATAATGTTTTTGAATCTTGTATTACTCCGACAGGCTTCATTCAAAGTAACAAACAAAAATTTCAGACTTCTTTCAATAACAATAGACTTTTATTTATAATTTTTTGGAAAGTTATTTATTACTTATGTACCTAATCATCAACTTGTGCAATTTTTGTTTTTCTTTAAATAAAATCTATGTATTTTTTTTTTAATTAAAAACTGTGTGAAAATATGAAGTTCGATTTTATAGTCCTTTATTTTCAAAAACTTTTGTAATTTGAATTTTGGATAATTCAAACTTTTTTTATCAGTACCTAGGGGTTCAAGTTATCCAAGTTCTACTGAATATACATTTGTTTTCAAAAATTTTCATAAAATAATCTACTTCCGAACAACAAAAACGTATTTTTGTAAAAAGAGGACTTGTTGAATAATAATCATTTTTTCATGGAGTCGATTCATTACGGAAGGAGGAAAGACTCTAAAATTGAAAAGAAAAATAAATTTATTTAAATTCTTTAAATAATAATTATCATTGATCAGCCGATTTGATAAAAAACACACACAAAAATAAAAAGTATCAATAGACAGAAAGTAAATACTTTTCTCTGAAGCCTTCTCTTCTTTCACTTCAGAAGTTTTATCACACAGCCTTTCTTTTTCCTTTTCACCAAAGTCATCGGCATACATGTCCAAATCAGGCTCATTCCTCTTAGACGTCGAAGCATTCACCTGAAACGGTTTCTCTGTGTAACACAATGAAAAGGAAAATCTGTTACTAGATGTCATCATTTAATAATAAGACAGATTAATCCATTAACTTTTGTTACTTAAAAGTGATCAGCATGTTTTGATAAAGTGGATAAGATTTTACAAGAAATGTATAAATATCTACGTTATTATTACTTTGGGAATATAAACTACGACCAATGTTTGGCTATGAAATCTTGGATAGCACAGAAGCGACTGTTGACCATGGAGATTACCAGGACTGAGATAATCGGAGTTCGGTCGGAGTAGATGCAAAACAAATATTTTGTTTAAAAAAACAAACTCCATCAAGTAAATTCAGGAAATTTTTACGTGCTTTATTAGTAAATAGATAATGTCCACTTTCAGAACTTAATTGCTATCATAATGAGAAATGTTTATCATATAGAAAGAAGAATATTTGTAAAGTTAGCAAGAGAAATACAACATACAATACATTTTGGTATGAAAGTTATTAAATTTTTGGATGAGCTATTAATGGTGGTTAGAACCAATTATTTAGAAGGAAATTACGCAAAAATGAAAAAAATGGTACAACTAATTAATCCGAAAACGTCTAGGCATAAATCCCTATTTATAAAAATTTTTACTTGCAGAAGCTCAATAACGTACTTATTCCTAGTGTAAAGCTTCACGTTATCACAAAACATTTAATATGTTGGATTGGAACCTAACAGACAGCTGTAACTATAATAGGTTTACTAATCTAAGAATGGTTAGTATGCTGTTTAAAGCAAGAGGAAGCTTATTCTATTTTAGCTATAGTCCCGATAGAGATGAACCGGCTAGATTGTGTTCTATGTGAAATTCAAAACAAATTGAAGATAATTTCCATTTTATTGCATCATGTTCTATATTAGGGGATATTTGTAATAATTATCTTGTTAAGCGACAAATGACACAGAGCGAGTACATAGAATATTTAAATGGCCAAAATTGGAATATCTTCTATAAATATTTAGAGAAAGCATGGAGCTATAGGAAAGAGATCATTGGCTATTTCAACTTTTAATTTGTAAATTCACATTATCGAACTCATATTTTTCTCATAAGAGTTATGAAATAAAAGCATGATTATGTCTTGTTAAAATATATAGCTTTAATAATTTGTTTTTGTTATTATTGTTGCTTGAAAGCGTGATATAGTTTTAATTGTATGTTGTTATTTATCTAGTTATTTTTATTATATTATCTCGTAGCAATAACATGTGTAAGTTAATATAATGGGTGGTGTGATTATAACGGATTTGATGCAACCACTTCAATATTTTGAAGTTGTAACTACCTTTAGTGTGATACCGGTGGCTACCTTTAGGTGACCAGACCTACAACTACCCCTGTAGATATATCTCGGTTTTCCCGGGGAGCTAGTTACAACTTCATTTTTGATGTGATAAAAGAGAAGCTACAACTACCTAGGTGTAGTTATATCTTCGTTTTCTTGAAGTCTGAGGAGGAGCAGACTTCACTTTTGTCAGCTATTCTTCAAGATCAGGAATATTACTATATTCCAGAGTTGGGCAAACGTTAGCGCGCGCTAAAAGCTGATACCTCTCCGCTAATTTAGCGAAACTGTAGAAAGCCAGCGCTAATAATTAGCGGTTAGCGGCGGCAGTGCGCTAACCGCTAATCTATTTATGAAATATCGTGATTGCTAATAGCTTAAGCTATAGTTACAAGTTGTAACTATAGCTTAAGCTATTAGCAATCACGATATTTCATAAATAGATTAGCGCTGGCTTTCTACAGTTTCGCTAAATTAGCGGAGAGGTATCAGCTTTTAGCGCGCGCTAACGTTTGCCCAACTCTGCTATATTCATTATTACTTTGGTTCAGGGACGTATATAGTAACTCATTTTTGACTAACGGGGAGTTTGGGGCTATTTTAAACCCAACAACAAATTTATTTTTTCTGGACTAAGTGATATTATTTAAATTTATTTTTGATGCATTATTACCGATTAAATCAAATTAAATTTCGGGGAGGAGCTGCAGATACAGAACGTGTTTTTGGGAAACTGAAACAAAAGGTTCCCAATTCTTGGCAATTGTGTAAATGTAGTACATGAAAGAATACCAAAACTAGTAATGAACTGTGCTGTACTGCATAATGTTGCTAAAAATCTTAAAGACCTTTTAAATTTTGAGGAATTTGACCACGTTGCAACAAAGTTCGTGGAAAAGAAAAGCGAAATAAAATGTTAGCCTTTTAATCTTTAAATTATCAGAATGCCTAACGCCTAATTAATTAGTATTATTTGATTTAATATAATTTTTATAATAAATCAAGTTGTACATTACTCACTTTGTTATTAAATCAATATAATTTTTTTATATAAATATCTCTATCTAGGAGATTTCTTATCAGTTATTCTTTCATCTTCAGATGACGATGACATTTTGTACAACTCAACTACTGCTCAATGAAAAGAATGAATATGTGCATAGCAGAGACTGACAAGGAAGAGTTCTAACAAAAACAGGAATTAAAACCTGTAGGGGTAGGAAAGGGTCGACATATTCGACCATGAAAGTTAGATACTACTACAAGGTAGTTGTATCTAGCCCTAGTTGTAGCTTCAGTTTTTCCAGCTAAAAGACACCGTCTACCTAGTAGACACTACGGTGTAATTTTAGCTTCAACTCAGATCGATGCGATTAAAGAAAGGCTACCACTCCGTCGTTACAATTACCCTAGATGGGGTAGCTGGAAAAACTGATGTTACAACTAGGACTAAGTGTCTACTAGACACTTCGTTTTTATCACACCACATAATATCTACAAGATTGGAACATAATTCTCACATTTTGTATAATAAAAAAATATTATAATTTATAATAGTAGTATAAGTACAATATAATATCACATAGGAATAAAGGAAGGAATGTCTTACCTTGTCATATATATACTCAAAAGTTTCTTGATAGATGTCCATATTTCCAAGAGCAGTCAAAATTTTATTAGCCAACTCTGTCAGCTCCGTAACTTTCTCTGAACTTCCTTTGAAATCTTCCAATGATTTTCCAGCCTTTTTTAGTTTCAATCTTTCTGATGCCGACAAACTTTTATTTCCACCTTAGATAAATCATATCAAAAGTAATTTTTTTTTCTAAAGTATGGACGAAGAAAAGAAAAAAAATGACAAGTTGCAGCAATTTTGAAAAGAAGTTTTTAACAAAATATTGAAAGATTAAAAATTAAAATATAGTTCCCATATCAAGCCACAGAGGAGCACATAAGTGTGTGAAGCTGGCGTCTCATTTTGTGGAAAATCATTAATTATTGAGAGTTATGGTTTTTTTTTAAATAGTTCTAGAGCTCTTGATGAATTAAATTGATAGTTCTGGCCTTTAAAGTAAAAGAAAAGCTCAGGACAAACTAAGACAGCAAGTTCATAAAGCGTTTTACTTTGACTTACGACATTTTTCTTACCAGTAATTGTTACAATTCAAAAAAATACATAGTTATAAAGATATTTCTACATTTTAAAAGTAAAAAATATTAATTAAAAAAAGAAAGGCATTCAGATCCCTATATGTTCCGGCTCAGAGGTGAGACGTAGATCGATTTTTCAAAGTTCTAATTATTTTAGAACAGTTCTGGTATAGTTTCAGGCATTTACAATGCCTTTCTATAGAGTTGTGATAAAAAAAATAATAATAATAATTAATTTTTTTTTTAATAATTATTAAACTAAAAAAAAAAAAGATATTTTTGAGGATGTAAGTGAGACACCAATTGATTTCTGAACCTTCTAAAACAATAATTAATGAGTTTTCTCAAAATGAGATGCCAGCTTCACACATATGGGACAGATATTGTAAAGTTATCTGATTCTTTGCCTTTTGGCACAGTGGGGAGATAGTGTGGTCAGAACTATTATCTGATTGCCTGTTTTTAGCACTTTCCTCCGAAGGAAAGTAGCTATTGAGGTTGGACTCATGACGGAATTTTTGAAAAATTTCTTCAAATCTTTATCGATCTTACCTAGTAGACACCGAAAATGACCCCCGTTAAAATTTATATATATCTATATATCTATATATATATATATATATATATATATATATATATATATATATATATATATGCATATATATATATATATATATGTGTCTGTTAACACGATAGCGGCCAGAGTTTTTGTTTTTTCGTCACGAAACTTGGTATATAGCATTCAATTAGCAAACGATTGAACGAGTTCGTTAACCACCGAAGTCGGTCCACCGGAAGGGGGGGTTTACCCCGAACCCAAAACACTTATTTGACTATGCCAGCCATAATATTTGTTATATTTCAACGAAACTTGGCATTCATAGTGGTAATATAGAGAGAAAAGTGAGATATAAAAATGAACTAAATCGGTTCATTAGGAGGGGCGGTTTACTCTGGACCCACAATACCAATTCGCCACTACCAGCCGTGATTTTAGGTATATTTTGACGAAACTCGGTATTCGTAGTGCTAATCCACAGGTAAATATGTGTTGTAAAAATAAACGAAATCGGTTCATTAGGAGGGGGGGGGGGGGTTTACTCCGAACCCACAAAACCAATTCGCCACTACCAGCCGTGACTTTTGGTATATTTCGACGAAACTCGGTATTCGTAGTGGTAATCTACAGGTAAATATGTGTTGTAAAAATAAACTAAATCGGTTCATTAGAAGGGGGGGGTTTACTCCGGACCCAAATTCCTAATATACTCATACCGGTCGTAATTTCTGCTGTATTGTAACGAAACGCGGTATACATCGTGGTTAACTCATGAGAAAGAAGTGTTGTAAAAATGAGCTGAATCGGTCAATCGGAAAGCGGGGGTTTAATTTGTAATATATTTGAATAGAAAAGCCGGCAGACGTAGGTTCACAAAGCCGCCGCAAGGAGCGCTTTCTACCACTAGAGTGACTGTATCCTGTTCCTGCGTTAGATCAAAATACGATAATATGAGGATTTTTGTATTTATTACGTAGTGTAGTAGGTACCATGTGTAAACATAACTCTGGATGCAAATTAATAATTGATCAGTTACTCATTACAAAATGAGAACTATTCACGTTTTTATTTTATTTATGTAGGATATTTTAAGCAAATTGTTCTGGAAAGCAGTCTACACTACCCAAATTCTGAGGAAAGTGCTTAGTTATGCAGCTCCTGCGTGACAGACTTTTTCCCATTGTAGGTACACATTAAAATTTGCTTTATCCTAAGTATGGTGTACGACTCTTATTCAAATCCTTAAACAACAACAGTAAGACTATAAAATTGTAAGGTCATGTCTACGCTTTGAACTCAGGTCCTCCAAAATGAGTCGATTGCTATACCACTGAGCCAAACCTGACACAAAATTGGGAGATATTAACATTGTATAAATAAATAAAACTTAAATTTGACACCAATAGCTGCATAGAAATATAATAATTAATTTATGATTTATTTTCTTTTTCTTTTTTTTTTTTTTTACTGCATATCAACAATTTGCTTATTAACGCTGGGCTATCTACAGGTTGCCACCTTTTAATAATGCCAACAGCACATGGTCGGTCACCTGATTAGGTACTGGTCATGCCCGACCAGCTGCTTAACATCGGTAATCAACGGGAACCAGTGTATTCAACACGGCTATGGCTGTTGGCTGGATTCACTGGTATTTAAAATTATATTACATTATACTACAAATAAGTATTTTAACCTCTTGGGGTTTTTCATTATGATTATGTGTATTTTCAACAAAACAATTATTCAATCAAGTTAAAATAAACAATCATGTTAAAAGAAAGCTATTTACGAATAGCTATGATATACCTAATCTTTTTAAAGCTTGGGTGATGGTTTCTTTGGGCATTAAATACGTAAGTATTTTCTTGTAAAGCTCAAGTGTGTCTACAACTTCTGGCATATCACTATCTGGGTCTTTTGCTCCAGAGCCATCTTCCTGTTCTTTGACCTACAGGAAAACAAAAATGAATACTATAAAAAAGTAACCAAAAGTATAAATAATATAACTAGGCTGCTAGACTTGAAAGGTAACTGAATAGCCCATAAGCCTCTAAAATAAATATGTTATCATGCATGAATCTATGTTCTTTATCACGTTTCCAGTCCCATGAACCACACGTGGTTCACAAAACGGGACACTGGGACATCTCACTACGCTTGTGAACTACATGAAGCTCAATGCAATACAATGTTGGGTGTATACAATTTCTATTGAAATATATTTACTGAACATGCTATGTCAGTTTTAATCTTGAACTTGATAGGACAGTCATAAATTTTAGATAAACAATATGATATAGACACTATAGAGAACCCGGGTGGGTTGTTTCATACAGGGGTCAGGGAGCGTGTTAAAGTATGAGATGAAATACAATAACTTACTTTGACCCAATCAATATTTTCAAGCCAATTGTCCCTAATTAATTTTTCTTTCTTCCAATGATACATTCCATTGGCATCAAAGTGCCCCTCCTCTAATTCTTCGTCCATGTTAAAGGGTGTGAATTGAACTCCTTCTTCTAAACCAGCAACTCCTTCCTCTTGCCCTAAAAAAAGAAATTAATATAAATTATTTATTATTAGTTATCATTTTAATTTTCGTTAATTTAAAATTACCTTCTATATCATCATCTCTCAAAGCGTATTTATCAACTTCATCTTCTTCGTCCTCCTCATCTGAATCTAAAGAGTTTTTATTAGGGACTTTTCCCTGGATAATGTTCTTTAACGGAACATCACTTCCTACGGCTGAAAATTTGCGCTTAGGCATGTTTTAAGTATTAATAAACAAAAAACTTAATTTATCAACAAGTATGAAAGGAATAAACATGAGAAGTAAACAGTTCAGAGGAGGTTAAACCTAAATACAACACAAAGCTACGTTGGAATGGTAATACATTGAACATAAAAGTAAAATTTAAACTTATGAAGATATTTATCTTAGTCTTCGGTCACACTGGATACATGTTTGAGGGATTTATCGGACTCACGTTGAAGAACGATAGCGATAAAAAACGAACATATGTATTGAAAACAATTAAACCGGCTTGCACTAACGACGTTCGCAGATTTGCAAAGACGACTGACGGGGGAGTTATGAAATTAATTTTTCTTGATGAATTATGCAATTAATTTCTCCCGAATTAAAATGGAAATCTATATAGGAAATAACATTAAAGTCATCACAACAGAGATTTTTTTCATATAGGGTTTAATTCCATCTAGGCGAAAATAAAATGTACCATTTTGAATATAACTTGTCCACTCAACAAATCATGATCCATACCCGGATTAAATTTTCACTCTCAAAATTCAATATTAACACAACTTAATATAAGATGTCTGATAATGAACCTGAACAGGTTCAAAACGTCGCTAATATAAGTTAATGTTTTAAACAATTTTGGTGAGCAACTCCAGCCAGTTTCTTCAAAAATGTACCAGGTTTTACTTGGAAACAACCAAAAAATATTTTAATTAATATTTTATCGGGGGAACCGAATTCGCCCTTCATCTGAGAATAATTCTCATTTGATTCAGCTATCTCTGCTATTCACATTCCTTGAAAACAGTTCTGACTGCAACGAGAGCTGATATATTCGCTGTTTGGATTTTCTGATTGGATTATGTAGAAAAAAAAGGACAAAAAGTTTGTTAATCGGTAGAAAGTATTGTATTTTGATTCTGACAGTAAACATCAGAAACGGGTTTGTACATGAGCCAATGCTCCAGGAAGCCATTGGAGCTGAAGCACTACTTCACCACAAGCCCTCAGATAATTTGTCTACAATTCAATCTGCATTCATTTTAGCGCGTTTCCTTCCTCCCTCCGTAGAGGGAAACTCATGACGTCAACCTTATGACGCAAACCAGAGATACCGCTGAAAATACCCACTTTACAGACACTGGAGGACATGAAAATGCCAGTGTTTCAAATTTGCGTGTGTGTATACACGCACGAACCCACGCACAAACACACACACATACGCAGTGTGTGTATCCTGGGAGGCTCAAAAATGGGCCGTTTTGACGAAATGTAGCACAAAAATACTTAAATCAAACAAAAAGTCAAGTTTGTTAACCAGCAGAAATCATTTTACATACTAAATCCGTAATCGTTTTCGATAAAAGTGAAAAAGCTATACTCTTCTTAGAATTTTCGGATATTTTCTAAAATATCTCGACACTGGTGGTCTTAATTATCTTCGAGATAAATGCAAAGGATCTATTCCCACAAGATTTTGAACTTTGCGATATTGACTTTTCCTTCTATCTGAAGTTAGCATAATACAGAAGTTCTTTGTAAGAACTCTGTAACCTGCCATAAGAAACCGTAGTAGAAACTTCTTCCCGCTCTTTCTTGACATTGGCTTAATTCAGTTATAATTTGTTCACATTGCCAATTTAATGGACTCTGTTGCGGGAATGGAAAGTGACAGCCTAGACTGTAAAACAACAAATGTCCAAAGCGGTATAAGTAATTCTTGAAAACGAAGTTGACTCTTTTAATTTATTTATGAAGAATTAAGTGCATATTTTGTTTTTTATAGGAGCACCTGGCTCAAATCTGGATGAGAAAAGAAACAGACATTCAACTGAGCCTTTAGAAGAGTAAGATTAAATAATTAGCTCTATTTATTAAAATATTCTCCTATATTGAGAAGAAAGTTCTAGAGGATTAATTTTTATACGAAGTATTCTTTAATGTTTATTACTGCCAAAATACTAAAAAATTATTCTTAGAAACAAATTTGCCAACTTCTTAAAAAATAAATAACAATTCATTCCACACACTTCCAATATATATAGCATGAAGGTCATGGGTTTAATTTCCAATAGAGGTGATATATATATATATATATATATATATATATATATATATATATATATATATATATATATATATATATATATACATATATACATATATACATACATATATATATCCACCCTATCCTGGCTAGAAAACCTGTTTCAAAGATCTGTCATGTACAAGTGGACGTTAAAATTTAAATAAATGAAATATTATTGTGTTTTGATTAACCATCATCCAAATTCATTTTTATTTTAATAATTACTATAAGCCCTTTTGTCTGAACATGATTTCTATATTAAAATATGCTGTTTTTTTTAGGTACATCAAATTGTACAAAGCAGAAAAACAAAATTGGAAGAATTATGGAGAATCCTTAAAAAAAAAGTGTAATGATTTAAAAGGGTATGTATTTATGAAAAATCATCATATCTTAACTTCATAAATTTTGGTTGATTATTTCTCTTCTTCATAGGCAAATGAGGATTTTAGGATGGACAAAATATGTCCTTTTGAAACTACAGTTTTGAGGATTGGCTTTGATTGACCATTAAATTTACAGATTTGTATAAGTGCTGTGACAAGCAGTAAATTTCATAATTATTTATTTTAATGAACTTTTTTTTTTGGAATGCCTTTTTTTAGGTGTCTATTGTAGATTTATTTCTTGAAACATAGATTATTAGAATTTTGTATATTTTTTTAAAGCCACAATCAAGTAGAATGCTGTTTCAATGAGCCCATTAATGAAAAAAGTTAAATATCCTCCCACCTCCATTCACCCAAGACCTTCATAACCACCACCATGTAATGTAGTACTGTATCATAAATTTATTTTTTTAACTAATTATATGAACACAAAATTTTTGTTGATGGGAGATAGGTTCTAACAAAGCAAGGAAAGGCAATGGGCTGCACCAGACTATTAATCAAATTATAAATATCATTGATTTCAATTACAATAGTTGGTAGTTTGTTAGCTCAAAGAGACAAGGCATTCCAAATTATTCTGCCTCAGCAATCCACATGAGATCTTATGGATCTCTTATGTCTGAAGGATTTAATTATATCATAATTTCATTATTTTGACTGTCTTATAACTGAATAAGAAATGAAGATCGGAGGGATGGTGGGAGGGAATTCTAGGATAAAACGACAGGATGTAACTATAATAACCCCTGGAAGGGAGGAAGCGCGACCCACTACTTTGCAGAACTCCTAGAGTCCAAGAACTAGACTATGAGACCGCCGCGCTTATTGTCCCGGAACCCCTACATCCGTATCTTACTATCCGCCTTACCCGAGGGGAGAATATTTTCACAAGATTTAAGATCAACCGCCTCTCTGTCCACTTCCCATTGGAGGCACAGACTTAAAAAATTTGAATTATCCAAAATTTTATTCGAATTAACCTCAATTTTTTTTACATTGTTTATGCCCTAAATTCTAGGGGCCGAGAGAAATATTCGAAGTTCGAATTATCCATGTTCCACTGTATTTTTATTTTCATTCAATGAAACAAGCTACATAACATTTGAAAGTAAAAGTTGGCATTCACTAGAAAACAACTTTTTTAAAATAATAAGTTAGCTGATTAAATAAAATATAAAAGAGCTAGATATTTGTATTGATTGATGAGTTAGTTTAAGCACTTTCCTCAGCCAAGTGGACAGAACTAACCAACATTCCAAGGAGTTAGCTAATAATATAATAATGGAGGACATTATTGGTCTTCCACATCCTACATAATGAGTAGATTTTTTATTTATTAATTTACAGAGCTCCACAAAAGCAAGGTGATTTACACGCATACTTAGTGAAAGCAAAATAAAAAAGAAAACAAATAGGTTTATATAAAGTATTCAAAATATATTAAATAATCACTAACATACAAAATGAATTTAATGTGAAACTATATATTTAAAAATAAAGAAAAAAAAATGTAAAAGAAAGTTAAAATAACACAATAACTGAACTATTATACTATGAATAATAGAATATTTAATAGTTTATTATTACAATATCAAAATCATTAGTCAGATTTGGGAGGTTTAATGAGAGGACTTTATTTTCAATACTGCCACTCTCACACACATTCCCATTTCACGCCCAAACAAGACAGCCAAATATGTCAGACATGCAACAGACAACTAACAATTAAAAACTTCTCAACAGAATGAGTAGATTTAATAGCGTCACTTTACAATTTTTTTTTTTTTTTTCAGAGATTTGAAGTCACAAAAGAAAATTTCCTTCCAGAACTACATGGATTACCTGCCTGAAGAAGAAAAAGGATTTTTTAATGAATTACAGCAAACATTAGGAGACAATGCAGTTATAAAAGAGGGATTAAATGACCTGAACAAGAGCATCTTCTTGATAAACAGTGAACTAGAAAATCAAGCAAATCTTATCCTAAAAAAACTGAATACCATCATCAAAGAAGAAACTGAAATTTCTTTAGTTGATGAAAACTCCACAGAATAATAAATTTACTCAATTAATTAAGTTATAGAAACATATTTTTGTAAACAATTAAATTATTTATTTTTGATAATTATTGATCAAAGTAAATTACCTTTTTTAGCGTGTTTCCTCCCGCCCACCATAGGTAGGAAACCTGCTTATAAGATTGACCTCATGTTATTGACTAGAAAATTTCACGTTTCAGAACCCATAGATCATGAATATAACGGTGGTTCAAATTTGTATTTGTATGTGTGTGACTATATATATATATATATATATATATATATATATATATACATATATATATATATATACATATATATATATATATATATATATATTGTAATGATATATTACATTCTCGAAAATATTTTTAAATTCAAATAACCATCGATAGTTTGAAAAGCCCGCGCAAATCACAAACCATATATACAAATAACATCGTATTATATACGCTTTAAATTAATAATATTTTTGGACAATAATGATGTACAATATATACATATTAAATGTACATTCAGGTGACAATAAATAAATTATTTGAAGTTACAAAAATATAATTATTACTTTCATATATAAACTGACAAAAATGCGGAAGTTAGAAAAAAAGGACGCCAAGTTTTCCCGGCAAGGCGTCAGTCTATTCCCAGCAGTCATGGAGTGCGGAGCTGGGGTCTGTCCTCTGGAAATTACAGGAGTCAGTCTATTGATAGCAGTCTTGGAGTGAAGAGCTAAAGCTATCCTACGAGAAGTACGGAGTCAAGTCAAGTCAGTCTATTCCCAGCAGTTGTCGAGTGCGGAGCTAGAGTCTATAGCTATCCTCCGAGGAGTACGGAGTGCAGTCCATTGTTATTTATCATAGAAGACGGAGTGAGAAGACAACAGAATTTCAAGATATCCATTCTGTGCACGAGACCTGGCAAGAAAGCGTATCACCTTGAAGAAGGAATTACTGAAGCGCAGTATATTAAAGCTTTATTGGAAGTAAATTAATTTAGAGGTAAAATTATTTTTTTGTAATTGTTAATTCTTTTATTGTCATTTGTATTTATTTTAATATTGGTGTTTGTATCTCAAGATTGTCTAAAAATAAATATTATATTCTTCATTCACTCGGAACTTTTATCCCTGAGATTAAATCAATTTAATATAATAAAACTTATTAAAGTAATTAAAATCGTATTTCATTTTATAAAAAATTAATCTTTACATTTAATGACGCCCAACGTGGCAAATCAAGTTATAAAAAATAAAATCATTACAACATATATATATATATATATATATATATATATATATATACACATACATACATGTACATAGATTAGACTCTCCCTTATCCGTTGCTCTCTCTAATCTGGCGGTCTCCGAGAGGAATGGAGACGGATCTCGGAACTCACAGGAGCTAGACCGGCTGGAGGGTCCCTAGAAAACCTTACCTTCCTAGCTAGCCAAACATTTGTTTCATGGTATTTCATTGAATGGAATCCAGAGAAGGCATATATGTTTCGTTTGAGAGGCAGGCACTTGTATACTACTAAGAAAATAAACGTTTCTACAAAAGCATCTGCAGCTGGAATGCCTGATTTTAGCCAGTCTAGTTCAAACATTCATTGCAATTTTTAAAAGTTTTTTATTTTTTTGTATTTGCTCTGTTATAGCGACAAAAAGGATGAAGGTAACTATGTCGATCGAGCAGAAGCTAAGAGCTCTTGAACAGCGATAAAGGGGTGACAGCAGCCAGGATAGCAAATGAGCTTGGTGTTGGAGGGAGCACTGTTAAAGACTGAAAGAAGAACAAAGATAAGCTGAAGAGCTTTGCCAAGGCATCTTCTTCACGGACCGACGAGAGATCAACTATGAAGAAGGCCAAACTTGAGCAGTTGGACGTGGCTGTTTGGATATGATTTGTACAGAAAAAGGATAAAAATTAGTCAATTTAAAAGAAAAAGCGAATTCCCTCAATAGAACAATGAACATGGATCTAACTCCGTGCAAGAGAAGGATGGTTGACGAAATGGATGAATTCTCTAATCCGACTGTACCCCGGATTAGGATGAGTCTACTGAATATAAATATTTCCTTCAGAATTTTGCACATGCATGCTTTTCCATTTAACTGAACGGGGAAATTATGGAGTTTTAGGATTACACAATATAAGATAAAATTTTTAACACAATAAAATTGTCTTTTATTGAAAATAAACAGTCTTTAATTCAGAAACTTTAGGCTGATAAACAATTTAAAAGGAAGATCGACCAATTCATTGATAATTTGCTTTATCCAAATCCTGCATAATTTCATATAGTTTTTGAAGAGGCGCATCAGTCCGGACAGCCAGTTTATCGAAGTGAGTTTTGCTTGCTCTGAATCCTGCTTCTCTTAAACCTTCAATGACTTTATTGATTTTCATCAGCTGATTCAGCTGAGGATGGTGTTTGTGGATGTTAAAATAAAAAGCTGGATGGCAAACGTTATCTAACTTTAGCCTCTTAATGATTTGATCAGAAGGCAATTCTTTTCTGGGGCACCTGAAACACAATGTACATACGTTATTTCATTTAAAAGTTCCTAAAAAAACAACAATAAAAAGTCTGCATTGCTAATGCGCATAGCCATGTTAACCCTTTCCAGACTGCACAACATACAGACTTGTCACTCCCTCAGACGGTTCTGCCTTCACCCCATCTCTCTCCTCAGACAGGTCTATATTAGCCACTAAACGCTACGATTCTCACTCTACATTCCGTGCTGTTACGTTATCCCTAACTCATTTATTTAGTTTCTCTCTGTTGTCTTTAATTAACAAATGGCCCAATTACCTTTTTAGCACTTTCCTCCGAAGGAAAGTATCTATTGAGGTAGCACTCATGATGGAATTTTTGAAAAATGTCTTCGAATCTTTATCGATACTACCTAGTAGACACCAAAAATGACCCCAGTTAACATATATATATATATATATATATATATATATATATATGCATATGCATATGCATGCATTTATAGTTATCTATGTGTCCGTTGACACGACACAGGCCAGAGTTTTTGTTTTTTCACCACGAAACTTGGTATATAGTATTCCCCCATCAAACGATTGATCAAGTTCGTTAACCAACAAAATCGGTCCATCTGGAGGGGGGGTTTACTCCGGGGCCAAAGTAGTTATTTGCCAATAACAGTCGTAATTTTTGTTATATTTCAACGAAACTCTGTATTTGTTGTGGTCAACTGAAGAGAAAAATATGTTGTAAAAATAAACTAAATTGGTTCATTAAGAGGGGTGTTTACTCCGGAGCTAAAGTAGTTATTTGCCAATACCAGTCGTAATTGTTATTATATTTTATTCATCAAGATGAATAGACGAAAGTGTGAAGCTTTGTGTATTTATTACTTAGTGTAGTACCCCACATACACAAAACTCTGTAAGGAAATTAATTGCAAAATTAATAATTGAAACAGGTGCTCATAATAAATTCAAAAGAGCAGAACTATTTATGTTTTTATTTTATTTATCTATCTAGGTTATATTAAGCAAATTATTCAGGAATGCACTCGACACTACCCAATTCTGAGGAAAGTTCTTAGTTATGCAGCTCCTGCGTGACGGACTTTTTTTAAATTAGAAATCATAATTATTACATTAGCAATAAGAAAAGATTAATGCCAAATAATTTAAACTAAAATTATTAATTACGTAAAATAAATTTTTTTTTTAGATTTTTGTGTTCACTTATTAGTAATATATATATTCTTTAATTAGCGCAAAAACCATTACACATAACATCGTTTCCGCTTGAAATTGAAGCCTTCATCAGAGGGATGTGAAGAAGGAGAACTATGCTTCACTACTTGAAGGATGTGCAATCATTTCTAATTGAATTTAAATTTTAACATCCATTATTGTTAACTAAGAATTTTAGGACAGGTTTCTATAGGTTACCCCCTATTTCTAGCCAAGGTAGGGCTGATGCTTTTTCTTTTCTCTGAAGAAAAGTTACCACCCCATAGTGGGAATCGAACCCACAACCCTTGGCTCAGAGTGTTAAGTACTCAAACCTTAACAATCACGGCCACCAGTCCCCCAACAATCATTTTTAATAGAATCACTAAAACCACTAACAGCTTTTAATTATTACCACCCCCAGTCACCAATTCACTATCGAGACAGAATCATAAAACTTTCTTCCTTTCCTAGACTTACTCCTTAAAACTCATCCCCCCCCCCCTGATGAAGGGTGTCAGCAAATATAAAATACATTATTTTATATTTCCTAAATCTTTATTGATGCCGTTTAGTCGCTAGAGTTGCGATAAACTATTAATAAAATAAAATAAATACATTATTTCATAAAAAAATTTAGTTTTATTAAGATACCTAGATCTAAACCTAAGTAAATCTACCTTTGAATTCCCAACGGTCAACTTCTAAAATATTTCAAGGTAACATACATTGCTAAGAAACTTACTCTGCTTCTTGCAATAACAGGCTCAAATACGACTTAAGTTCTAAGTTTGAAGCCGCGGTGTCTTGATCTCTTACACCTTTAATGAAATCAACATTGAAAATCGGCCCTGCCCAAACTGGCCCCAATTCCAAGCAAGTATTGCCAGGGGCGCTTTCTGTGCATTTGCAATTCAACTTCACATCCTTAGGATCTGAAAAAATATATATATATATTAAAATAAGAATGGAGGTTATTTTTTAAGAAACAAGCGTTTAAAAAGAATAGTTACTAAAATCAACAGTTTTTGAACTTGAAATTTGGGATGTAATAAACACTTCTTCATCACAGAACTGAATATATTGCATTATTATACACAAATGCGAAGATTTAAATATTAAAATCCTTCAATATTCTTAATAATACATTACCTTTGAAGGTGCTAGACACTTCTGCATGGTCGGTTTCCTCCCTATGGAGGGAGAGATGAAACACACTCAAGGCTTTAAGCCAGGCAACAAAAAATTGTGAATTTATAAACACTTTCACTTTTTTTTACCGCACACCATCAACTGGGCCATTAGCACCGACGCCCGTGATGTAGTAAGGAACCTTCTCAACGCGCCCTGACACGAGAAAACCCCTGTCTCCCGCATGAGAATCTAAGTGTTAGCCACGAGAAGGCCCATTTCTCCTTAGTATATGCAAAATAACCAGATAAAAATCTATATGATAGACAAATCCCGGATCAAGTCAACGGAATGAATAAAAAAAAATGGGGGGGGGGGGAGGAACCTTAGATATCCATCTCTAATCCTTATTAGTTTCTGATTTTAACCTACATAACACTTGCAAAAAGCACCTACTTTATTATTATACTCATCCCTTAAAATAATTGAAGAACTAGCTTGTAAGGTTCAGCCTAATTTAAGACTGAATAGTAGTTAAAAGTAAATCTTTTAGGCGGAAGAAGAAGCAATTGCTTCCAAAATGGATGAAAAAAACATTACATTAGCGATAGTCTGGTTTCTGTCTAAATAGTTAATAAAACTCCATTTTAAAATAAAAAATGAGTTTTTAATGCAATTTTTTTTGGCTTTAATTTCAGGGCTATCTCATTAGGGATCACTTCTGAAGTATATTTTTTTAGTTTTTACCACAGATAAAAAACAAGACGTAGGATGAGGCCCGGTGTCATGACATATGCATCAGAGAGGTGTTCTGCGAGCCCGGCATCGTGGCATATGCGTCAGAGCATTGTTTTGTGGTAGCAGATATCTTGGCTTTCTTTCTATCCCCACTACTCTGGGCCTTGTCCTATACCCTTCGAATTTGGTTTTTGACCTCATTACGTTATTCCTGGTTAGGTTTGCGGATCTGGTATCGTATGATACTGAATCCGCCAGAAAGATTTTTTCAGCGTGGCCGCTGTCATGGCTTATTTGACACTTAACTAAATTGTAATTAATAAACAAAAAATACAACATTTCAAAAGTTTCTTCACTTAATTATTTTTGTTATATGTTTGGTGAAATAACTATACGAAAGGAAAACTTGGGCCCTAATGAAAATTTTGCTCGAAGCCATCGGTCCTGAAAGTGTTAAGGAACTGATCTTTTCCTCAAATATTTCTGCTGGAACTCTCCTATTTTCCAACGATGAATACGCTAGATATCAATGTTTGGAAGTTGTTCTTCTTATAGCGAAGAAAACGCCTTCTTAACCTTTTCGATGTGACGTGGGCTAGCTGCCTACTCCCTCCACAGGCAGACCAAACTCCCTCTCCTAGGGCGGCTGAACGCACCTGTATTTTTCTTCTTTTTTTTTTTTTACTCAGGCGCTCGTTACTAATCATCATTTTCATGTTTATCTTACACGAACGACGACATATATTACTTCAAAGGATTTATTTACTACAATTTAGGTAAGCAGCAAACGTTCAATAACCATTTAAAACAAAGTTTACTTACTTTTATTCCCTATATTTCTCTTTCTATTTCATTCCGAAACCACTGCTTGTTTTTAGACGTGATTTTTAAATTTATTTTATTTATTATTATAATAAGGTACTCCTTTATTATTTACAGTTTCACTTAAAAAAATTCCCTAAGAACATTTTTACCGTGCACACGTCTCACAGGCGCATTTTACTTATAACGTTCAAAATTTGGTTACCAGTTAAGGGTCAAACCAGCAATCATCCCCTATTCCTGCTAGAGCACTCTGCACATGCTCAAGACTAAGGAGGGGTCGCAATCAAGAGATACAGCTGTGGCGAGAATACTTGGGCGTCACCTCTGAGGAACATCTTTCTCCGGCGACTATTCTCGGGCGTCGCATCGAATGGGTTAATATCCTAGTAAGTATTGACTGTGTTCACTATCATCTGGTGATCCCAACTACTGGTTCCTGGTGAAAGCAAAATAAGGGCCGGAGATGAGGCTATAAATGGAGACCCAGACACATTTTTTTTGCTTAAATCATTTATGAAAAACCATTTGAAGAGGTTTATATTGCACACTCTATAAACACACTTATTTCAAGAGCCAGTATTTTTAGCTGTACCATTCATTCTAGAAGAGTACGTTGAGATTTGTAATTCCTGTTGTGGCTTTCCTCCCAATAGCATTGAAGGAAACTTTTGAATCTTCATATGTTATTATAGTCCGTCCGCAGACAAAAGAACAAGAGGGGGCTTGGCTGGAGGAGAACTAGGCCTTCCCAAACATGGGCTGGCTGCAGCGCCTGCGCTCTGCCTTGTTCTTTTGATTACGGCAGACCTATAACCACTGAATGTACTAACCAATACAGTCATTATTTTGTTAATTGTTTTTATACAAGTATTTAATCTCAACATCACAATATGGATTCATTCCCACCCTACAGAGAGCTGAGTCAAAAAATCCTCCTCATTGAATTTTTGCTTATTTACAAACATTGATAAATTAAAATTGAACTATTTCAGTCTGTTATTACATCAAGATAAAAATATTACCTATAGGAAAGCCATCAGGAATAGGGTAAAAGGCTCTATCTTCACAAACCATACAATGTTTTATTAATCTGATATTTTCAAGAGATTGATTTGCTAGAGCTGGCCCTTTTTGAGACATTACGGCAATAGTAAAAGTGCTCTTATGCATGAAAGAACATAGGACAGAGATGGATTTGTTATATTTAGCTGCTGTCCTAAAAAATATTTAATTTTGATAAGACAAATTAAGGCAGTTTCAGTGAATATAGAATAATAAAGTTTTAAAATGATTAGCTAGAGAACGTAGTATAGAATCTTAACGATTATTTAAAAAGAATCCTAGGCCAGAGTAAATTTCTATTAGAACATATAGGAAGTTGATTACAGGTAATTAAGCTATACCCTAGTTATAATAACCTACCTGATAAGGTAGATCGTACATTTTGAAGGGAAAAGGGTGTGGCCTATATTCCCATGGGGATAGTCATTGGGAAAAATTCTCTCTTTTATAACCTTATCACTGGGAAGTTTTCACTCTAGCTTAAATTTATTCAGTCTTAGTTTTGATAAACATTATGCACTATCTCCCTTGCATGACTATCCAAAGCCTTTCCTGAACCTAAACGAGACATAATAAGTTTTGAAAATGTTTATCAGAAAGTTTTGTTCTTTGAACGGATTTGAAAATTGCCAAACTGAAGGGGAAGTCAAAGGGAAATTTTTCCCCCATAAGATCGTGCATGTGCAATTGAACTGTTTTGTATATCTGAATGGGCTTTTGCTTGCTAGGGGGACTCGGATGGTACTTTGATTGATGGAAGGCCCAGTGCTTTAGAAGGTTGGGCAAGGATACAGTAACTTCTTGAAAGCCCTCAATTTCTGATTAGCAAGCAGGTATTTGGATGGCGCATTGATCGATAGAACATCAGGCGCTTTGGATGGTTGGGCATAGATACACTTAAACAACAAAATAACAATAAGGTATCTATTACATACAAATAGAACTTCTGAATGTGCCTTTATTGATGGTAGAGAATGTGCTTAAAGATGTTGGACAAATAGTCTTCATCCTGCAAACCCAGAGCAGGTTCCAATCTTGAGTAGCACAGAAATCCTACATCAATATTTAAACTTTTTCCTGTTACATCAGAATTTAATTAGCACATGCAGCCAGATTTCTGTCATGATTATATCTATGATTTTTTATTTATATATTTATGGAGAAAAGCGTGGACAGCTAGTGGATTGAAATCCCTAAGAAAAACAATTTTGATGCTAAAATGGCCAGAAAGTGAAACTAACCCACTCCCTCTGTTAACCCAACGGAGAATGTTAGATGCCCGTTTCACCCTCCTGGCTTCAGAGGGACCCTAACTATGCAAAGGGGGACTAGGTAGCAGAGAGAAACCCCCATTCAATAGGCTCAAACTGCATTATTATTTTTAGCTCTAACGGATACAAGACTGACTAGAGCTTACAAAACTCATGCCAGCCCATTGTCACGAAAGTGGTTAGTCTCAAATTGGTTAATGAAACAAAATAAAAACTTCTTAAAATCCAAGCATCATTTTCTTAGTGATATACATAATTTATAGTTCTCTTGCTGTGGGGAGAGAGGAAACACTGAAATAGATTAATTTTTTCTGAACCTCATTTGTCGAATGATATGGCTCTCGAACTATACAAGAGCTGTCTAAATTAACTAAAAATCGTCAATTTAATTAAAAATCTTAATTAACTAAAATTTTTCTACTTCGGAAATTTCAGTATTAGCTCATACAAAGATTTTATCTTCAAGCACTCCAGGACGAATAAAATAATATAAGAATATTAATAAAATTATTGCATATGAATGAAAGTAAAATAATTACCACAATACTTTACTTACCTAGCGAGTGATGCAACGAAAAGACGAATTCCGAGTTCATGGTAATAAAAAGTACGTGTTATTCGTCCTCCATAACGCCTCATTGCTACATCAGGAGTGTTACCATGAAGGGAGCAATCATCTTTAGTAGTAATAACTAGGATCCCATTTCGAGATATATTTCGGAAAGCAGCATCAAAATAATGTGATGCTTCATTAGTACAATCCAAATATCTTTAAAAAAAAATATATAGATATAGATATTATTAATTATTCGAAAAATCATTTAGCTTAACTATAATGGAGTAAGCAAGTATAAGTAAGTAAATTACGTCGTTTTGAGTTGTCATTCTCGATTAAAAGTTCGACAAAAGAAATATATTGAAAAATAAAAATCAAGTTTAATTGATTTCATTCAACCTCCTGTCTTTTCAGAGTAAATATTGACATAAAATGTTAACCCTTTCCTTACTAAAGACGTTTGTAGAAGTCGAGGCACGCCGTGCCCCTGGAACGAAGGACTTGACCAGCAGTCGGGAGTTGCTATGCCCCTGGAACAAAGGACTTGTACAGGAGTCCGACCCTCCTCTCTCGTTTACCGGCTCCCTAGCAGCTGACTTTTCCTGGAGTTCGACCTTGGGGCTATTAAACTAGTACTGGGGGAAGCTTTAGCTATTTCTTTCACCACTAGTTGTCAGAGGAATAACCTATTTGTGTCGATAGAGCTGTGGATTATTGATACCTGAGTCGGGCACGAAAAATTAACACCGTCAGTGTTAGATCAAACTCAATCCAAATCGAAAAGAGGATGGATTTTTCTTTATTTTAATAAAAAAGATGCTATTTATTTATTTTGCTTCATTGGTTAGTACCAATATCATAAACAAAAAATGTTTTCGTACTAAAAAATGTAGACTATAAAAAAAATTGGAGAATCTAATTATATAGTTCAACCTAAATATTTAGAGCTAAAAAGAAACAGTAAATAAATAATAAAATAAAGCTTTCTTACAATTAGAAATTTTAAGGAAATGAATTTATATGAATGTTTTCACACACGTAGAGAGGAGGGCTAGAATAGCTTTGTAACTAGGGCCCGGCCAGGTAGATAGATTGCCGTACTACAGGGTCGGCCAGCCCGCACTATCAGCCGTAAGCTAAGGGTTAAATAATGATTTAGACTTGCCAACCACAACTGAGGCAAAACAAGCACATGAAAAGTGTATAATGAGCAGAAAAAAAATGCAAAAGGAAATATAAGCTGCCAAATTACTTTTTTTTGAAGGAATGAATTAGTTTTCTTGAAAAAAAAAAGCTTGGTCCTTGAACAAGAATTGATCCTTATCATGTTATCTTTAATAGAAAGAAGTTTTTTTTTTATTTAACACCTGAATGAGTAATTGCGGTATGAGGGCCCTATGTGCGAGCTGTAGCTCAGTCACTTTTTGTCCGCGCATCAAAGGGTTTTGCTCAGCGTAAACGTGATCCCCATAGTTGCATGATGTAAAAGCTCTATAAAAATCAAGATTTTATGTGGAATTCAAAAAACGAAAACTATTTAAATCGCAATAAAAGAAAAGATGTGCGGAAGGAAATTAGTTCTCAACTAAAATATTCTATTTATCCAGTGAAAGGGAAGATGAAGCGCTACTAAGATCAAATCCAGAGCTGAAGGTGGTTTCGGGCAGTGCAAAATTTCACTCACAGCTAGTAAGTTTCACCCAAGTGACTTTAGCGAGGGAGTTTCGCTAGTGTAAACACATTTTTAGGTATAATCGAAAGGTTTTGAATCAGCTGATCTTGTTATACGTTACATACCAATTATTTGTTCAACATATATTTCCTAAAATCATTGGGTTTAAGTTTTAAATTTTTATTTTACTTCAATCAACGCCCAATTTTTTTTTTTTTTTTTTTTTTTAATATAAAATTTTATCTTCTTTAAGGGTGGTTACCTATAGATAACCCATCCCAAAATTAGTAGTTAATAATAATGGACGTTAAAATTTAAATAAATATCAGGCACAATAAAACCATTTTTAAGATAAAATGTAGTTTTATTAAGTAGCAGTGACCGAACCCCGACAATCCCTACCTTGCATCATCAACGGTCAACGATCTCCTCTCAATTAAATAAATATCTCTTCTTTTTTTTTTTTTTACTTTTTACTCGGAATGCGAACAATGTTTAGTGTAATGGGAGTTACAATTTTAATAGATATTATTTTTATTTTAGGCACTCTGTGTAAATTTGCACCCACTTTGATCGGCTCGGAAAGGGTTAAGACGGAACGGTTTTGATTTTATCATTTCTGATTTTTACATGTTGTTTAGTTATAGTCTTTACAATTATTCATGGATTTAAAAAATTGTTTAGGAATGTCATCTAAAGAAGTGGAAAATTGAGTCCACAATAGTACAATCATTTTAATAAAATGGTTGACAAATTTAATTATGAGCCACTTTTATTGACCCTACGCCATGAATCATAAGAAAATATTATAATATGATTAGTAACTTACATGAAATTATATCCCCGTTCATGAAGCACAATGCAGGGATCTTTATCAGAGACATCAATAACCAGATTATTTCTAGATGCATTATGTTTTATTACTTTACAAGCTTCAGCGTGAACATCGTTAATCTTCACGTCGACTTTATCACCTAAGTACTTCTTCCAGAGCAAGCCACTCACTCCTGCAGAACCAAGCACATCAATGCATTTCACAGGATAACAGACAGAATCTTTGCTGTTGACGTATTGCTTTAAAATACTAGTTACTAGAGATCTGAAAATTAGTGTTGACAATTTTTACTAAGATCCTATGACAATAATGCAAGATTACAAAATAAAATTGTGTATATTGTATCGATATAGATTAAATAAAAGTTTTATCTGCTCATTGCCAAGAATCAATTCATTTCATAATTGATTCCGCTCTTAAACAAATGTTTGTAAGTCCAACGAACTTTTGCCCGCAAGAGGCTCAGCCATGGCTAATGGTATTATGAGTACTTGGGAAAAATTGTTGCCAAAGACAGGATGTTTTAAATCGTTTAAAGAAAGCCAATGGTGTGTTTTAACAACTCTCCAAAAGATTTGTTGGAAAATAGAAAGTAAGCAGATCAGCCAAATTTTTAATATTCAAAACTCTCTTTCTTTCAGTACTGCTGCATGGCTTGGAAAGCTGGACGATATTGGGAAAACATTATAAGCCATAGAAATGAGATATCTCAGGAGGAGTAGCAGGTAAAACTAGACTGGACTGCATGAGGATCAAAAGTATTTTGGCGCTCGGTAGTCCACCAGGCCAAGTTCTGGCATTCGCACATTGTGTGTATATTACATGAAATATTAGAGTCAATTTTTCCCTCCCATAACTTTGAACCAGTTAGGGGAAGCTTTAGCTATTTAAACTAATGAAATTTTACACAGGTATTATACTAATAGATGTGAGTAAGATTGAAAAGTTTCATAATTCTACAACAATTCTAAGCGTTTCTGAGATTTAGGCAAAGGAAAATCGGAAAAACTCACTCATCAAAATTATTAGGCACTTCCCAAGAAGCATTCTTCACAAGGTATTAAGGGCCTAAAACTTGGCCCAATACTATGGTCCATTTATTTGAATACATGTTCCATTTCCTTGTTTGATTATGTGCATTAATACTTAACTTATATTAGGAAAGGATGGATTAGGGATCTAATAACATTTTGTAAAAATAATAAATAAGTGAAAATTAAAAACAAAAAAAAAGTGATTTTATCTAAATTAAAATAATACTTTATTTATTTAAATTTTTAACGTCCATTATTATTAACTACAAATTTTGAGACGGGTTTTCTATAGGTTACCACCCTTTTCTAGCCCAGACACGGGTGATGTCTTTACTTTTTTCCAAAGAAAAACCATCACCCCATAGAGGGAGTCGAACCCTCCACCATTGGCACGGAGTACACCCACCACGCCTTAACACTCATGGCCACCCGGCCTCCCAATAATACTTTAAAAAATGAGAATTGTGAATGTAATGAAAACTAAAATTTAATGACATTTAAATAGAATTGAACTTCATCTGTTGGTGCTATTTTTTTTATTGTGCTGGAAGGATTAAAAAGTCTAATTGTGGTGAATTGTAATCATTAATGTTAAAATCGAAACATTGAGTTATTATTTTAAGTAGCTACATCACTATATATAATTTTTATAAATTCTTTTCCATATTCAATAAATAAATTACTTGAAAAAAGTTGGCATATTTCCACCTTACACTATTATTTAGTTTATTAATTTAAATCTGTTTTTGTCGAATGTTGAACAAGAATATAAGATGTGAGTAAATGTTTGTATAGTCTATACGTCACATGGACATTTATTCTCAGTCTGAATTTTAAATCATGTCAAATATTGTCTGGTTTGACCAGCTTCTGTAAGGAATCGTACGTGGTTATAGCACAAAATTTTTATGGAGTTACAATTGTTTGTGATGTGATGTGAGGGCTGTATCGATGTAGGCTGTAGGATTTATTTGAGTCAGTCCATACTTTGCCCCTTTAATTTACTGTGTCTATGCATAATTTCGTTTTACTGTATTAAATAATTAAATGAATTATATAAGTATTAAAGGTTTTGTTAGGATTCAAGGAACAGTTACCAACTAAAATCATCTGTTCCTTACAAATGAATCACTATTTCCTTTTGGTAAACATTACGAAAATGTTTTAGTAAATACGAAATGGTAGAGTACTGGCTGTGATTTCTCTAATGTAGATCAGTTGTTTTTTTAAGTATATTGAAGAAAGATATGGCAAGAGCTAAAATACTTCAAATGCAAACAAGTAAATACTTGGATTTCGCACAGTCTTAGGGCAAAGTAAGTTCAGTAAAGAAAATGATAGTGCCCTAGAGACTTTATTTACACTAACCTGATAAGTTTATAGTCCTTGTTGTAATAACAAGGTGTTTTTCTGGAGATCGTACTAGTGTTATCAGCTAAAAAGATAAGGCCATTTTCATTAAGTTCTTTCAATTTGAGAGAAATGTCATGATCCATTGCTTTGTGCTAAAATTTCCAGTAGCGTGTCAAACGAATGTTATGAATGAAAAAGTCTGAGCTGAGCGGCCATTGTCTACCTCCGCGACACATCTCTGTCCGACTGCCATGTGATCCAAATTCAAGATGCGACATAAGCATTCTACAGTTGTTCTTTAGTTATTTTCTCACGTGCCGGATCATGTAAAGAACAGCCTAGTGTCCTGGCCATTTTTGATGATTTATAAAGGTGAGCCAAGATCGAAAATGAGGATGTGATTCAACATGGCAGATATGAATGAAGAAATTGAAGTATAAAGCGTGCTATTGCAATGCAAGTCCAACTATGGCATTATATGACAACAAACATTGGCTTTTATCACATATTCGAAATTCCTTTATCACTTCAGATGATTCAGGTAACTCTACTCATTAAAACCCTAGTAACAACACATTTTCATTAATAAGTTTTCTTTTGGCAGGTTATGTTTATATACAATTATATTGTTATAACCAAAATGTTGACATTTCAATGATTTTTATTTTTCAAATCCTCGTCCTTTGAGGTATTGCTAAGAACACTCTCACCTTTCTTCTGCTGTTTTATTGTTATAAATTGAGTTATCACTTTGATAATTTTAGGGATGTGTGAAGCAGTAATGATTTGTGACAATATTGCCAAACAAATACCTGTTAATAAATATGATTGTTACCCATGCATTGAACAAGATGAGGAAGATGACTTGGATTGTATGGCTCAGTCTCTTGATTTAAATTCAGGTAATTTCTAACATTTCATCACATAAATTAAATCTTTGCAATGCAACGGTCCAATCTATGTAAATTCCTTCTTACAAGTTTTAATTAAATTATATTATTTACACCTGGACTTTCTCTTTTTACTTTTAACCACTAAGTTTTAATAGAACCTTTAACAACTCATGCTGAAGATTGTGTCTGAGAATATATACTTTTCACCATGAAATAATTAGTACTTGCCCCCCAAGCACTTTTGCCCTTGTGAGAATAGGTTCTTTTTTAGTGGCAAGTATTTGTAAACACCGAATGTACAAGTGAATAGGATTAGATTCTGTTTACTGAACTACAAGTAAGGTCTCCCACCACCATTCTACTACGCAATTGTCCCTTGTCGTGTCGTGTAAATAGCCCAAGAAGTGTTTAGTTACTGGACAGACCACACTGAGCACAATTGTCTACTAAATGTGAAGGAGTGCTAGTCACTAAGCCTGCTTAACCCATTCACTATGTTATTTTTGATATTTATTTGATACTACTAGTTATAATTTAAATTATAACTGGTAGTTGCATTAAAACTTCTAAAAGGATTGATATTGCGCTCATGAATTTTCTTGTTCTTTTTAGTACCAAGGATGATCTCTGTTGAAGTTTACTGATATTAATTGCTAACACAAAGATGGCCATACAAATATTCTTTATTTTGAAAGCCTTTATGTCAATTCTTGGCCTCTGATTTAGTCGTTGTGACAGTCAATCCCCCCTCCTCCTCCTATCCTACCTTAAATGTAAAAGACTTGTGAGAAATAGAAAGAACCCCGAGTTTCTCAGAGAGAGCCTTTATTTGAATTCTCTGTCTCCAGACTGTTATTAATTTATGAGTTGTTTTATTTCCAATTTTCTTTTTTCAATTGCTATTCTGGCTAGAGAAGGGTGATTAGCCATTGATAACCCGTCCCAAAAAATCTGATAACAGACAAACCATTAAAGGTAATTTTCAATTTTATTTTACTTAAATAGATAACGACTTACTAAAAAAATAATTTTGATCTACGTATACTGTCAGTGGTCTTAAATGATTTGTAACAATATTTAGTTTCAATGATTAAAGCTTGTTTTTCCTCCTGTTTTATATTTTATTAAGATTTAACTTTTCAGATTTACAATTTGGTCTTCGTCGTAATAGATCTAATACTGCTCATCGGCTTGAAAAAATGGAAGAAGAAAAAAAGAAAGCAGCAAATACTATTCACGTTAAATGGATACCAAATCCTCATACCTTAACACGTAAGTTTATGATTTATAATTCCGAGATTCTTATTTATTGGATTCCTTCTTCTGTTAACCCTTTCTCTACCCTTGACTGCTCCAGCCCATTCCATTAATAATGATAGTAAAAAAATCAGAATTATAAAAAACAAAATTTAATTCAGCAAGGAGCTTGCTCGAAGTCGAGACGCTTTTCGTAAGAATAGTAAAAGTACCCGTACATTGGGCCTGAAGCTGGGTGCGAGTATCCCGTACAGGAGAACCCTTCACTGTGCACCTTTCTTGGTACAGAAAGGGTTTAGCCAAAATGGGGGCAAAATAGGAAGTAAAATTGGTTCATCTGGAGGAGAGGTTTACAATGGACTCAGATTGTTAATATGCCTCTAACAGTGGAAACTGATGTTATATTGCAACAAAACTCAGTATACATAGTAGTCAAGTGAAGAGAAAGATGCAACAGAGCTCTGAAGATAATATCAGGACCTTGGAAGAGAATGGGCAAATCTGAAAATTCTACTTTTTTTTTAAATGTTATTTTCTGAGTCAGAAAAATATAGGTAACACAATGCTTTACCTTGTTTCTGTGTTTCGTCTTTTGTTCTCTCACAGTTTCAAGTGAATATCACCATCATCTATGAACAATTCAATGACCGATTTCAAGGGTGAATCCCAGGTCTGAAAGTCCCCTCCTACCGTTTTGTTACCCATAATTCACTCGTATAAATTAAAATTAAAACATTGAACTTCAATTGCATACTTTTTCAATCTGATTCATGAATCAGCATTCAATAGAGTAAACATTTGGCCTTGCTATCATGAAGCGCTTCTAGAACTTTGACTTCAATTTCCCAACATCCGATTTTCGAGATTCGCCCTTTCTCTTCCAAGGTCCTGATGTGGTATGGGCAGCAACAGGTATTTGAAAAAAAAAAAAAGAATTAGTCCTTCAGGCAACTGTGTTTATTCCGGAACAAAAGTAAATAAAAATGTAATAACTCAATCAGCTGTTCAGATGAATATAACGATGAAAACTATTTCTCTGTTTTGCATCGGTAACAGTTAGGTTAAGCACCGACCTCAGCAATGTGGCATAAACTAACCACCTTGTTGAGGAATGTCCATAGTTATGTAGCCCTTTTTTTTTAAATTTTAATAATATGTTGTTACGTTATTTTAATTTTATTATTTTAGAAACAATGTAAATATATGACCCACTTTTGATCGCCATAATTTTATGATTTAAATTTCTAATTTAGTGAAACTATTTGTTACTAGGGTCATAATGGGTTATACAAATTGAGAACATTGAATTGAAATTAAAAATATAAAACCTGGCTAGCTATACGAACCTTACTACCTCAAAACAATATAAAAAGTACACTACGGAACATAAATTACCTTTCATCCACAAGCGTAGCTCAAAGGTTGTCAGGGATCCAAATAAACTCCTCTTGGTTTTATTAAATTTCTTTGAAACTTCTTTAAAGCACCAACAATCTAGACCTGCTAGCAGGAGTATATATAGCAAACTAACTATATATAAAAAAAAAACTGACGATCTGATCTAACCCGGTGGAGATGCATTCTTGATTTTAGATTGAGGAAATTTTGGCCAAGTTAGCATTTTATATTACTAAGAAGTAGTAAGATATTTCTTGATGATAGTTGGGATATCACTACAATGTATGTATAATCTAAATAATATTAATTTTTATTGATTTTCAGAGGAGCAGAGGAATGAATTGTTTCCCCGAAAAAACATTAGTAAGATCAGAGAAGAAGAAGGAGTGAAGAAAGTGTCTTTATTAACAGAAATGTTGGCTAAATATCCAAATGCACCAGAAAACCCTTTCAAGGAATATTCAAAATTGGATGGAAATGTATTTTTTAAACTTCTAATTTTCTACAACAGACTTATTAGACATTACTTGTGGTTTTTAATTTCTCCCCTCCATTTTAGGCGCAAGTAGGAATTCCTATAAAAAAATATTCTATTTTCATTACAATGCTGGATACAGACGATAGGAAGTATCCGATGGAAGTGGTGATTGTGTCTACTGCTAAGGTATTGGATCTCATTGGACTCATTTGTTGGAAGTGTTCTATTGAACATCCACAAATTACTCTCAAGTATGTATTTATATATTGTAAAAAAATAAAAATATTAATATTTATTATTAAAAAAAATATATTTATAAAATATACGAGGTCGACTAATTTAAACTTGAAAAATACGCTCAGGCAAAAAGAGACTGACTAGGGGGAACTTGTGAATCTTGCGGTTATAAATCACAGCCTTCTGAACTAATAAGGCTAAACTGTTTCTCTTTTCAAAATTACATCTTTCTATGGAGCAGTTAGATGTATATAAATATTTAGAATTTTTTGTATACATAATTTTAAATTGATTTGGCCTAATATAGTTTTAAGAATACATTTTTATATATTTGTTCCTGCTTCATTATTTTGTATTCCTGAAATCTAATTTAACATCACGCCAGAATATAAACTTATATGTATGAAATTTCAATACAGAGATTCAATATCTTAATTACTATATTATTCAATACAGTATTATTGGATTTCTAGATTCTGTTTTATGGCTTTCTTCTTCATCTTAAGTTCTTGTAAGGTCTTCAGGGTGTCTACTGCACAAATAAAGTCATGAAAATCGCAAAAATATTACGAAATTGAAAATTGCTCGAGGAAGCCATGAATTTTGAAACAATGTCACCAAATTTCAGTTTTACCGGAGACTGATGTAATCCCTGAGCTACCGTGCATTCATAATTGCAGCTGCTTTTGTACGGTGACAGAATTCTATCTACCTCCCAAACTCCCTTCCTCCGATAGATACCTTTGTTGTAGCATTTAAACATCAAAGGTGATAAGGGAATAGACACTACTTCTTGGAAAGGAAATTAAACCCACACGTAATCCACTGTTGAAAATCCCAGCCACTAACCTTTTGCCCGCTAACTGTCATGCAGGACAAGCATGTCCACAGATGTGAAGGCTGGACTAGATCTACTCACTTTGTAACTGTGAGATAAGATCGCAGCACTCCCAGACGAGTGACCCTTGTCATTCCTTCTATACAATTTTTCCTACTTTACAGTTGTTTCAAAATAATTTTTCCTCTCTTTGTATGCCCTTTTGATCACCATTTTTGGAGGAAGCAATACAAAAAACTATGAGTCAACTTGATTGAGGCGAATGAACAACTCAGACCGCATATATTCGTCTAGAGTGCCGAGGGGACTGCTTTTTATGCCCGCATGTATGCGTTTAGAGTGTTTAAGGGGTTAAGTCTTTTAATAAAATATCAGAGTAATTTTCAGTTTTCTAGAGAAACACTAAATAAACAAAATAAAAACCTGGTTTTTATGTTTTATAATAAATTGTTGTTTTAGGGACAATGTAAATCACTATGGACTTTTTATAGCTGAGGATGATGGTGATGTGGATTGGGACTTCCCTTGCTTAGATTCGAGAGAAGTCGTTTCAAAGTTTGGTTTTAGTTACCTTGCCTTGGTGGAAAGGGAAAACGCAAGAAATCATGATGAATCATATCCTATCCTGTAAGTATTCATAGACTTCCTAGCTTGATGTGGACCATTGTTTCCTAACAGGACGTACTGCAATAATTCTGCTTAAAGCATCTTTAGTGTGAGCTTGAGTTTTGAACTCAGGTCCTCTAGTGTATTAGTCGAGTGCTCTATGACTAACCTAACTCCATGCTTTCAACATAACATAAAAATTATCAAATAGGCTATGATTAAGATGTTGCAGTTTCTGTTACATGGACTTTTTCCATACCTCAAATAATAATTATTATATCAAGGTATTTAATAGCATGCCCATATTGGAGTATATCTCTAAAAAATTAAATTTATTATTACCATTAAAAGTTTACAGATTTTATTAACTAATTAAAAACTGAGAATAATGGGGGTTCTTCACTTGTTTTTACAGAATTGAAACACCGATTCATCATCCAGCTAGCACAAGTAATGCTCAAGGTGAGTTGATTTAATTTTCTCCGTAATTCTACATAATAATTAATTGTACAAGTATTGAATCTATTTAGGAGAGCAGGAAATAATTCCATTCCCTTTCCTCCCTCCATAGGGAGGAAACTTGCTTATGAGGTTGACCTCCTGACGCAATCCGGAAGTGCCGACTAAAAAAATTTTTTTTCAGAACCCATAGATAACAATAATAACGGTTGTTCAAATTTGTTTGTATGTATATGTGTGTGTGTATATATATATATATATATATATATATATATATATATATATATAATTTAACAGTACAAAATAAATGACTACAAAAAGCCTCTCCACAGTGGACATTCTTCTCTAAGAAATCCATACAATTTCACCCAATCCTCACTATTGAGGTAAGCAATATCAAAGATTCTTTTAGGGTTGATTTCTTGAATAACTTTTTCCTAAATTCATTCAATATTGGTAATTCCTCTTAGAAGTGAAAAACGGTTTCATTTTCATTACTATTGCACATACAGCACTTATATATTTTAGTCGAGTCCCACGGCTTAAGTTTAGATCCAGGAATTCTCCTCGTGCCTTAAGGATTAATCTTATAAAATGTAGCTTATTGGTGTGCTTAATGTAACTATTTTCAACAATACTGAGATCTTTGTAAACTAGATGGAATTTTGACTTATTACGTGAGTTGATGGAGTCATGTCTAAATTTTATAATTTACTGTTCCGATAATTTATCATTAAATATGTTTTCTTTAATACTGAGTGAAAATTTATCTTTCCAAATCTTCGGCCAGAATAAATTTTGGGAAATTTGGAGTCTTGATAACTGAAGAGGCTATCTTTGTTCGGGATAATTTTTATTATATAATTAAAATGCAATTTAAGAGTAAAAAAATATATTGGTTAATGCATGTTATTACAGAGTGTCTACTGCACAAAAAAGTCACAAAAATCATGAAAATGTCATGAAATTGAAAATAGGCCATGAAAATCACAAAGAAAGTCATGAATTTTGAAACGATGTCACAAAATTTCAGTTTTACCGGAGTCTAATATAATCCCAGAACTACTGCGTGTTTGTAATTGTTGCTGTTTTTGTATGGCGACTTAATTTTATTGCCTCTCTCACCCTCTAAGTCAGTTAGATTCCTTTGTTGTAGCATTTACACATCAATTATCCATTAATTACATATATGCAAAGTTAAATATCAAAACTCTCTACACTTTAATTTACTAAATTGTGTAGACAATAAAAATTTAGTTAGTAATATTTTTAGAAATTTTAATTCTACTACCATTGTTCTATATTTTTGAGGCTGCTAATTCCATAATCATTCTAAAATGTTTAGTATCATCATTTCTTCACTTTTAAAATTATTGTGACTATCCTCTTGAACATATGATGTACATTTTATACAGTTTTATTAATTGTTTTAAATTTATTTAAAATTGTAAGTTTATATATATGACGGTAATCAGTAATCCATGTAAGGTCTCCAATAATTTTAAGCTAATTTTTAACACTTTCAGGACCGATGGCTTTAACAAAATTTCCATCAGGGCCCAAGTCTTCCTTTTGTGTAGTTAATTCGGCAAACATATAAATAAATAAAAAAATAAGTGAAGAAACTTTTTAAATGATGTACTTTTTGTGGATTAATTACAATTTAGTAAAATGTCAAATGCGCCACGACAGTGGCCCGCTGAAGGAATCTTTCGGGCGGATTCAGTATCATATGATACCAGACCCGTAAACCAAACCGGGAATAACGTAATGAGGTCCCAAACCAAATACGAAGGTATAGGACAAGGCCCGGAGTAGTGGGGATAGAAAGAAAGGCAGCAGCTGCTGACGCATATGCCACGACGTTGGGCCCGCAGAACACATCTCTCGGACGCATATGCCACGATGCCGGGCCCGAACGTGTTAAGGCTTTTTATTTTTAAGTAAAATTGTTTTCTTTTTAATGGGCATGAAATTTGCTTTTCAAATCATGAAAATGTCATGAAAAAGTCCTGAAATTGGCTTTCACAAAAGTAGTAGACACCCCGTCATATAAATCAAATTTTGAACAAAAATACTTATTTTTTTTATTTTGATGATTACTAAAACAAAATGTGCATAGGACTGCATCAGCAGTTCAATAAATAATGAGTGATATCGCTAAGTGTTAAGAGCATTTAAACAAATCAGAAAATCTGATTTATTATAATATATTTGGTTGGTGAAAAAATAATTGTGTATTTTTTTACATGTTTTTCAAAGCAATTTTATCCATATAAATTTCAAAGACTACTCAATAAATTATATGTCCGTTTTCATTGGCGGCCTTTTGCCACTTCTGGTAAAACCGTAATCTGTCACTGCAGACCTTACGTATTTTATGAAATATCATGTATTTCCATATTATTTTTCTTACAGCTCAACGAGAAAAGCAGTTTGCTGATGAATTCATGAATACTCTCAATCTTACTGCAATTGAGGCACCCATCTATCAATCATTTAATGTCAATTTACTAAGTAAAGTGCGTGCCAAAACCGAAATTCATTTAGGTAAGTCGATATTTCAATTATAAAATGTTCCTTATAAATTATTTTTTTATTATTTATTATAAGTTTTTTTTTTCAGGTATTTCTGGAGAACAAATAGACATATTTCCTGTTGGCCAGCACAGGGTGAGTGCTAAAATTTGGGGTAAGCAGAGAGCTGAGTCGTATTCAATAGATGATGTCGTGTCCTGCGATCTGACCGAGCGAAAATCTAACAATAGATCGACTTTCAGGTAAAATTCTTTCTCATTTATGTGCTTATAAGAAAATTCTGGATTTTACATAACCATCTGGGTGATGTACATGCTTCCGTGGTGGCCTAACAATTAAGAATATTTCGTGGCGGTCTATACTTCTAAGAATATTTGGGTCTTTTTACTTAACGCACATAGTATTTTGGAGTTGAGACTGTTATTCAATTATTATGACCCACAAGAACTGTGTCATCTTAGCGCGTTCTTGTACTTATTCCTAGTGTCATTTTTAAAGCTTAGAAAATGTTTATACACACACTTATGAATACGAATTTATTTACATTCGTATTTACAAATATATGAAATACGAATAAATTCATATTTTTATTTATAAATAAAATTATGCCCATCTCTGGTTTGTACTAATTTCACCACACTATACTAATGTGACCCCCTTTTATGGTATATTTATATATACATACACAGTGAAACCTCCTGTAACGGACAGCTCTATGAACGGACAGAATATCCATGGTCCCGGCAAAAACCCCTTTAAATCAATGCATTAGCACCTCTCAATAGCGGACCCTCTACTTATGGACAACGGACACTGGACCCATATAGCTGATTTCAGATTTCAACCCCCAATAGCCTAGCCGACAGCAGGGTAAAATATTTAATTAAATTCTCAGAATCTCAAGAAAAAGCACACCCTGGCAGGCATTGCTAGTAAAATTCATAGGAAATGTCAAGAGTAAACAGTACTGTTCCAGGAACCACATCTTGTTTTGTTACACCACTATTCAGCAGGTTTTATTCAGTTTGTATCTAGTCATGAACTCCGAAAAGAACGCATGTAACTCTAAAAAATTAAGTGGAAGTTTTAAAAGTGTATGATAGTTTATAGCTTTGTGTTAGAGATCTGAGCGCGAAGTTTGACGTCTGCAAAACGCAGTAGCTTGCTTTTAGAACGATATGTGGTGAAAGAGCATCCGTTAATGTGGATTTAGTTCAAGATTGGAAAAACAAATAGGTTTACATTTGCCATGACTATGAGGCTAAAAATATATTTAACTTTGATGAAACAGCTTTATTTTTTCGGGCCCTGCCAAACAAGACAATGATTCTAAAAGGGGAAACGTGTACAGAAGACAAACAAAACAAAGATCGTTTAACTGTTATGTTGGAAGGCGATTTTAATAATCATTAAAACCACGTTGTTTTAAGAACATTAACATCAATTCAAGAATATCTTGGCAAGCTAACAAAAAAGCATGGATGACAACACCTATAATGAGTAATTGCTAAAAACTTTCGATCAGAGAATGGGATGTCAAAAATGGCGTGTAATTTTGTTTATGCACAACACGACATACCACCCACAGATGCATCTAATAAATGTTAAAATTCAGATTTTTTCCACTGGATATGACATTTTGCTGCCAGCCCCTCGATCTCGGCATTATTAAAAAGGTCAAGACACATTACAGAAAAAGATTTTTGGCCGTCATGTAGCCTGTCTAAAGTAGTACATTTAATAAATGAATACTTTTTTTCGCCTGAAGTAACATTAAATTCATGATTTCTGGAAATTGATTATGAGTAGGAGTTTTCAACAATAATATTTATACTTTCTTCTCCAAACATCCTTTCAAACATATTCAATTGAAGATAAGTTACTGCAATTTCTGAATAATCCTTCTGTATAACCTTCATTCCTAGCTCTATTTGAAAATTTACATTCCTCTCCAAGCCATTCAATTCTGCATTTATAAGATTTTTTGTGCCTTTAGTTACTCTAGATTTATTAGACATAGTTTTTTTTTTACTGACCGTTCTTTCTTTGTTGTCAGCGTTTTTTATTCCTTCTTTATTTATATCAGTGTTATTTTTTATTTATTTATTTATAGAATTTAAAACTTGTAATAATTATAATTATTTTGAGAAACTGACGTTATCTCATTTTATTTTGTGAAATAAAAACAATTATTTCAAATATTTGAAGGTAGATATTTTATTGCAACCAATAAACAAATCAGAATTGATAAAGCCCCAGCGCCCAAGGTCCCCTAAGGGGGACCACTGAATTCAAAGAATACTTATGAACAGGGCGAGTCCCAAGATCCGTCACTAAGTCCTCTCGGAGAGAGCGATGTATAAGAGAACATTGGATAAGGGAGAGTCTATTGTACATGTTTTCCAAATGACACTAGGGATGTGCTAAGATCATGATGAGTTCCTGTGAGTCGTACGTTTTTTATTGTTCCCTGAATTAGAGAACTTTTTTTTTCTCTAACAAATGTCTTCCTGTTCTGTGGGTGACAAATATGAGGATAAGAGGTTCTACTGTTCATGAAATATACGTCTTTAATGGCTTGTATTTTGGCTAATCACCATAGGTGTTAGCCCAAGAGCTGGTAACACATGTTTCATGAAGTGTTTTATATACCTTGAAATTTTGCTACAATGCATCTCTTGGGTAGATTAGAAAGTAAATATGTGTTGGCAAGACTTACTGTGGAACACCAGGTATTGCGCATAAGGGAAAGGTGCAAACAAATATTGCTCAAAAATAGTGTTTTATTCAGAAGCCAAACATCTTTAATGTAAAATTAAGGCAATTTTATAATGAATAATAAATATTACAGACACTTTTAAGGGTGATAACAAGTAAAAAAAAAAAACCTTAGTTGTTTTTTTTTCTAATATTATATGGTGTTTTTTTTTACGGTGTGTCTACAACTTGGCCATTAGCGCCGGGCTATCTACAGGATGCCACCCTTTTATAATGCCGTGTCGGTCATCCATTCAGGTACTGGCCACGCCCTAAGTTGCTTAACTTCGGTGATCTACGGGAACCGCTGCTCTCATGATCTTGTACAGCTGTACCGGTTTAAATCGCAGCGTGAATAAAACACCAGTTAATATTAGAAAAAAACAACTAAGATTTTTATTACTTGTTATCACCCTTAAAAGTGACTGTATTATTTATTATTCATTGTAAAATTGCCTTAATTTTACATTAAAGATGTTTGGCTTCTGAATAAAACACTATTTTTGAGCAATATTTTTTTGCACCTTTCCCTTATGCGCAGTATGTGATGTTCCACAGTAAGTCTATCCAACCATATTTACCTTCTTATTTATCCAAGAGATGCATTATCAAAATTTCAAGGCGCATAAAACACTTCATGAAACGTGCGTTATTAGCTCTCTGACTATATGGAGCTCTTCAATAAAATAAATTAATAGACAATTTCTCCGTTTAGATTAGTGCATTACCAGAAGAGAGAGCAGTCGGGTGAAGATGTCGGGAGTTTCAAGCACAGAGATTTCGAGGCCGAGACTACCACCGCCAACGACATTGTAAAAAAGGTTAATCACATCCTAGACGTAAGGCAGAGCGAAAGGCGAAGGGAGTATATACTCTTGCGAGAAAGAAAATCACATCGGAAAAAACATTTTCACCTCGGTCCTAGATGATTGTTTCTAATCATTTATCATAATTACCTTTCACTCCTCCCATGTGTTTTATATTTTAGTGAGTCATTGTTTCCATACAATTTTGACAATAATATGCCATGTCAAGTACTTTCCATTATTCTAGTGTTCCTGGTGAAATTTTAATACAAAGAAAGAACAAATTAAATTATAAAGTTGTACATACTCTCGTATTTATTTATCTAGACTTTAAGAAATTGTTTTCTTTAATATTTGTTATTGGAGTTATATTATTAATATGAGTGTTTTGAGTTTTACCTTCTTCTCATCATAGTTAGCTTGAAATAAGTGCTGGTGCTAATGATAAAGAAGAAACTGATGGTTCCTAGGGTGTCAACTTTTCTTTTTTTTTTTTCATTTTAACTTCTCATTATGTTTATTAGCATTTTTGTTTAAACATTTTATTATTATGTGATATTGTGTTTGCAATGAATTTCATACTTTCATTTAGTATCCCCCCCCCTTTATATTGAAGTTCATTGGTCCTTTTTAGCTCAGTTATTTGTTTATTTATTTTTGTTAAGAGGAACACTTTCCCACTAAATATTACCTATATGTATATTTTAAAAGACTTTTTAATTATCTGATATCAGAAGCTCCTATAAAGTTTCCCTCATACGTTTTCTATATTTATAGATATTTATTTTTGTTAAAGTACTTACAATTTATTTGCCAATCGATGTGAAAATATTAACTGCCCACTGCCAAAACTGCAATAGTTGTTCAAATTATTTCAAAGACTATTCTTAGCTGTCCTAACATTTTTTATATTCGAATACTGTATTATAATTTTGTTTTCTTATTTACTTACATATCAGGAAATAAGTGCATAGAAGTATTGTTAAAAGTTCCATTTTCTAAATGAGAGTTGATTTGGATGAAGCATGATTAAATATCGGCTCTTCTGCAGGAAATCATAAATTCTGTTCTAATTACACCAGCATAAGTTTAATAAAACGTTGTTGTAGATCGAAAATTCCTCTATGATGTTTTGTGTTAATATAAATCTTTCTTTGTTGGTATCATTGCTGGTTTTGCTGGGGTTTTCAAGCCAGTGGACCAGGCGTGTGGGTGTATGCGAGATGGTATAGAAATATAAAGATGATAATTATAAGTTAAATTTTGATTTTCAATGCTTCTTTTCGAGTTCCCGTTTTATAACATTCTGTTAAATTTACCTAGTACACAAAGAATATTTTTAAGTATATGTCTTGAGAGTTATTTTTAAGGATACAAAAAATAAATACTCATAGACTCTAAATGAGTTAAATCGTGTCTAGTAAAATCTACAATTTTGTAGTGTAGAAAAATTAAAAAGACAGTTCTTTTAACGATGGGAAGTTCTGTTCAGAGCAAATGCATAGTGTTATATATTTTTTCTTTGTTTAATATTTTACATTGTTATTTATTTAATTTAAATTTTATATATATTTTTGTGGATTGAGTGCTTGAAGGATAAGTGCTGATGTTTTTATTGAGTTCATTATTAAAAAAAAAAGAAAAGTTCTTTGTCTAATTTTACATTAGATCTAGCTCATGTCTCCAAAAATAAATAAAACTCTATCCTTTATGTGTTATCAACTTTTTGTATTTTAATTTGGAAATATTTGCTAATATCACATTCGCTGGTGGTATAGCTTTTCTTTGTTAAGAAATTTTATTCTGCCTAATTATAATTTGTCCAAATTTCTTCTTCTTGGTATTTTCCTCTCTACCACATGGCAGTGTGAGGACCCAGCTTACAGAGCCTAATTCTTATTTCTCTCTCCTGAACCTGATTTCTTCATCGATTCCCAGTCTTTCCTCTTCTTTGGAGTGTCTCTCTGGCTTCATCATCCCATCTTCATTCGTCTCCCATCCAGAATGCTATTCTTTTAGGTCTGTTCTCTTGAATTCTGTGATGTGGTCAAACCATCTCAACTGGAGCTCTAATTAACAAATCTGCTTGTCTCACTTTCCCAGGCCCTTAGGTTGACATTCCTGATCGTCTTTTGGTTTTTTTCATCCTCTCTTCTCAAGTTGCCTTTCCATTGCTTGGATTTGGCTATGCTTATAGCAGCCCATAGATGCTCAATGTTATTGCATAATTTGTATTGTAATATTTTGGACAGCTGTGCAAGACAGGCGATATTATTGTACAATACTTTGGTTTGTGCAAACAATTGTATCGTATGGAGGCGAAATTGGTGGTTGTGCAATCCCAAGCATAGATGTACAACCACATGACAATATATTGTAGAATCAGTCCCAACCAGAAATTTCAAACAGTGGTTTATTTAGTGGGAGAAGTACACCCACGAAAACCTCTTCTTGCTCCTCATCATCTGGATATTTTTCTCAATATTTTTCTACCAGCACTGCTCCCTTTTTTTCTACAATACCTTTTGTTTTTGTTTTTTTTGTACAATCCCTTTTGTGTATAATCTTTGCACTTCACATCCCACAGAGCTGGAAGGCCATGATAAACCTCAATGAATTCTAAAATAAATGGCTTATCAAATTGCTTGGCAGCCATGGCGATGCGTACTCAAACACGTTTTGATACTGAAGGGATATTGTGTAATATTGCCAACAGATGTCACATCCTATTCCCTTTTGCTCGATATATATTAAAGAATTTGAATTACACACAATATATTGCACAACCTTTCAATTTTGTCTACACACGATCAACTATATTGCGCAATAACATTGAGTGTCTATGCGCCACTTAACAGAGCCCAGTTTAGAATGGCAAGTCTCAGCATCGGAACTATTCCTTTCTTTATTAAGGCTTTATTCATTTACTCAAGTCTATCAAATGCTTTTGTGAGATCCACAAAGCTGGCATACATTTCTTTGTCCTCAATCGTAGTCATTTAGTCCTTTGTGCTTTGATATGACCTAATGCCATACTGTTCCTCACATTTGTCAGGCTTTAATACCCTTAAGACATTGTTCTAGGATTCTGGGTTTGGCTGTCTCTCTTATTGCTACTTTTGTAAATCAGTGTGATGATGAAAACTTCCCAGTATTTCAGCAATTTCTTTCACGTCAGGTTGAGCATACACCCGTGGATCCCATGAACTTGGAGTGAATCCATTGATTCCTACTGATTTTCGTAATTTTAATGTGGATGTTCTATTTTATCTCATAATATGAAATTGTTTTCTTTGAATTTCTGTGCTCGTGTTTTCTCTTCTTCCAGAAACATCTCCCCATTGTCATCAAGCCTGCGTGAAGCACTCTGCTTGTATTTTCAGTATATGTTCTCTTCTCTTTTCATTAAAAGTTGTATTCTCTATCTTTGATACACTTGAGGGCTCTCTCTCTCTCTTTGCTTTGGTTCTAAAAGTCCTGCCATGTTGTTCTTTTTGATTTTCACTTTCTTCCTTTGCTATTTATACTTTGTGTAATCAATTAAGGATTTTGTTTGGAGATACTTCTTCTAGCTCTATTTCATGTTATACTGTTGTTTCATATCAGCTTAAAGGAATCTCGCCATTTTGTCTCATGAAGATTGTAGGTTACTAAAATTTGTTTTGTGATTCTATATTCTAACTATATGAAGTTTGCTTGAAATCGGTTCAGCGATTTTTCTGCGAAGAATGAAATCAGATTTTGGTGCCTCCACAAAGTTGTTTTATGATTTAATCAGATTGATTTTTACTAAAAACTTGCTCTCGTGCGTTGCTTTAAAAGACAAGAGAAAAAAAGTTTGTGTTCAAAATGCTTTTTTCCGGCCTGATATCTATACAAGAAATGTCATACATAACTTGATGTACGTTACTCCTCAAAGCTACTTATAGATTACAACATTAGTACATTAATGTAGATAAAAATGGCTTCTAATGTTTTTTCGTTATTTATTTTGTTTGAGAGGGTTTTACATTTAATAATTATAAAAAAAAAAATATTATAAAAGACGAAAAGTTGATTTAGTGGCAAGGGTTCAGACTTTCCTTACATTTCTTTCAGAGATATTCGCTCTGTACGATGAATAATAGATGATCGCGCATTAGGGACCAGAGGTTAAACCTCATTTAATAAATACTATTTCAACTACATGGTGAAGAATCTTTGAGAAATAATAAAATAAAAATTTGTAACGCATATTTTAAGAATTAAACTTTTTTGAAAGTTTTATATGTAATATATTGCAATTTCAGGAACTAGGCAAACAATTCTTCTTCTTCCTTTTTTTTTTTTTTTTTTTTTTTTTTTTTTTATGTAAATAATTGCTTTTGTGATGACGTACTAAATTCTTCCACTGAAGGTATTTTTATCCGCAATGTTTTCAGTTTTGTCTGCCTACTTCCTTTTTTGCATCCAATCTCTGATTCAGGAGTCTAAATACTTGTAAATACCATATACATTTAGGATTTTTTTTTTGTTCATTTTGTTAAAAAGTACATAAAATTATATGTTAACACAGTTCACATTTTTAATGAGGAGAAATTTATATTTAGAAGTATACAAAAATTGGAAAAATAATACACATTCCTCAACTTTATTTATAATTTCACTCTTTCATTCGTATAAATATTTATTTATTATATCATATTATTTTTTTTTTTGTTTGGGCTTAAGGTGTGTCAATCTTTGAAATCAGTAACACCTGATTTAAAATGTTATGAAAGTTCTTTCTCATAAATTATTAATTTATATATCATAATTTTTTTCTAAATATTCTGTGGTCTATATTAAATGCATTTATTTGTTCAGCTACCTCAACTTCAACCTTTCTCTACTTATTTTACGACTTTATTTTGGTAATAACTATTATCATCTTAACTTTTTGCTGTTCCGTTTACTATTAGGTATATTTATATGTAGCAGAAGGTCAAATTTTAAAATAATAAACTTACTTTCTTCAATACTCCTTTATTTTGCTCTACATGTTTCTTGTCCTTATGACGCCTCTTCTGGAGTACTTAAAGTAATATATAATTACAGCCTACACCTCCGAGAACCTTCAAAGGGTATGGCAACGTCTAGACTGGCTCTACGTGCGGAATTCATTGGCCTGCATTATTGTTATGGTTTACCTATCCTCTCTTGAAGCACACTTCATTTGCAGTGATATACCTGCAATTTTGATTCTTGACAAAAACTTTCTTACCATACCCAAAATTCTTGCAAATGGTTAATAGTTTGTTATGTAGGAACTTGAAAAAGGCCAACCTTAATTTATTGAAATAGTTTATTTTCCCCTACATAGCGCTTTCGGGACAAGGTCTCATTGTCAGTGCCTGTCGACAACAACATAACAAATATATTAACAACTTACCTAAAATCTAAGCTAAAATAAATATACAGCTTAAGAATAAAAAGTTTCAGTCTAGAGATTAAAAACTAAATTAAACAATGACATTCCAAAGACAATTATAAATAAATAAAAAACCTTAACGTAAAGAATTACAATATTTTTGGTTTCATGTCGTTGTTTTTTTGTTCGCTGTTACTTCCACTTCTTTATTGTGCAGGTGTTGAGTTATGAGTCTAGGATTTTCCCTATTTATTTACTGGCCCTCACAACAAGGCACAATGATATCTCCATTTTGCTCGAACACCGGTGTAGAAGTAAGATCTTCCTCTGCTACTATTGAGCGATTTTTTTGCACACTAGCCTCAAAACTGCGTCCAAAGCCTGCCGACTGTGCTTAAGGATTTACTGGTAGTGTGGTCACTGGCAATCTCTTTGTTTATAATTGTACCACATGTCCCACCACTAATGACAACTTTTTCACCAAAGTTTTTTGAATCATTTATAACTATAGCCTTTTGGAAATACGGACAAGTTGGTCTATGGTTTCGATCCAAGGAGATTTGGTCTTGTTCCTTAGCTTTTTGCCTTATCACGCACCCTAAGAGATTCACAAAACAGAGAAAAAACCTCCAGACCTCTTTGTACCTCAGTATATTCCTTTTCTACAACCCCTGAAAAGTGTTGTGTTTTCAAAACCCAACTGCCCATTTTTGGGGAAAAGAAAAAAGAATCAACTGAGCTTGATTTTAAAGAGCGTCATTTTTATTTGATTAAATTCCTTATTGCATGTCTTGTAGGTTTTCATTAAATTTAAAAATATGAATATTATTTAAAAAAAAAAAATGAATAAATATTGCTCGAATTAATTTGTATCCTCGAGTCGACTAAACTATTTTTTTGGTAAATATTTATACAGTGAAGAGTTGTTATTTATTTATTTTTATTTTGAATGACACTATAATATTTTAATTCTTGTATTTATATTTACACTGCTAAGCATGTGGAATATTATTAGTCAATGTAACCTAAAATATATTTTATTTTTTGAATGTTATTAATGAATTGGTTCAATGAAAAGGTTGTATTTTTTTTTTATTATTATAATTTTGTTTTATCATTAAGGTTATTTGTACATAGTATAGTAGTATTGTTATTGGCTCAACTCTTGTTATGTACAGTATTAGTAATGGCCTTCACTAATGAAAACTTATTCGTAAGGCAATGCTGCCATCTATTGTAAGTTTCACAAAGCCAAAGATAAATTATTAAAATGTTGTTGGATTAGGAGAGTTGTGATTTTCTTTTCGTTCGATACGTTTATATATGATGCCTTGCCAACATTTTTAAGTAGATAGTAGTTTTCCTAGAGTTTAATTTTTTTCGATATCATTGTAAAATCCTATCAGAACTCACTATGTTCCTCATTGCTATTTATATTAACTGCTAATTTATATATATACGCTGTTTATAAGTTGTATATAGCTATTTAATAACTAGTTTAAAACTGGAATCTTATCACTTAGACTACATATCTTCATAATTGAAATAAATTGCTCATTGAATTCTTCATTTAATAATTTTTATTCAGTGTCTCAACTTGAATTTAACAGATTATTTCTTCTTTTGTTTGTTATTCTCTCAGTCAGATATATATTATTTTTGGATATCAAATTTATTCTTATTGTAATTTTTTTTTTTCTTAGGATAAATTACTTTTCATGAGTAACCAGTGAAAATTTGTTTTAGTTGCTTAAGCTTTAAATTTTATGTGGTGATTTTTCTTGTCATTTCGTTGTTGGTTGTTTCTTAATGTATTTGAAACAACTCATCGACTTTCAAGACTATGAACTGTAAGGCCAAAAGATACAGTGATTTTTTTTTTTTTTTTTTTTTAAATCAAAAATACTAAATTTTTTTTTATTTTGGAACCAAAAGAGATCCTTTTAGTTTATTGAGAGATCCCGAGATGGTTGGGACTCGGCTAGGAGAAAAAAAACATCAGATCAACAAGCAAAAATGTATATTGGACGTTTCGGCTGCAATTTGGCAGCCTTCTTCAGAACTGAAAAACGCCTAAGGGTGGGTTTACATCCGATAGTTATTGCAGGATATTTATGTCAGGCAGAAATTGTAAGTAATGTAAACTGAAAACAACTTATGCCTGAGATATTGTGCAGATCCTAAATTGAAGACTAAGATGTTGTAGGTAGTTGGTAACAGCTTTATTCAGTCCTCATGTATTTTATATTCTAGTTATATAGGGTGTGGCATGTCCCACACTAGGTTATTTAAATTTTGTTTCAGAAACGTTTCGGCTATAAGCCATTTTCAAACTCAAATATATGGATCATACTGGTTAAGATATTAAATTTCAAATAATAAACATAAAACTCAGAATATACAAAAGTACCAACAGCTGACCTGTATGATAGTGCATTATTTCTTATATTGTAATCTTCAGTTATTGTTTTTTTTAATTATAGGTGCTACGGCTGCCAGGATCATTAGCACAATATATATTTCTATTACGTGCAATAAGGGTGAGTTTACATCTGACACTTCTTGTAGGAAATCTATCTCAGGTGTCGGATAGATAATTATTTATCCAACACCTGAAATATATATCATGCGAGAAGTGCCAGATGTAAGTGCACCCTAAGAGAGGTAGGCAGACCATGATAACATTTAGGTGACGCTGGTTATTATTTGCCACCCTCCTTATTTGAACATGCCAGTGCAAGACATGGCGCTCTGTATATGCTATGGAGCCGGCAGTGAATATGTTAACTTTTGACAGTTAACCATGGGATATACTTAACCACGGTCACCTAAATGTTATCATAGTCTTTCTCTCTCTCTCTTAGGCATTTTTTAGTGCTGAAAAAGACCGCCAAAGTGCAGCCGAAACATCCAATATAGATTTTTGCTTGAAGATCTGACGTTTTTTCTCCTAGCCGAATCCCAACCATCCCTTGACTTCTCATCACCTCGACGCCTAACTAGCTTCATATCTTTTAGCTTATTTCTGCACATTTTATAGTTATTATTATATTTTAAAGTATTGTTTCCTAAGTAGTTTCTTTTTATAGAAGTAAGTCTCCATATTTTAATTTTTTTTCTTCTTTTTTATGTTGCATCAAGTGTCATGTTACTCTAACCTGGGGGGGTGAATGGGGGGGCATCCAGATCTGCATGACATTATTTCTGGGATTTTTGTAAGCTACTTCAAAAATTACACTTAACTTGAGGAAGAAGAATGCAGCTGCACGTGGATGACAGGTTCCTGCGTAGGATTAACACGTCTGTCGCACATTGTCACTGCCAGAGACACAGGCCGTGGATGAGAAAGAACTATTTTTTAGCAATTATTTTTCTAAATTTTATAAACTGTTTCCTGTTCCCGGGAAGGGTTTGTAAAACACTCGTATTTTTCCCAGAGATCATTTTGGTTTAGGAGGGAAATACATTGTCAAGATACTCCAAATACTTGCAAATGGGGCAGAGTATAGTATTAGCGGAAAGTAAGCTCAAAAATCAGATTCCTCTACTGTATCCGCACCACTGTTTTTCTCTGCCTCAGTGCAGAAATATTTCACTAAAATTTACAATCATCTCTTTCCTTTAGATTTTCATATTTCTAGTCAAGATCTTATGTTATTTATTTTTCCATTATACAACACTAATATGAAGTTGAGATCACTGAATAAGAAATTTTTAACTTTTGAAGATAAAAACATTTTTCCTAACTGTTGATGAGTGGATTCTCGTCAAGAATGGCTTGACCTAAGTAGTTTTCTTTATTTCAGATAACTTCTGAGTCTTTTTGAAATGTTTAGAATTAATAACTTTATTTAATCTTAATGAGCAATCCTTGTCTATACTTTACGTTCGTATTTATTATTTTTACCTAGTTATAAATAATTCCTTACGGAGAAGATAAGTATAACTGAATATAGCCATAGGCATTACTGAACTGTGATATTTAACTAGAAATAAGATAAGGTCTAATGTATCAATTTATAAACAACTGACAGAATAAAAAATGTGTAATAATTTAAAAAATGTACATATGTTTCTTTTTGATCAAATGAGGTTCTATTTCTTGTAATTAATAAAACTGTCAGTTGGTTGTTTTTTTTTGGGCTTACAAGAATAATGAGATGAATATATTGCTGTAATGTGTGCAATTATTCTAATATAATGTTTTATTGTAAAACTCATAGTCTTGTTGCTGAATAAAGGATTTTTGTTATATTGGATTTTGTCTGAATTATTATTACCACCTTACCCGGCTGATCACATTGGCCTTTTAATACCAAACGATTTTCTGAAGAACTGATAATAATGACCTTAGAAATTAATATGTAAATGGACTTTTTCCTTATTGAAAACATTTTGAAAATAATTTCCAATGGCAGCAGCTACATTGATGAACTCATTAAATATTTAATGGACACACATTTAAAAAATGTAAACATAACCAAAGCCGTTTGGTGATGTTGATTTGGCATTTATGATACGGTGGCTGTACCTGAAGAAGAAGGGGGATGGAACCCCAGCAATTGTTTTAAGAAGGAACTCCAGAGAAAAAGAATTAAAAATTTTCCAGCAGCCAGATACATAACATACACCTAGATATAGACATCTCTCTCTCACAGTGTGTGTATATGTCTATATGTATATATGTATGTATGTATGTATGTATATATATATATATATATATATATATATATATATATATATATATATATATATATATATATATATATATACAGGGTGGGCCATAAGAGAAATAACTACTAAACGGTTGGAGATATCAAAATTTTTCAAAGGAGCAAAATTATAGTTCTTGTCAAGATCTATAAAATGGTGCCCATGAAAATGAGAAAATAACACTTCTAAGTGCTCAAATAGGCCTTTGAAAAGGGAAGGGTTTCCTCTTTACCCATATTTTGCATTATATTTTTAAAATGCACTAACAAAACAAGGAAGAACGGTGCAAACTGGGTTTCGATGCGTCAAGTTGTTCTCTGTAAAATAGGTTTTGATTTGCATGTACATATTTCTCAATTGAATTAAAAAAAAAAAAAAAAAAGAAAAAAAAAAAAAAAAAAAAAAGGCACTTTAATTTATTCAAGTGTATTTTCTTGTGGGAGGGGTAATTTGGCTTAGGATATTGTGCTCAGCATTCAACAAAACTTTTCCCTTAAGTCTAAACTAAAAAAGAAAAGAAATACAAATTGAGGATCACAAATAATGAAGTAGTTGGTGTTTCTGATAAATTTGCTAAAACTTATGTTAATTATCAATAATCTGGAATACTTTTATATTTTTAGGCAAAAGAAAATTCAATATTTATGATTCTGATGGTCACTAGGTTTTTTTTTTCCCCTTAAGGCATGTCAACCACTTGGGCCATTAATGCCTCAAAGGGGGAGACATGTAGGATGAACCTGCCACAGGCACATATAAGTTCAGAAGTTGTTAGGCAAAAACCTAATACTGAGTTACATGTTGAATACTGAGCACTCTGTAAAACATGGTGGTGGAAATATTCTAGGATGGGGTTACATATCATGGAATAGGACCGGCAATTTGTCCTTCGTCTGGCAATATTATGCCAAAAAATAAGTTGATATTTTGTGGCATAATTAAAGTATTGCTGAAAAGCTGGGAACCTAGGAGATCTTTATTTTCCAACAAGATAATGAATATAGAGTACATAAAACAAAAGCATGGCTAATACTTAAAACGAACAATATTCCTAGGTAATTAAAAACACCACCTGAGTACCTGTGAGACCTGAAAGTAAGAACAAATAAACTAAGTTTCTTCAAAATTTATGCAGGAAGTAAATTTGATTGTGGAATCATCTAAAATTGTACAACGAATGACTCATAACCTTGTTTCATCAATGCCGAGAAGATTTCAGGCTAAAAAAGTTGTCTGTGGACAAATAATTGTAAAACAAAAACTATAGATAAAAGGTGAGCTATTTCTTCTAGACTTCCGGTAAGAATGTGAAGTTGCATAAAGGCTTTATAGGATTTCAATCTAGAAGCTGTAAATATTGAACTTCTTGGACAAAATACATAAACTGCCTAGTTTAGATTATGTAAAAAAAAATGTTTGTAGTAAAAAAAGAAATATGTCTCAATAATAAATAATTTATATTTATATAATCTGTAGAAAACATATGGGGTCAAAAGCTTAACTGTTTGCCAAATAAAATAAATAAACGTTTTTTGTTTTTTTTTCATTCAGAGACACGAGTATGCCAAAATAGTAATCTCTTAATTTTTCTTCAATTTAACAGATACTTTAGTGTTTATTTATTGTTTTCTGAGTATTTATTAAAAAAACTCTTCTTACGATCACTTTTTTAAAAAACATTTTATGTGTAACTATTATATCAGCAAATTAAGGATATTTGAAAGTTCACGGAGTTTTAAAAAAACTATTTTTACATTGTATCCTTCTGCTTCTAAAGCATCCTAACCACCACTTATCTAAGTAATGGCGTGTAACAATCAACTATGTCCATATTATCACCACTGACCTAAGGTTAAACTAATTTTACAAGTGATTCCGGTGAAAATGAGAATTTATTTATACATCGAGAGGCCGCTAATATGGCGATCCATAACGTAAAACTATGATTTATTTATTTAAATTTTAACGTCCATTTATAATTAACTCAGAATTTTAAGATAGGTTACCACCCTTTTCCAGCCAGGATAGGGATGATGCCTTTATAGGAATAAGCATTTTAATCTTATTAAATTCCTTTAATAATAAAGAGTTGTGCATTTAAAAATTCAATGCTAGCAATATATATATATATATATATATATATATATATATATATATATATATATATATATATATATATATATATATCTTTCCAAATTTAAAAATTAATCACATCAAAATCAAGTATAAATAAATAATAAATTTACATAAATATTATCTGAAATCAAGAGGCAATTTATTTAAATTTTAACATACACTGATATATAACTCCGATTTAATCAGGTTACTATAATTTTCTAGCCAGGATAGATCTGATGCCTATTATTGTTTTGAACAAATTGTTTGGGAATCGAATCCACGGCAGAATGTGCTTGGCCACTGGACTTCTTCCAAAAAGATCCAAAAAGATGTGCTCATTTATATCACTGGAAAGATCTTTGAAATTTTTATAAATATTTAAAAAGGACTGGTTGATTTGACATGGCCCCATATTTTCAGAGCAGTTGTTGGGCTATTTTTATTTTTATATAAATTTAATTATTTTAAAGCAACATTAATTTTACGAGTAGTATCTAGAGAATTTAAAACAAAATTGTGGAACATACTAGGAGAAGTAGGAGGGAAATTTAATGATTCAGAATATAAATTGCACTTTATAGGAAATTTAAAAAAAAATCATGACTTAATAAAGTAAATCTTAAGAAAGAATTGCTGACATATTTTACTCAGAACCAATAATAAAAAAAATAGATATGTTCAAATACTACAATGAAACATTCAATAAAAGAAAAAAGTATAAATAAAACAAATTATGAAAATAAATATATTTAACAAATTACACCATATATACAAAATTACAAAACAATAATTAATAAAATATATAATTATATACACAGCTCATAAAATGGCATATTGTCCATACAAGATTTCTCTAATTTTATAGTAATTATCAGAAATCCAGCCTTCCAGGTAAACTTTTGACGACTCCAACCTACGGACTGCAATTGTTCCATTGCAGCACCATAAAACACCTCCAGAAAATTCTGATTCTATTCCATTTTTGGAAAGGATCTGTTTCAAATCTGATAACTTTAGTTCATTTATAAATACTGCCTGATGAGGATTTACATCGGTTAACGGTAGAGGTTCCAGCGTCAAGTAATCATCACTGTAAATAGTTTTGGAGTTTTCATCATCGACTTCCATCTCTTCACCAGTCTGAATAGTATCAGATGGCTTTTGCCGAAATTTACTAATAGCATCAATCCATGCAAGCTCAGCGTCTTTGCCTTTTTGCATTTTCAGAGAAGATACGAGAGAATCGGTCAGACGAATTTGGTAAATATGACTTTCGGTAGTGGCATCGACAACATCGCCTTTCTTAGGTTTAAAAATCTTGGCTTCCGACCATTGTAAAAGATGTTTCTCGAGTGCATCGGTGTTTTGAGACGTGCCCCGAACAAGAATGACTCTGCGCGGTCGAAGCTGAGTTATTATCTTCTGTACGGACTCTCCATCAGATCTTCCTTCAAAGTCAATGTATTGCACTTGAGCGTTTAAAGTCAATGTCTTCTCGAAAGCAACACATTTTGTAGGAATATCAGCCGGGTCAACAATGTCTTCATCTTTTTTTTTAGTTTTCTTTTCAGGAGTCTTTTTGGCCGGATCAGGAGCTTTATAATCTTCTATGCGAACAAATTCACCGTATTCATCAAACTTTACTTTACGATCTACATAAGGAAACATTGGGTAAAATCGCTTTAATGATTTTCTGTTCTTCTTTCTCCTTTCTTGTTTTATGACTAAATCGTGACTTCCTTTAGTCACACTGAGGACCTGAATCTCGTCTTCCGATTCCGAACTTTCTTTTTCTTCGTTCTTCTCACTCGGTTTCTTGTGAGCTTTCAAATATTCCTTTAATTCTTCTCCTTCGAGGCGAACTCTCTTCTTCACCGTAATGTGTATTTCCCGACCTATTCCATTGTCCAGCAAATCTCGAGCCAATGTACCCTTACAACTTCTCGAAGTGAGAACGATGCTATTTTTCGGATCAGAAGCCCACTGAAGAAATATTTCTCGGGCAAAACCACATTCTAAATCGGGCATACTCGCAAGAACGACCTTCGCAGCAGGAATTTTGTTCAGTTCCGAAACGCTGTGGCATAATCGTATGTGTTTGAATTGAAAAGGATTGTTACGAACTGCTTCAAATGACTTCATTAATTTATCACTCATCCATTCGATTTGGGATTTAGCAAATTCCACAACATTATAACTTACATTATTTATAAGGCAAAGCGGATGAATTTGTAAACCAGAATTTTTGTTCCTCCAAAGTTGATCGAGCATATGAGCTAGTTCCAATAATCGTCCAGCAGTATCAACAGCTATAAGAATATTACCATTATTGCTAAGAGTTTGTAAGATAGTAGTCATAAGTTTTTCGTCTCGGCCTCGTCTTCTTTCTTGTTGATAAGTCGCATTAAATGCATCAGTAATTAACAATGACGGCCTCTGCAATTTTTCTAAATCACACCCATTTAAATGTCGTTCCTTTTTATGATTGAAATCAATGGCATAAATGATGTCTTCTTCGCCAGTTTTCATTATTTTCCACATAGTTCCTCCGATCATATGACCAGCTGGCATCGGAACTATACTAAGACCATAACATTTTCCTTTCATAGCAACGGATTGGTTATATTTCAATTGGACTACTTTATCAAATGCAGCATCAACATCATCTAAACTAAAAATGTTGAATTCCTCCATATTGTACCGTGACTGATACAGATCATACATAAACATCTGGCCCATTTTATAAACAGGTATAGTAGCATATACTGGGCAGCTCATACCACACTTCCCGACTAAATAGGGCAAAGCACCCAAATGCAAATGGTCTGGATAAGTCAAAAGAACAGCATCAATTAAATGAACATGTCTTTTCAATTCTTTAATATAGTCCTGATTAAAATGCTCATCCCATCCACAATCCAGAAGAAAACGGAATTCATCCACTTGCAATATATAGCAAGGAGGTGATTCGTCCATAACGCCGGAGAGAGCATGAAATTTTATAATAGAAGTCATTTTATTTCAAATAAATATTGACTAGGGGAAATCCTTTTAACAAATGTACAAACAACATACATACAAAAACTCAAACATCTATGAAAGGACAGTCTACCTCTGCTCAGTCTAACTTTGGGACCTATTCAATACTTTTGATGAAAACAAATCGCCAATAACAAATTAAAAACTACAAGCGCCGGTCTTAGGCCAACCTATTAACTGTTTTTTAACCTACAACTGAAACTTCAACAATCGATAGTCTCAACTCAATGTTCCTCTTTGAGGGATGAAAAACATTACGCTTCTTACGTCATAGGCTACTGTAGGATCAATTTATTTATTTTAATTTTATAGCCCCCGAATACATAATACAGATTTTTCGGACAGGTTAAGGTATCTACTTCTTTTTTCGAATGAAAAGCTATTGGGAATCGAAAAACCTAACGCACGGAATACCCACGGCTTATCATTCACGGGCACAGGACCTCCTATAATCTATTACCTTTAGCTAAACTTGGATATTTTGCTTGATTTAAAAACAAAAGAAAACTCGCGGTCTGTTGCGCAACATTTTATTACCTATTTTTTCCAAAGTCAAGCAATGGTGTACCATAGAGATTTAGCTCTTTGACCCCAGGGTGGTAACCTATAGATAACCCGTCCTAAAATTCTTAGTTAATAATAATGGGCGTTAAATTGTAAATAATAATATAAATCTTAAAGTAATATACTTAGAAATATCTTTAAATTACTGTTCTTGTTAATCCTTTTTAAAAATATTTTAACAGAATTCCTAGGAACATTGGCTAAGTATTAAACATTCGATTGAATTTATTGTTAAAAAAATTAGGCAGAAAGAAAATTTATAATATTTTCGAAGCTTATTTAGGGAATGGTAGTTACACAGAGGTATAATATTTGTTCTTAGGAGCCACCTGAAATGAAAGTAGTGGGGGCAGGTTATCAGCTGATGTCTTGTCACTACATTATATTCTGTAGTCGGCTGGCTGTTGCCCGAGTTTCTTCTGTTTCGCTTCGCGCTCTGTTCCAATTTGTTTGCCTTTCTTCGTTGTGAAAGTAGATCGCATGGTTTGGTAATCAGAAGTTGAAAGGTTTTCCTGGATGCTATTGCTTCTACTAACCTGAAAGGTACCAACTCTCCTGCGCCTTCCAGCTTTTACAGACTTAATTGACTATATAGAGGTAAGCTATATTTTTATTTTTACCATTATCCAATAGAGTTATGCTTCAGTGATTATTATAGGATAATAAATAACCGTAGAACATTTGTTTGTCGATATGTTTTATTAAACATTTCAGAGACAAGATTGGTATAAAATTCTTTTGACCTGACTTCAAATTGTGATAAAACTATATAATATTTTAGTTTAACCAATCATTCTAACCATTTATTCTTAACTAAAGCAGGTACACTTTAAAATAGGACAGCGCAATTATTTTAACTTAAAAGTTTTTGTTGATTTGGACTAACATTATTCGTATCAAAACCTATTAAATAATAAAATTTTAAAGTAAAATGTACAGTTTTACATTAAATCCTACAAATGTCCTATATTTATAAATATAACATAATTTGTCACTCCATAAAATCTTTAAAAATCAAATTAGATTTGTTTTGTAGGAAAGTTAAGTAACTCATTTACTGCCTTATCTGCATTCAATTGTTTATTTTATCATTTTGAGAGCATAAATTCAGGCCAAAATAAATATACATATGATTCCTAATATTATTATATTTCTATTACAATGAATAACCATAATGTAAAGTATAAACTTCTTCCTCGATAACACCATTTATCAAGTAGCATCTATTGTAATTCACATATTTAGAAAATTTGGTCCTCTTCAAGAAGTATTTTACTCTTAACAACGTATAATTTTAAAGCGGGTAAAAATAAAACTAATGCATATGTTTAACAATAATTAGTTAAGTATCCCTAATGCCTATTGAAATTAAACATGCTTAAAAAGCCACTTTTCATGAGTTTTTATTGTTTCCTATATTTTGTGATTAATTCCTGTATTCATTTTTGAAAAGTTCTTATCTTAAAACTATATTCTCTTTTTAAACATTAATTATTTTATTGAATGAACTGAGTTGCTGTTAAATAAAACCAGATGGTAAAGACACATTTTTCATAAACAGCATGAAATTATAAATGATATTTTATCACCGATTAAGTATTCCTTGTTTAATAAGTATTAGAGTATTATCTCATCGGTAGTTCACTCTCACACAGAATAAACAAGAAAAATGCATTGTTATGCACAAAGAAAAACATTACTTTCTTAAAACTTAAAGGTATAGGCTAGATCATTAAATACATTTATTAAATTATCTCCAATTAAAAAAAATTAATAGGAATACTGGCTAAATAATCACACCCCTTCTCCAGTCCCTGTTAGATAAGTACTCATTTGTATGTCCTGTGTTTAAAAAAAAATAAATATCTGTTTAACGACATGTTTTAGGGCTACGGTTGCTTAGCTTTAAACATAAAGAAAATTAATGAGATAAATATTAAAACAAAAATACAATGAGATAATTAATTAAAAGGGTTAGTGGCACTGTTCTTTATTGATGTATTTATTTAACAAGACGGGGGAATCAAATGCTTTTTAGTAAGAATGTGATTGTTATTTCTTTCATTCTATTTATAGTTGTTGTATTTATTTATTTAATGAAAGGATGAGGATTTTTTATTTTTACGGCGCATGAACATCTGGGCCATTAGCACCGACCATTTTATTACTGAATACATTTTTGTTACATTCCTTGTGAATGAGGCAATGAAGATGGCCTTATAGGTTAAAAAAAAATGCTTCAAAATTTCATTTAAACCATTTTATTGATGTCGACTCGTTTCTGGCAAACTTGGCCTCTCTTCACAGACAAACTTTTCTGAAATTATTTTTATAAAAATTACAATTTTGAGTTCTTAAAATATTTAATAGTATACTTTTTATTTAAAATACCTTATGTATATAGTAGTTGTAATCTAATAACTTAGTCCAAAACAAACAAAAAATAAATTAAAAGTTTTTTTTTTAAATCTAAAAGGAAGTCAGCCATGGCTGGTCTCGTACAAAAGACAATATATATATATATATATATATATATATATATATATATATATATATATATATAAGAGGAGTATATCAGAATTGATGTAAAACCCACCACTGCCACAGGAAGTGATTTCTCTCCTCCCTCCTACCAAGAGAAAGGTCCACTTGTGTCTGTGTTTGTTGACGTGATACCCGCCAAAGTTTTAGTTTTTGCGACTCAAAACATGATATTTATTATTCCCTTAGTAAACATTTGGACAAGTTCGTTAAACAGTAAAGACAAGTTGCTTGCAGGTTAATTTGTGGATGGGTTCATTCAATGAGGCTTTACATTCAACCCCAATTACTAAGGTGTCCATAGTGGAGGTAATGTTGGTTATATAGCAACAAAACTCGGTGTACGTCATGAATATTTATGGAGAAAAAGATGTTGTAAAAAAAAAAAAAAGTCCATTAGGAGGTGGCGCTTACACCAGAACCAAATTATTAATTAATTAATTTGCCCCCTCGGCAATTAACTATTAATTAACTCTGAAGACTAGTTATCATTGGTATAGCCAATGACAACATTTGTTTTATTGGTTCATTAGAATTTGTGGTTTACTCTGTATTATGTTCAAATTTATTTATTGCTGGACCGCAACAGAGGCAATTAACAAATTATTAAGTCTATATGGAAACGTCAGCTTTGAACGAAATAGTAATATTAATAAATACAGGTCGGGCGTGGTCAGTACCTGAATGGGTGACCGACCACGTGCTGTTGGCATTATAAAAGGGCGGCAACCTATAGATAGCCCGGCGCTAATGGCCAAGATGTAGATGCGCCGTAAAAAAAAAAAAAAAAAAAAAAAAAAAAAAAAAAAAAAAAAAAAAAAAAAAAAAAAAAATTAATAAATACATTATAATAGATTATCATAACATAAAGAAAATAAATATAATTTGGGAAAAATTATCAAATACATTTAAAAACAAAAATAGAAAAATGAAATAAAAAATTAATAATTATAAAATAAATAAATGGAAATACACGAGTTACAAAAAATGAAAGAATAAACATTTTCATGAGTTTGTGAAATGAAATTTTGTGATATGTATGTGTAGTTAGTTAGTGTTTAAATATCTGCTTCAAATAATGGCTACCATCGGTCAAGAGTTCTGTAAGGTGAGTGGGTATGTGTAATTGTTCTCTTCTTCGACAGTCTGTAAGTATATGTCCTATAGTTAGCAGTCCATTACATTCTCTACATATTGTAGTGTCTTGTTTAGTCATTAGATGTCCGTGAGTAAGTAGAGAATGGCCAATACAGAGTCGAGTTAAAACTACCTCTTCTCTCCGGTTTCCTCTTCTGCTGGATGGCCATTCTGCCACTGTTTGTTTAATATGTCGCAGTTTATTGTCAAATTGAATTAAGCGAACATATTTAGGATCTTGGTTTTTATGGACACCACCAGGAGCGTTACTGTAAGCTTCTCAACAGCAGTATCAGGTATTCTGTGTTGTGAGTTACGGTCCTTATATCTGTAAAAAAGTGCATTTTAATTATTCATTGAGATCAATCTGACGTTTTCATGTCTTTATTAAGCACTGTAGTACCTCGCAAACTCAACTCTCCTCAAGTAAATTGATTAATCCATGGTGCAGCAGGGAATCTTCTCACTGAGCCCTGAAATGATAAAAATTTCTGTTACATGTGGGATTCGAACTCCCGTCTAAACTATTCAAAGTTCTAAACTATTCATATCTATTTTGTTTGTAAACAAATTAATCAGGAATGTTGGGTACACAACCCAACTTCTCAGGGATGTGCTAGTTACGCAGCTCCTGAGTGACGGACTTTTTTTAGTAATACTACAATCTGACAACTACTTTAACGAAATTTCGTTCTGCTCTGCTGATGTGTAAATCGCCATCCTCTCGGAACTCACACAAAAAATGAAATAAATAAGAATTAAGGGAATGAGAGGTGGCTAACTAATGTTCATTTAATTGCTGTGTTGGATTAGTTGAAATTGGGACTGCAGTTCTTTTTGCAAGGTCAGCAGCGGGCTTTGGTCAGAATGAAGATCTTATAAAAGAAATAAAGGGGAATTTATCGATTTTGTAGACCAGCTCCCAGTTACCTTTTGTGGCTTTCTTCTCCCCCTTCAGGAATTAATTTGGTAAATCTGAAGGAGAGCGTCCTCAGCTACGATTTTCTTCAAAGTTTGCACTATAACGTATTTTGATGCACTAAACACGAATCCGTTGAAAAAAAAAAAACGCTCTCAACTAGGAAAGAAGTTATTTAAAAAAAAAAAGTTCACTGTTGTGAAGGTTAGGGAAGAATGCCTTTGAAGACGACTTTTGGGCATAGAATTCTTTTCATTTCTGCGAGTTGGATTGACTAGGGGTTTTGATGTTTTCTTGAGCGAGCGGAAACGGAAAGCAAGTATGCCCAAAAGCGACAGTTTACGACCAAGTCAGCTACCACAGGTGAGTCTAAATTTCAATTACACTTCGTCATTAAGGACTATTACGCATGCGGGTGTTTACATATAAGCTGTTTACCCCGTCTTTTATAACCTCCTCAATAACTTCTTTCCTAGTTGAGAGCGGGTTTTTTTTTCAACGGATTCGTGTTTAGTGCATCAAAATACGTTATAGTGCAAACTTTGAAGAAAATCGTAGCTGAGGACGCTCTCCTTCAGTTTTACCATTAATTTCACGACATGTGAAACTTCAAATAAATATGGTTTAGGCCAAGTAATTGTTTCATAAGTTAATAACTAGTGTTATAAAAAAATATGTCGTCTAACTTGAAAGGCCAAGTTTGTTTCCCAGCAGAATCCTTCAAACGGCAGATGGTGGTTAGGACTAATGTTCGGCTTGGGTATTCAGAAACGATTCAATCATTTGGAAATTGTTCGGGCTTTTTGAAATTCAGCCGAACTAAGATATTTAAATATTGGTTACGTTTGGAGTTATTAGAAAGTATTAGAAATAAAATATGTTTTAACAGACGTCAGGAATTTTCTTGAATATCCTGGCAACTTTTGATAAATCTTGTGAAGTGCGAAGAAACCATTCAATAGCCTTGTTTAATTCTTTTAAAAAATGTTTCTGTAGGAATTTTCGATGGGAGTGAGCCGGAGGAATAAGTGCTTAAAACTTCGAAAGTGTTGATTCCTGGCTTTGAAAGGTCGGCTCATTATGTTCGTTTTCCTCTCAAAACAAACAATTGTTTTGCTTTATTTAATTTTTAAGCTTAAGTTAATTTGTTTTTCTTCTTTTTTTTACGGCGCTTCGACAACTAGGCCATTAGCGCCAACATCCAGGATACAGCGAGGAATTTTCATCATCTCCCCCGCTTATGAATCTAAGGCGCTAGCCACTAGACCAGGAGAGACCCCATGGTCTTGCTAATTACTTGTTGTAATCAATTTTAGAACTATAATGAACTTTCCAGTAAAACAAGATACGTAAAATGAGTACGAAAGTTTGTTTGTAATAGAGGTTTTGGAGCGGAAGTAATAGAAGTCGAGTGAGTTATTTTCATGACTATACGTTTTCTGTACATTATAGCCTAAAATCTCATTTTTCTTCATTAGAGTAGGTGTTTAAATTGTTCACAAAAATATTAATTGAAAACAGCTATAGGTGGAAATTTTTGGAACACAATTTTTGACTTCGTAACTTTGTTTAGGCCGGATAGGAGGTGAACATATCAAAAGTCCTCAACCGTAGCCTTTGTGCCGGGGGCGAGGGGGGGGGGGTATGAAGGTCCCATTTTTCGGGTTCATTGGTCGACAGTTGTTGCCAGATATCACGATGAACACTATAACTTTTTTCGCGTTTGAAGGAAAATACATAAAATAGTAAAGTTATATATATTATTGAAGCGAATGGAATGTCCTACAACCCTATAGCCGACATTAATTTTTTGGGTTCATCGTTGAAGAGATATCCGGTCGAGAATAGAAAAAAGTGTGTTTTTCCCCAAAATGACAGACTTTCAAGAGCGGATATTTCGAAAAACTTTATTTAATAGAACTTGTAGGCAATTAAATAAGCTTTCATTTGTTATAGAATGGTCATATCGCTAGGACGTAGGGTTTCCGAGATATAAGTGAAAACCCGAAAAATGGGACTTTCTAACCCCCCCCCCCCCCTCCACCCCGGCACGAAGGGTACGGGCGAGAACTTTTGATATGTTCACTTCCTATCCAGCCCAAACAAAGTTACGAAGGCAAAAATTTTGTTCCAAAAATTTCCATCTATAACTGTTCGTTGACTGGACTGCTAAGATAACGCAGTTCCTGCTAATCGAACTTTTGTTATACGTATCCTGCTTGCAGCCGGATGTGAGACACACACATGTTAATTTTAACGAATGCCATTTTCGGTCTTAATAGGTGAGTTCGACGTCTAATAACTTTCAAACGTCTTTCGGAAAATGCTAAAAACAACGATTAAACAAATATACATATCTCGAATCTCCTCTAAACGCGATTTGTTAAGGAGAGATTAGAACAACGTCATCATGCAATCATTAAAAGTAAATGACGCGTTTAAAATACTTAACGAATTCGTGTTTACGAACTGCTATCTCGCTGGATATATTATTTATTATCTTGATAACCAGGGCCTCCGAGTGGAATGACGGGCCCCTTAACGAATTCGTGTTTACGAACTGCTATCTCGCTGGATATATTATTTATTATCTTGATAACCAGGGCCTACGAGCCCCTGTCAAAATAACTTCACGGGCCCCTCAATCTTCCCCCTTCCATTAATTTGTTAATTATGGGCCCCTGTCCAAATAACTTCTCGGGCCCCTCCATTAAAATTACCAAAAACTATTAATGGAATTATTTAAAACTGGCGTTTCTCTGAAAATAAAATTAAATACATTAGTCATTGAACGGGTCAGAAAATTTTAGGTATATAACTTTGTCATTTCAAATTATAATGCGAGTAAAAAAATTACTCCGGGCCCCCTGAGACCACGGGCCCCTGACCAATTGTCCTCCGTGCCCCGCCCCCCTCGCGGAGGCCCTGTTGATTGCCCGGAGGTGGTGGCATATTGTATATAATATTTTTGGTTCATTATGCATTACATTAGATCCCTATTTGATTACAGTAAATATTTCTATTTATATAAAATAACTTTTCCGACTGACTATCCCATAGAATGAATCCATTTTATGACATCTTTCATTTTCGTGCATCCAAGATTCTGCCTTTTTAAAATCTTCTGTGTCTGTACGTCCTACGAACTAATGGTAGCCATTTGAATTATGATCAGTATTTCTAAATATTCTTGACTTAATACACAAACTTTAAATAAAAACAAATTATTGAATAGAACCAAAGTTATGAATACTTGGGTAATTTTAATGGTTAAGAATCATTCGCGAGGCATATTTACCTTGATGATATTAAGATGTCCTGGAACGGGTTTAGCCTATTCAATAAACTGACAAAATCTTTATTTTATATATATATATATATATATATATATATATATATATATATATATATATGTATATATATATATATATATATATATATATATATATATATATATATATATAAATCAGTCACGAATCCAAAAAGAACTTCAGTCCATTTTTTCCCAATATGAGTTCGGATAATATTTTCGTTAATATTAGTGATGAATTCTTTGTATGTAAAGGTAACTTCACATTTCTATGTTAAAAGGACATTAATCCAATACATAGTTGCCATAGAAACATAGTCATAATTTTATTATTCCATGTAGAAAGGGCTTCAGTCTAGATTTCTTAAAACTAATGATTTTGGACTGAAGCTCTTTTTGCATGGATCGATTCAATTAGCCTCGAGGGTCCTCAGGGGCAGATACTTTAAAGGGATGTGATTCATGACCATACGGAACACTAGGGAGGTAGTGTGATCATTACTATGATCCGGGCGCCAGATTTTCCCCTTTGCTGGTACCCATTAAATTAATTAATGGCTGGGTGGGCATATTGACGATCTGAGACCCCCAATCCTACCCTGGAACAACGGCACTACAAGATAAAATCATTAGTGCGCGCCCGGATTTGAACTGAGATCCTCCCGAACTTTAAATCGAGGACTCTACCACTGAGCTAGTCTTCATATATATATATATATATATATATATATATATATATATATATATATATATATATAATATGTTCCTGATACGGATTTCGACTGCGTGGTAGTTTTTCTGGCATTATACTCTAAACTACCGCTGAAGTTGAAAGCAATATCATTAACTAAAATACTCTGCCACGAAGAATATACCTTAAGCAGAATAACGAAATTTCAGTGAGTTTCATTTTCGATGCCTTATGGAAGGATCGATGAACTTTTCAATAATTCTTTCAGAAGCAAATTCCTTCAGATTGATCTAATGAAGTGATGAGATTTCGGGTGATTTAAAGGATGCCCCAATCAATCGTCCCCAAGTTCACAATGAAGTATTCACCCTGGTTGGGTTCACTGAACTAAAGATGGCTTACCTTGGATAGAGCTGGCAAGTCATTAGTCAATGCTGTTGCTGTCAATGAATGAGGGATAGGTCATAGATCTTGTGGTGCAGCACCTAAGGTTGAATGCTCCACAAGAATCCCGTGAGGTTTGATGTATAATGACGACAAACAGCTGGCAGTGTTATGGTCCAATGATGTTGACATGTTTAGAAATGTGCACAGTTTCAGCACCTTTTATAGGGCAGCCGTGTTTACTCTATGAAAAATAGAAGATATATTATACCGTCTCAGGATTGGCCCTCCTCCGGTTGAGTCGTCAAGCAAACCTCTGGAGAAGTATTGTGTCAAATCTCACCAAATCACCACATTTTAATATATGCCCGTGTCATCTCATCTCAGATATTTGTCAAAATGTTGTTATGGATAGGTATATATGAGATAATCTAAAATTATTTTTTCCAGATTTTGTTTTTTGTCAAAAATTGAAATGGGGGGGGGGTGTTTTGATATTATTGTTTTTTTGCATGATTCTGGCTATGTCACTTTTGACATCGGTTTTGATCAGTTTTTTTTTTCTCCCGACAAATCCGGGTGCTCTTGGTATCAAATGAAAGATAATACTTTTTCCTATCAAAATAAGATATAAACATGATACTATGTGCAATAGAGTGATGCCACTAATCATGCAAAATAATTTTTGATACTTCTTTCAATATATAGGTTCAAAGCAGTGATATCCCCCCCCCCCCCAAAAAAAACAAAACAAAAACTAATGTTGAAAAAAAGATTTGAAGTTCCAGGCCCCTCTCAAAAAAAGTTTGCCTATGAAAGTTATGATATCATATGATTGGGCCAAGTTTTAGCCTCTTAATACCTTCTCAAGAACCTAATAATACCCTATCACTTACTTGTGCATTTCCAACCTGCCCAGTTTTCGTTAAATGGTGGCCGCTATGTCGATCGGGTTTATAATAAAATTTCTAAAGGAACGACAATTACAAAACGGGCCCCCCCTTGCGGAGGCAAATACAACTTTTAAGGTTTATTCGATGTTTGAATTTAATAGCACCCTAATGGCTATCATCCTGCAAAATTTCAAGTCTCTGGCTTTTCGGGAAGTGCCTAATAATTTTGATGAGTGAGTGAATCGTATAAATTCCGGTTTTTTCCATCGCCTGTATCTCATAAACGCGTCAATGAAGAATTATGAAACTTATAAATTTTATTCATATCTATTATTGTAAAACCTGTGTAAAATTTCATACGTTTACCTTTGACTGGTTCTTCTTGTAATATGCACATAGTGTTCGTAGACCGGAACATGGGCTCGCGCCCTACCGTGCGCCTATATATCACAAATCACTAATACAACAGGTATCATAATGTTTTCTAGAATGGGCAAACCACGTGATTTCATACAAAAAAACATTAGTTTTAATATCATACCAGGAACAGCCGGATTTGTTGAAAAAAAAAGGTAAAACACGAACGATTTTCAAAACTTATAGCAGAAGCCAACAACAGCAAAAATCGGTCAATTATTTTTTTATATCGAGTTTAGAAAATGATATCGACATGATTCATTCACCAATTCATTTTTTTTTATAGAGTAGATTAAATTAAAAATACAATCGTTGAACAATAATTTATATTTCGTCAAATAAATTCAAAAACATGCCTACTTTTGAAATAAACTAGCTTTATACATTTTTTTACACCAAAAATAATTGCAGATTTAAAATAAGCACCCCAAGAAACCTCAATGAGGTAAATATCATCGAAAACAAAAAATAATACTTTTTTCCTCCAATACCGAGAGATACCAGAGACTCTTCCGGAGATGAAAAAAAGTATTATTTTTTGTGCAGATTCCCCAGGAAAAAAATGGACCAAATCGGTGAACCCACCACTGTATACTCCTCTTGTTAGAATATTTGAAGTGTACTTTGGAAGGGTGCTTTCACCCCTTAAACGTGCGATTGGGCCGATTTAAAAAAAAATACGTACCGATTATTTTCAAGTGTTTAATAAATATACAAAGGTTCATCAAAATCGGTTCCGGACACTTGGGGATGTTTCCTTGTAAGTCGTTGAGAGCCTCGACTCGAGATAGAATACGACCTTCCTCGATCCCATTGTCTAGGTATATTGCCTGTACGGCTGCCATTCTCCTCGGTGAAAGGGTCCATGAAGGTCTCCTTACACAGCCGTTATGACCGGATTCCTCTGGTGAACGGCCGTCGTCTCTCTCATGGATACTTATTTTATGGCCGTAGATTAATTGATTTTCCTCGCTTTTCTCAAGGGGGTTGTGAAATTATTTCTAATCTAAAGTTTTATTACATTGTTTCTCATTTTACGTATCTTGTTTTACTGTCAAATTAATATTACTGCTAAAATCAATTAAAACAACTCAGGAAATAAAACACAAAGAACCGTTAAAAGTAACAAAACTAACATGATGTTTTAAGCACTTATTTTCCGATTGAGATTATCCCATCGAAAATTACCTTATAACCTTTTTTGTACAGAATTTAGTAAGCCTTTGAATGGCCGCCTTTCACTTACCACGATTGCCTAACCACTTTTGAGATATTTAAGAAAATTTATGTTGATCCCGTTTCTTTTTTGTTAATACGATTTTTTTTTTCTAAAACTTCCTTAACTGCAAAAGTAACCAAAATGTAAATATCTCAGTCTGTATGAATATCAAACATCTAGGAAAAGTTTGAACTGAATGTAGTTGTATAAACTTTTCACATAAACGGTCGCTTTAAAAATGGGTTCATTCATTTTTAACGCTAGGTCATTAGCGTCGGGTCATCTATATGTTGCCACCCTTCCAAGTCATCCATGGTGGAGTAGGGGTTACCCTCCGTGGTTTGAAATGGAAATACTCCATTGCGAACGTTTCTTGAACCTGCGTCTCTCGCATGAGTATCCAATGCGTTAACCACAAGACCAAGGGGAGACCCCCTGCAGGGATGATTTTTTTACGTGCGAATTTCACCCCAACCAACCATGTTCTGGTAGACGGATTCTGCTGGTTAACGAACAAGACCTTTCAATTTGTGAGGCAGCTACAGAACGAACAGGCAAATATATATATATATATATATATATATATATATATATATATATACACACACACACATATATATACATACATATACGTATATATACACATATACATATATAAATACACACACACACATAACATAGAATAGCTAGAGGAACCCGCAGAGCCAAATTAGAGGAGAAACCTTACTATTAGTTTTGTACACAAATGGGTATTTGAAAATAACTATTTACAAATTATATTAGAATAAAATGTCGTGTTACCACCGGTTTGAGGTGTCGGGCGAATATAATTTAATGTAAATATTATCCATTTCTATTCACTTGTAATTGAGGTGTTTACTAATAAATATTTTTCTCTTGTCAATAAAAAAGAGCCCGTTTACTCGTATATACAAGTGCCCAGGATACAAACACTAATAGCCAGGGCCGCCACATCTTAGAGCCGGGCCTGGGACCAGATCATGGGTCCCCACTTCTCACAGCCGGGCCCCCACTTCTCAGAGCCAGAATGAAAATCCTTGTACTTTGCTATAGGACTTTGGACATTTTAAAATTATTTTCATCTTCAGTTTTGAGCAAAATGAGAATAAAAGCCGACAATCGGTGCTGCAAAGGTCACTTTCGGTACTTTTAGCACTTTCCTCCGAAGGAAAGTAGCTATTGAGGTTGGACTCATGACGGAATTTTTGAAAAATTTCTTCAAATCTTTATCGATCCTACCTAGTAGACACCGAAAATGACCCCCGTTAAAATTTATATATATCTATATATATATGTATATATATATGCATATATATATATATATATATATATATATATATATATATATATATATATATGTGTCTGTTAACACGATAGCGGCCAGAGTTTTTGTTTTTTCGTCACGAAACTTGGTATATAGCATTCAATTAGCAAACGATTGAACGAGTTCGTTAACCACCAAAGTCGGTCCACCAGAAGGGGGGGGGTTTACCCCGAACCCATAACACTAATTTGACTATGTCAGCCGTAATATTTGTTATATTTCAACGAAACTTGGTATTCGTTGTGTTAATATAGAGAGAAAATTGAGATATAAAAATGAACTAAATCGGTTCATTAGAAGGGGGGGTTTACTCCGGAACCACAATACCAATTCGCCACTACCAGCCGTGATTTTTGGTATATTTCAACGGAACTCGGTATTCGTAGTGGTAATCCACAGGTAAATAACTGTTGTAAAAATAAACTAAATCAGTTCATTAGGAGGGGGGGTTTACTCCGGACCCACAATACCAATTCGCCACTACCAGCAGTGATTTTTGGTATATTTCGACGAAACTCGGCATTCGTAGTGGTAATCTACAGGTAAATATGTGTTGTAAAAATAAACTAAATCGGTTCATTAGAAGGGGGGGTTTACTCCTGACCCAAATTCTTAATATACTCATATCGGTCGTAATTTCTGCTGTATTGTAACGAAACGCGGTATACGTCGTGGGTAACTCATGAGAAAGAAGTGTTGTAGAAATGAGCTGAATCGGTCAATCGGAAAGCGGGGGTTTAATTTGTAATATATTTCAATAGAAAAGCCCGTCAGACGTAGGTTCACAAAGCCGCCGCAAGGAGCGCTTTCTACCACTAGAGTGACTGTATCCTGTTCCTGCGTTAGATCAAAATACGATAATATGAGGTTTTTTGTATTTATTACGAAGTGTAATAGGTACCATGTGTAAACAAAACTCTGGAAGCAAATTATTAATTGATCAGTTACTCATTACAAATTTAAAAGAGAACTATTCATGTTTTTATTTTATTTATGTAGGATATTTTAAGCAAATTGTTCTGGAAAGCAATCTACACTACCCAAATTCTGAGGAAAGTGCTTAGTTATGCAGCTCCTGCGTGACGGACTTTTCGTCCGGTCCCCGAATAAAAAGAAAAGGCCATTTCAAAATTTAAAATATTCTGAGCTAAAGTTTAAAATATGTAGGATTGATAATGACGATATTTAAGAGTATAAACGGTTACGGCCAAGGAAAAAAAAACTACAAACGAGGACTTAATTATTAAGGCTCAATATTGTCTATTTTAAAATCTTTCATTTTCCAAAAGGACATAAAAATGAGTTCCCTTAGCATTCACAATGTAACTTTTAAACGCCAAGGATAAAAAGTATACCTTTTAGCACTTTCCTCCGAAGGAAAGTAGCTATTGAGGTTGGACTCATGACGGAATTTTTGAAAAATGTCTTCAAATCTTTATCGATCCTACCTAGTAGACACCGAAAATGACCCCCGTTAAAATTTATATATATCTATATATATATATCTATATATATATATATATATATATATATATATATATATATATATATATATATTTGCATATATATATACATATATATGTGTCTGTTAACACGATAGCGGCCAGAGTTTTTGTTTTTTCGTCACGAAACTTGGTATATAGCATTCAATTAGCAAACGATTGAACGAGTTCGTTAACCACCAAAGTCGGTCCACCAGAAGGGGGGGTTTACCCCGAACCCATAACACTAATTTGACTATGTCAGCCGTAATATTTGTTATATTTCAACGAAACTTGGTATTCGTTGTGTTAATATAGAGAGAAAATTGAGATATAAAAATGAACTAAATCGGTACATTAGAAGGGGGGGTTTACTCCGGACCCACAATACCAATTCGCCACTACCAGCCGTGATTTTTGGTATATTTCGACGAAACTCTGTATTCGTAGTGGTAATCTACAGGTAAATATGTGTTGTAAAAATAAACTGAATCGGTTCATTAGAAGGGGGGGGGGTTTACTCCGGACCCAAATTCCTATTATACTCATACCGGTCGTAATTTCTGCTGTATTGTAACGAAACGCGGTATACGTCGTGGGTAACTCATGAGAAAGAAGTGTTGTAAAAATTAGCTGAATCGGTCAATCGGAAAGCGGGGGTTTAATTTGTAATATATTTCAATAGAAAAGCCCGCCAGACGTAGGCTCACAAAGCCTCCGCAAGGAGCGCTTTCTACCGCTAGAGTGACTGTATCCTGTTCCTGCGTTAGATCAAAATACGATAATATGAGGTTTTTTGTATTTATTACGTAGTGTAATAGGTACCATGTGTAAACATAACTCTGGAAGCAAATTAATAATTGATCAGTTACTCATTACAAATTTATAAGAGAACTATTCATGTTTTTATTTTATTTATGTAGGATATTTTAAGCAAATTGTTCTGGAAAGCAGTCTACACTACCCAAATTCTGAGGAAAGTGCTTAGTTATGCAGCTCTTGCGTGACGGACTTATTTTCCAACTAGCGAGGATCGGCCCGGGCCCGGGACAACTGTACCCGGTTGTCCCCCCCATGTGGCGGCCCTGCTAATAGCAAGTATTAAGCCCGTATAAACTAGGCATTATTAATACGTTTGAACGTTTAAGTTTAAGGACGCCTTTGGATATTTAAACGTTTAACTGATCTCGAAAAGGGCATTTTTGATCTAGCTTTTGACCGAACCTTTCTCATATCTCACGACGAATTTCTTGCTTTGAAAATGTTATAAATAGTGTTATTACTACTATTGGATAATTATTTCCTTGGGGAAAAATATTCATTTATACACACACATTCATCTTCTATTCTCTTTATAAGGAAATAATGTTTGTTTTTTGTTTTTTAATCTGTGATTACTCTTGTGGTGCCTAATGTGTTGGCGGAAGAGGTTATCTAGTGGTTTCCTTATATGAGTCAGCTGTTTGGTTTCCTGAGATTGTTACAGCTGATAGCTTCTTATAATAGAGAATATGTTATCTCTGTGCAAGAGGTGGGCTTTTTGGCGTTCATTAAGCGCAGTGAGGTACTCCGATGCGATTCATCTTGCAAGAAATTGTATATGTATTCCTTCTCCTCTACAGACCTCGTCCAAACTAATGGCCGAATATATCACAGACCTGGACAAGAGAAATTATGTCTGTATTGGGTTTGACAATTAGACGAAAAACTCATTTGAAGTAGGCATGCTGGACCTTGGTGCCAAAAATGTCTCCAAAGTTATTTCTGTTTAAAATAATACCAAAAGAGGTCTACGATTCTTGGTAGATCTCATTTGGTGATATATTTTGTTATTTTCGACCACTATGATGAAGACCTTCCGGAATGATAGGGCAAAATTAATTGAACTTCATTCTTCTACCGTCTACAAAAATGATCCGATTTTGATATACCTTAACGCAAAAATACTTTTTCTGAAACAAGGATATCTTAAAGTGTTTTCGATAAAACTCGAAAAAACAACAACAAAAGAATTAAAGGTTATCAGGTTCGAAACGATGGAAATCTTTTTTTCCATATGTTTTTCTTTGAGCAAAGTATTTTCACATGCTCTAGAAGAAATTTTAGCATTTGAATTTTAACGTCCACTTATGAATAACTGATATTTTAGTAGTAGTCGGTAATCAAGTCTACCGGGCTTCAAAAAAAGCATACTCAGATCGAGATAAGTGGAAGATTTCCTACAAAAAAGGTCGAGCTGTAAATTTCGATAGGACCAGCTTGTTTGGAAGAAACGGTGCTTGGAATTTCGTATGTGTTGGTTTCGTTCCTCCGTATTTTTTTGGCCACGAATCTTTTATTTTTTGGCTTCTCATAGGGTAAAAACATAGTGGAGCGGCGAGGGTAGAGGGTAGAGAGGGGTTTGACCATCTCGGCTACCCTCGCCGCTCCACTATGTTTTGGCAAGTGTAAATACATGCATTATTTTCAACCCTCTCGGCTACTCTCTACCCTCGCCACTCCACTATGTTTTGGCAAGTGTAAATACATGCATTATTTTCAACCCTCTCGGCTACCCTCTACCCTCGCCGCTCCACTATGTTTTGGCAAGTGTAAAGACATGCATTATTTTCAACCCTCTCGGCTACCCTCTACCCTCGCCGCTCCACTATGTTTTCACCCATAGAAACGTTGCCTTCTTCTAAGGTGTCTTCTTCCATGGCCGTAACCGTTTATACTCTTAAATATCGTCATTATCAATCCTACATATTTTAAACTTTAGCTCAGAATATTTTAAATTTTGAAATGGCCTTTTCTTTTTATTCGGGGACCGGACGAAAAGTCCGTCACGCAGGAGCTGCATAACTAAGCACTTTCCTCAGAATTTGGGTAGTGTAGATTGCTTTCCAGAACAATTTGCTTAAAATATCCTACATAAATAAAATAAAAACATGAATAGTTCTCTTTTAAATTTGTAATGAGTAACTGATCAATTAATAATTTGCTTCCAGAGTTATGTTTACACATGGTACCTATTACACTTCGTAATAAATACAAAAAACCTCATATTATCGTATTTTGATCTAACGCAGGAACAGGATACAGTCACTCTAGTGGTAGAAAGCGCTCCTTGCGGCGGCTTTGTGAACCTACGTCTGACGGGCTTTTCTATTGAAATATATTACAAATTAAACCCCCGCTTTCCGATTGACCGATTCAGCTCATTTCTACAACACTTCTTTCTCATGAGTTACCCACGACGTATACCGCGTTTCGTTACAATACAGCAGAAATTACGACCGGTATGAGTATATTAAGAATTTGGGTCAGGAGTAAACCCCCCCTTCTAATGAACCGATTTAGTTTATTTTTACAACACATATTTACCTGTAGATTACCACTACGAATGCCGAGTTTCGTCGAAATATACCAAAAATCACTGCTGGTAGTGGCGAATTGGTATTGTGGGTCCGGAGTAAACCCCCCCCTCCTAATGAACTGATTTAGTTTATTTTTACAACAGTTATTTACCTGTGGATTACCACTACGAATACCGAGTTCCGTTGAAATATACCAAAAATCACGGCTGGTAGTGGCGAATTGGTATTGTGGGTCCGGAGTAAACCCCCCCTTCTAATGAACCGATTTAGTTCATTTTTATATATATCCGGTGGACCGACTTTGGTGGTTAACGAACTCGTTCAATCGTTTGCTAATTGAATGCTATATACCAAGTTTCGTGACGAAAAAACAAAAACTCTGGCCGCTATCGTGTTAACAGACACATATATATGTATATATATATGCATATATATATATATATATATATATATATATATATATATATATATATAGATATATATAGATATATATAAATTTTAACGGGGGTCATTTTCGGTGTCTACTAGGTAGGATCGATAAAGATTTGAAGAAATTTTTCAAAAATTCCGTCATGAGTCCAACCTCAATAGCTACTTTCCTTCGGAGGAAAGTGCTAAAAGGTATACTTTTTATCCTTCGCGTTTAAAAGTTACATTGTGAATGCTAAGGGAACTCATTTTTATGTCCTTTTGGAAAATGAAAGATTTTAGAATAGACAATATTGAGCATTAATAATTAAGTCCTCGTTTGTAGTTTTTTTTTCAACTGTAAATATGAAATAAGACGACATAATGAACGGATTCGATGTGCTTTTCATCCAGGAATTTGAACCGGTTCGTTAGCTACAATTGTTCCCTAGGTTTCTCCATTGCTCCCCTCTATCTTGGAGCGAACATTATCGTAGTCTAAGAAGTCTAGAAATAGTTGGGATTCGTCTAAGAGAAAGCACTTCATTTTCGGATAGAAATCTATATTTTCAACGTTTCGGCATTCTGTTTGGCTACAAAATAAATATACAAAATTACAAAAGGGAATAATCAAAATTTAAAATCATGAAAACAAGTTGTAAAACATTTTTTTAATGGTAAGATGGGTTGAACTTTCCAAATTATATATTTTATTTATACTGCAACGTTTCGGACTTAATTGTCTTTCTTTAGGCATAATTCTGTAATTTCTAATATTGTATGTAATAGTAGTTATGAATTATCATTATATGCACTAGGTGTGTTATATATAAAATTTCGGGGGGGGGGGAGGCTGAGACCATTTCCGGGGTATGGAATACTAACAATCTAGAACTTGGAATGGTTTTAGATAACTAAAACGTTATTCCACTTAAAATAAAATATTTTTTATGTACAAAGTGATCTTATTTAATTAATTTTTAATGACAAAGTTTACCGATCAAGTCAAAATTTCGGGGGGGGGGTAGCCCCCCCTTATATACGCCTATGTTTACTGAATCTGAATTCAAAGCTGTAATGGACTTAGAAGAGATTTGAAAGTGTATATATATGTGTATATATATATATACACACATACATATACATATACATATGATTCATACATTTCCAAAAGGTGCTTTGTCCATGAAAGCTAATTGTTGAGGAAACGAAAAAAACTGTTACAGGATATAATTTTTTTAATTTCCGTTGAAAATTTTGTTTTTTTAAAGGGTCTTGGTTTACTACACAGGGTTCCATGGCGTTTTATTACAATAGCTTTTTAGAAAAAGTAAATAATATTTTGGACATGGGCCGTTTCAGAACTGTATGATGGACAAGGGTCCTTTTGGAAATGGATGACCCATATGCATACACACAATATAGAACACCTAGAGGAACCTACCAAAGAAGAGGAGAAGCGAGGAAGAGCTCGACCCAGAACTACAACATGGGGAAGAATGTTCCGAAAATAGGATTCGAATGGAAGGAAAGAAGGCAACTAGTAGAAGACCAAGGGCCGCCACACACTATGCGGTGCACCTGTCCGGAAACGGTCCCAAGAGAACTCAATATGATGATGATTCAAATGTGCGTGTATATGTACACGCATCGGTATCTCCAGATTGCGTCATCTAATCGGGACCAAAATAATGGTGAATTTGTTTTGTTGATGTAACGTTAATGGAGAGATTAACGATTATAGATCTGGGGAAACACAGGTTCGCTGAATTGTGACACCGCCTGAGTGATAAGAGAAACCTCTTACACAATAGTGACTATAAATAGAAATAAAGTAAGTGTCGGAAACACGGTATTTCAACGTGTCTCACGTCAAATGAGATTTAAATGTGGGGAAGATGGTTTGCAGGAATGCGTCACAAGGAGGAATACCTGTCAGGTGCGCGAGTTGAGTCTAATTTCGTACAGATAGCGCCTTGCATCCTTCCTTATCACGCAACCCCAATGACGTACTCAGGTGGTCCCAGCTAGAAATGTCTGCAAATATCAAACATGTCAAAAATATAATTCATGTTCCGTTTTATACACCAAGTTCACAATCAAATAACTTCGTGTATTACCATTGGCCATACGAGCTTAGTACTTGTCATTAGTGCTAAAATGGCTTCGCGACAAGTACTCGTTCATAGATAGAGGGCATGTTCGTTCATTACGGTCCGTCTCGTAACTTACTTGTCACTAAAACACCTGTTGGGCTGTTTATACGATTTGACTGGAGACAACTAGAGAGATGTTGGAGGAGTTTACTTGTCGACGAGTGAATAGAATTCAATCATATTCACTTGTACTTGAGGTGTTTACCCAGAACTTACTAATTTTTGCCGTTGTCACTAAAAAAAAGATCCGTTTACACCTAGGTACAAGGTCTGGGTCTTTTTGCGAAGACCACATCCAGTTACTT